>OY992893.1:99188219-99445719 GCA_963921405.1 Cepaea hortensis
TACACGAGACAGAAGGCTGTAAACTGTGGTGATTTCCAATGTACCCAGCCATCCGGACATGTGAAGAATATATCAGTACAGCAAACAACAGGAAGCAGGGGGAATAATCAAAATTATGGCTTGTGAAGACACGTGGAGAGAAAACAGCATGCACAGTGTCTCCCTCAAAGACACAACACAGCACAATCTCTCACTCACACACACAACACAGCACAGTATCTCCCTCAAACACACAACACAGTGTCTCCCTCTCACACACAACACAGTGTCTCCCTCAAACACACAACACAGCACAATCTCTCACTCTCACACACAGCACAGCACAGTGTCTCCCTCAAACACACAGCGCAGCATAATCTCTCACTCTCACACACAACACAGCACAGTGTCTCCCTCAAACACACAGCGCAGCACAATCTCTCACACACACACACAACACAGCACAGTGTCTCCCTCTCACACAACACAACACAGTGTCTCCCTCTCACACAAGACAACACAGTATCTCACTCTCACACACAACACAGCACAGTGTCTCACTCTCACATACAGTACAGCACATTTGTTTCCCCCTCACTTACAGCACAGCACATTTGTCTCCCCCTCACATACAACACAGCACTATGAGCTAGTGATGGAGTAAATGTGTGTACTGGGCTCCTTGTGGGGTTCCCTTCTAGCGTCATACCTCTTATACAAGGGCTTCCTTTCCTCTTACTCTGCCTGGTTATTATGTTTTCCTGATCTTTGAACGTGTCCAGAGTTGGCTGGATTCTGCAGCTCAAGCGCCTCTCGGAATGGGGAAGCCAGCCACTTGCTCAAGCCTCGTCCCTGGCCTCTGACAACATGCACACAAGGGAGATTATAGTCAGCACGGTTGGGGAGTTCCTTGAGGAGCTAACCAGGGAGATTATAGTCAGCACGGTTGGGGAGTTCCTTGAGGAGCTAACCAGGGAGATTATAGTCAGGGCGGCTGGGGAGTTGCTTGAGGAGCTAACCAGGGAGATTATAGTCAGGGCGACTGGGGAGTTGCTTGAGGAGCTAACCAGGGAGATTATAGTCAGGGCGGCTGGGGAGTTGCTTGAGGAGCTAACCAGGGAGATTATAGTCAGGGCGGCTGGGGAGTTGCTTGAGGAGCTAACCAGGGAGATTATAGTCAGGGCGGCTGGGGAGTTGCTTGAGGAGCTGTGCCCCAATTGGAGAAGAACGGACAAAGAAAGGGAAAATACTCTGAGACAGTTTTACATGGACAAATGCTGTGTCAGCAAGAAATGCCGAACACTGCCTCGGTATCGCGTTTGATCTTCGCATGACATGGAAGACACATATTGAGACACGTCAAACAAGAGCAAGACATGGAAGACACATATTGAGACACGTCAAACAAGAGCAAGACATGGAAGAACGAACGAACGAACGAACGAACAAACTTTATTTTCAAAGGGTTAAGAATTGGGCACGCAGGCCCGTCTAACATTCTGCCCTTCTATCACTCTCTTTCATACATTATTTCATTTACACATCATTCAAGGCTAACAGAGAACAGCAACAATATAAAAGATATGCATTATAAAGGCATGGGCAAAATGCAAACATCAAAACTACACGACACAGTAAAATTAGATAATGGTCTGACACTTGTTATTAGCCATGTGGAATATACTGGCCTACCAAAAGGGGACTGGCTGTTATACTAGGGTTTTGTTATTATTATCTCTATTATTAAGGGGGAAGATAATCCGTACTGAGATAGTGTTCGAGTAATTTGCGATTATATGAATAGGGATTGGTGATGTCTTTGATTTCTTGTGGAAGATTGTTCCACAGCTGAGCTGCAGAGTACGTTAAGCTTGTTTTGTATAAGTCAATCCAAGGCTTCGGAATGTATAATATATTTAAACGTTTACCGTGTCTAGCATTATATTTAAACAATGGCCAAAGGTAATTTGGGGCATTTCGATGCAGGATTTTGTGAATTAGTTTAGCTTTATTGAAAAGCAGGCGTTTGCGGAGTGGTAGTAACTGAAGGCGTTTATACAGGCTAGGATTGCCAGATAAATGTTTGTTATAAATTAGACTCATGGCCCGTTTCTGGAGTGAGTAAAGTCGCTTGGTGTTTGAATTAGAACAACCGTCCCAGATTGTAGAGCAGTAGTGAAAGTGTGTCTGTATATGAGAAGTATAGAATAGTTTCCTTGTGTCCTCATCAAGGAAGTTTTTAATTTTGGAAGACACATATTGAGACACGTCAAACAAGAGCGAGGCATGGAAGACACACATTGAGACACTTCGAAAAAGAGCAAGACATGGAAGACACATATTGAGATACGTCAAACAAGAGCAAGATATGGAAGACACATATTGAGACACGTCAAACAAGAGCAAGGCATGGAAGACACATATTGAGTCACGTCAAACAAGAGCAAGGCATGGAAGACACATATTGAGACACGTCAAACAAGAGCGAGGCAAAGAATGGCTGCCAGGAACAAGCTGACTAGTACAACACGGGTAACAGATGGGAAACTTCTCAAGAAGCTATATACTAGACGGGAAATACCGCAGTGAACCCGGGGCAGCGGCAAAAAGTCAAACTTTTACAACATAAACTTCCCACAATCCTCTCATACAGTTGCAGAGACACGAAAACATTGCCTGTTGACGAATTAGAGAAGATCAAATGTTTACAACCAATGCTGGATAGAGACTGCAGAACTCAGAAACAAACAGACACGTATAGAAGATTGAGAAGACTACAACGAAATAACTGTCGAATCTGCACAAAGAAAACAAAACTGGCTAGATCCTATACATAAAATATCACCAACCAAACCCATTAACAAGGGAGACAGATGCCCAGCTTGGAGACAACAGCGCCTGCCTGAGATGATAGAAAACATTCCTGGCACTGAGAACAAGAATATTCGGGATGAATATAAGGAGTAGATATAAGGAGTAGATATAAGGAGTAGATATAAGGAGTAGATATAAGGAGTCAGTACCTACATAGATGTAGAGAGTCAGTACATAGAAGGACCCAAGCAGCACCCGGGCGTAGGCATAGACAGACAGGTCAGCGAAACCTCAACAGAAAGTGGAGGAACAGCGAAACCTCAACAGAAAGTGGAGGAACAGCGAAACCTCAACAGAAAGTGGAGGACCAGGAACGTCCCTGAATCTATAAACGGAAGCAAAGACGACACAGTCGGTGGCGGCTGGGAGGATCTCTAGTAGCAGGACATAGCGGGGAACAGCTGGGAGGATCTCCAGGAGCTGCAGAATCAGAGTTATATGCCTCTCCTCTCATCACATCGGAGTCTCCATGGCGAAGTAGTCAAGCCGTTTGACTCGGACTCCGAACGTTGTGGGTTCGATTCCGGGCCGCGTCCTTTGGTTCACGAGTGAAATTTTCGGAGACTCTCGAGGGTCGTCGCTAGAGCTACGGAGTTCGTGCTTTGTGCGACGCTTTCCGCGCTGCGGAAAGAGACTGTGCCATATGGGATAAACCCGGTGCAATGAAGTCGACCCTGTCGACTTTTAAGCGAATTTTTTTTCTCTCTCATCACATGATCAAATAAAGCAGTTTGTCTCTTTCTTATTGTTGCATATAATGTTCTAGTTTCATTAACCTCTTTCAGGCAGTCGTTGTTAGTTACTTTGGCAATCCAAGGAATAAGCAAAATTCGTCCCAGGAGGCAGATCATACCAAAGTAAAATAAGCTGTGACCAGAAAATGCGGGATAGCACGCCCTTAAATGAGTAATTTTCACAAGACAATGCGCCCTTTCACAAAGCATGACTAGTGCCTATAGTACACATGATTCGTATACAAAGATTTTACCAGCCTACTCTATTCTCCGGATTTGGCTCCATGAGACGTTTTTCCTGTTCCAGATCTTTAAAAAAGCCCACAAGAAGTCACAATTGACAGTGATGAAGACGTCATACGGACCTGATAACTGGTTTAGCTTGAAAAAAAAAATAACTGGTGTGTTTCCAATACTTTTTCAATGTCATGCAGAGACAGTACAGGTGTGTCAATGATGTGGTGGCAACACTGACAATGAATAAACATCATACACAGTTTTAGTTGTGACACTTGTTTCTTACTGACTAAAGACTGATGTTGTCTCTTTTGTATGGAGCCAGTGAGAACACACAACTATGCCAATCACGTCAGAGGGGAGGGAAGATTAACAACACGGGAACGTATAAATAACATCCGGGGCCATGAAATATGTGATGTTTAATGCTTGTATATGCGCCCGTTAGTTCTACTGACTGGGTAGAGTTGGTGTCCCGTGTTTCCTTGTGAATGGTCTTCATGCAAGATGATGTCTGCAACAGAAGCAACATCAGCTCCGATGGTCTGGAGCATGGCTCCTCTCTATTGTGATGGTCATAGTTGTGGGCGCACCACACATCTCACATCCGGACTCTGGTGGGAAGCTGCTCCGCGGTGGCGTATTTGTAGTAGAAGCCGGAGTTGTACATCCTCGGCTCGGCCCAGAAGGCAATCAGCGGGTCCCAGGGCCGGCCCAGGTCCGAGCACTGGATGCAGGCCTTAGCGGCCTCCAGGTCGGAGAAGATGACGTAGGCCGAGTTGACGCTCTTGGGGTAGACGGCGTCTATCGGGCCAAACCTGGGGGGAGACAAGGCCTTCTGTAGTGTCTGCCCAGACACTCATGATTATGCGAAATGCTCTGTCTGTCTGTCTGTCTGTCTGTCACTGTATCTGACGTTGTGTCTGTGTGTCTGTCTATGTATCTTTCTGTGGTCTGTGTGTAGGCGTAGATGTAGGAGTCAGGTGTAAGGAGTCAGTACCTGGACATGTAGGCATAGATGTAGGAGTCAGTGAGGTGTAGGTAACCAGTACCTGGATATGTAGGCATAGATGTAGTAGTCAGTGAGTTATAGGTAACCATTACCTGGACATGTAGGCGGAGATGTAGGAGTCAGTGAGTTGTAGGGAACCAGTACCTGGACATGTGGGCGTAGATGTAGGAGTCAGGTGTAAGGAGTCAGTACCTAGATATGTAGGCGTAGATGTAGGGGGTAAGTACCTGGACATGTAGGCGTAGATGTAGGGAGTCAGTACCTGAACATGTAGGCGTAGATGTAGGGGGTAAGTACCTGGACATGTAGGCGTAGATGTTGGGAGTCAGTACCTGGACATGTAGGCGTAGATGTAGGGGGTAAGTACCTGGACATGTAGGCGTAGATGTTGGGAGTCAGTACCTGGACATGTAGACGTAGATGTAGGGAGTCAGTAACTGGACATGTAGGCGTAGATGTAGGGGGTAAGTACCTGGACATGTAGGCGTAGATGTTGGGAGTCAGTACCTGGACATGTAGGCGTAGATGTAGGGGGTAAGTACCTGGACATGTAGGCGTAGATGTTGGGAGTCAGTACCTGGACATGTAGGCGTAGATGTAGGGGGTAAGTACCTGGACATGTAGGCGTAGATGTTGGGAGTCAGTACCTGGACATGTAGGCGTAGATGTAGGGAGTCAGTACCTGGACATGTAGGCGTAGATGTAGGGAGTCAGTACCTGGACATGTAGGCGTAGATGTAGGGAGTCAGTACCTGGACATGTAGGCGTAGATGTAGGGAGTCAGTACCTGGACATGTAGGCGTAGATGTAGGGAGTCAGTACCTGGACATGTAGGCGTAGATGTAGGGAGTCAGTACCTGGACATGTAGGCGTAGATGTAGGGAGTCAGTACCTGGACATGTAGGCGTAGATGGTCTCTGGTTTGTAGACAGTCCGCGTTCGGTTGCAGGACCACATGACCTTGACAGTACTCAGCGGCAGCAGATCCCTGGGCAGCTCTTTGTTGATAGGGAACCTGTCCGAGGGCACCCTGTGTCCAGACATGGCATATGATGTCTTAGATGGCATCTATGCCTCCATCTACACATGTCTCACGTCATATATGTGTCTCAGATGGCATCTATGCCTCCATCTACACATGTCTCACGTTATATATGTGTGTCTTAAATGTCGTCACTGCTTCTATCTACGCATATCTTTGATGGCATCACTGCAACCATCTACGCATGTCTTTGATGGCATCACTGCAAGCATCTACGCATGTCTTTGATGGCATCACTGCAATCATCTACGCATGTCTTTGATGGCATTACTGCAACCATCTACGCATGTCTTTGATGGCATCACTGCAATCATCTACGCATATCTTTGATGGCATCACTGCAATCATCTACGCATGTCTTTGATGGCATTACTGCAACCATCTACGCATGTCTTTGATGGCATCACTGCAATCATCTACGCATGTCTTTGATGGCATTACTGCAACCATCTACGCATGTCTTTGATGGCATTACTGCAACCATCTACGCATATCTTTGATGGCATCACTGCAACCATCTACGCATGTCTTTGATGGCATTACTGCAACCATCTACGCATGTCTTTGATGGCATCACTGCAACCATCTACGCATGTCTTTGATGGCATCCCTGCACCCATCTACGCATGTCTTTGTTGGCATCCCTGCACCCATCTCCACATGTTTTACATCATACATGTGTGTCTTACATGGCATCACTGCTGACATATATGTATATGTTAGTCGGAACTTTATACCTTTAAAGCGCTGTGCGGCAAAACCAAATAACGATTTTGGGTCAAGTCCACTATTTTTGGAAAAGTTCATGTTTACACACCTTGTCTTCTATTAGATTCGATACTTGCGTTTGTTTAAAAAGTGTTATTTTAATGCAGTATTCATAGTTTACTTAACTACCCTAGGTGTCAAATTATTTATTTATTGAAAATTATACGAAACTGACGTTTTTTGAACCATAGCGACGATATTTGCGCAAAGCGATAACTGTAAGTATCGTATGCCATTTTACGCCATAGCACACATTTGCCTGCATACATGCATGCAGTCATCCATTTGTCTATCCACCCGAAAGATTGCACGTAATATATCCATCCATCCATACATATGAATACATAAATACATACATATAGATATACACACTACTGCATTCACACACATATATACACAATTACTATACCGGATTCTTGCTGTCAAGACAGACGATAGTTTGTTACTTTGTGATTTAAACAAAAAGGCATAATGACTACAACCCATGGCGGTAGCGAATGTGACTGATCAGACTGTAGATGTTTATCCACAATGGGTGTATGTGAACACATGGTCATTTCCACCATCACGCACCATCTTATGTCTCACACATTTCTCCTGTGTCTTTATTCCATTTCTGATCTCTGCCCCCCCCCCCCCCCCATGCAACACGATCAGCGGCGACTTTCTCCCAAGGTGCGATATCAATGACTGCATCAGCATGTCCCAATTACACACATCTTTGTACTTGTTCCGACCCCGAAATCTTTAACCCATCTATAATTCACCAAAATGATGTCCTATGGTATAAACTCGCACACACTTATACATATATAAAAATGTTCTGGACATGCTATGAGAAGAAATAGACTTGAAATTTTAGTGACAACTGTCAAGCTTGATGAGAAGATAGCAAGAGGAAGACAAAGGGATACATAGCTAGATGATGTGGCGGCATGGCACGGTCGGGGCAAGAACACAGACCTGGTTCGAGACTCTGGCGACTGTGTGAGACGGAAAACCATGACCGCCCACGCCTGTCGGCATGGCACATGATGATGATGGTAATGATGCTAAATATGCGCGGATGTGTGTGTACATGTGTGTGTGACTACGCGTGTGTACTTGTGTACATGCATGCGCGCGCAGCAGTGAAATAAAGGACACATATGTAAGGACGGACGAGTACTCAACGACAATCCGGCAATCTGCACGTGCTGTTTGGGTCGAGGCTGGCGGTAGACAGGCAGGAAGTAGTTGGTGTAGCCTCCCAGTGGCCCTGTGGACAACAGACACATGTACTACACACTACACATTATACACGTGGCACTACACACGTGACACGGTACACGGCCAGGTACACTACACACTACACACTACACACGGTACACGGGCCAGGTACACTACACACGGTACACGGGCCAGGTACACTACACACTACACACTACACACGGTACACGGGCCAGGTACACTACACACTACACACTACACACGGTACACGGGCCAGGTACACTACACACTACACACGGTACACGGGCCAGGTACACTACACACTACACACTACACACGGTACACGGGCCAGGTACACTACACACTACACACTACACACGGTACACGGGCCAGGTACACTACACACTACACACGGTACACGGGCCAGGTACACTACACACTACACACGGTACACGGGCCAGGTACACTACACACTACACACTACACGGGCCAGGTACACTACACACTACACACGGTACACGGGCCAGGTACACTACACACGGTACACGGGCCAGGTACACTACACACTACACACGGTACACGGGCCAGGTACACTACACACGGTACACGGTACACGGGCCAGGTACACTACACACTACACACGGAACACGGGCCAGGTACACTACACACGGTACACGGTACACGGGTCAGGTACACCACACACTACACACGGTACACGGGTCAGGTACACTACACACTACACACGGTACACGGTACACGGGCCAGGTACACTACACACTACACGGTACACGGGCCAGGTACACTACACACTACACACGGTACACGGTACACGGGCCAGGTACACTACATACTACACACGGTACACGGGCCAGGTACACTACACACTACACACTACACACGGTACACGGGCCAGGTACACTACACACTACACACTACACACGGTACACGGGCCAGGTACACTACACACTACACATGGTACACGGGCCAGGTACACTACACACGGTACACGGTACACGGGCCAGGTACACTACACACGGTACACGGTACACGGGTCAGGTACACTACACACTACACACGGTACACGGGCCAGGTACACTACACACTACACACGGTACACGGGCCAGGTACACTACACACTATACATGGTACACGGGCCAGGTACACTACACACGGTACACGGGCCAGGTACACTACACACGGTACACGGTACACGGGTCAGGTACACTACACACTACACACGGTACACGGGCCAGGTACACTACACACGGTACACGGGCCAGGTACACTACATACTAAACACGGTACACGGGCCAGGTACACTACACACTACACACGGTACACGGTACACGAGCCAGGTACACTACACACTACACACGGTACACGGTACACGAGCCAGGTACACTACACACTACACACGGTACACGGGCCAGGTACACTACACACTACACACGGTACACGGGCCAGGTACACTACACACTACACACGGTACACGGTAGTAGTAGGAGAGGGTCTCTATCCATCGTTTTGAGGGCGGTTTTGTGAGGGATGACAAAGAAAATAGAAGGAGGACCATGATGACCTATGAGGACCCGCATTGTTTAGTAAGCTCAAAGAAGGGTAGGAGGGAACATAATTTATACATAATCGATTGGTGTGCGCCGGCTGATACGGGTTGATGTATTTGTATCTTTGGTAAGATCGGTGAACATCTGTGAGCAAAAAGTCGATATTGCCGGCAGGTGTATATTAGTGTCGGGGTCGAGGGAGGTCGCTGGTGCCATCTGTTGTTTTTAATTACGGGCGGTGTCGGAATAAAATAATAAGAGCAGAGAAAGATGTGTAGGGTGGGTTGGTAAGTGGTGAAAGACGGGGTGGGTGTGCGTAGTTGGTCATAGTGGGATATCACCAATGTGTAACAGGGGTTCTAGTTACTGCCATTGCGCTTGACAGGTTCGAATCTCAAGGTGTGGTTGAGGTAGTGTGGTGGTGGTCGAGTTGTAACGGAGCTAGGTGGTAGCATTGGTGGTTCGAATCACGCTGCTGGTCGATTACGATGTCCGCCCTAGACGGGTACTTTTTAAATGGCTACTAAGGGATGGTGAGGGCTGGTGAGGGATGCCGCTGCCTCCCTCGCCCTCGTGTTGGCTTGTGGTCTGGGTCCTTCTAAGCTTTGTGTTTTCCTAGATCGATATTTTTTTTATTGTCTGTGGGTTAAAAATGAATGTAAATGCCAGTTGTTGATATTAATCGGGGTATGTGTAACAAAGCACAGGTCGCCTGATACAGTACTCTGTATTGTTCATACTCCCAGTCATCCTAACTGTGGCGCCAGGGGTCTATGCCTCACGGCTCGTGGTGGGGTCTATGCCTCCCTCGTGTTGGGTTGTGATCTGGGTACTTCCACGCTTCGTGTTTTTCCTAGATCGATATTTTTTTTTGATTGTCTGTGGGTTAAAAAAGAATTTAAATGGCCGGTAAATTATGCAAGGTAGTTGGTGATATTAATCGGAGTATGTGTAACAAAGGAAAAGATCAATTGAACTAGGTGGGTAGGCTCAGTAAAGATGAGTTCGATAACGGCGGCGGCATCGTTCCTAATTGTTTCACAAGCTGTGACCAGCTGTATAACCCTTCCTTGTCTTCACATTTGTATGGTAACACTGTCGCATTGGTGATGCGCGTGATAAAGCTGTCAGCCATGGTAAAGAAGAAAAAAAAAATAATTATCTTCCCGTTTGTATAGACGTACACAAGCTAGTTGGTACCATAGGCCCCTCATATGGAGGTGATAAGTTCGAAGCTCGATTCTTTATCGTTGGTAAGTGTATGGGGTGCGTAGAGGGGCATAGGGGATGTGGTGGGATATCACCAGTGTGTAACAGGGGTGTCTAGTTGTTGTCAATGCGCTTGATAGGTTCGAGTCCTACTGTGTGGTGGAGTAGTGTAGTAGTAGTAGTCAAGGGTTAACGGGGATAGGTGGTGTTGTAGGCATCGTTTGAGAGTCGAAACACGCGCCTGGTTGATAAGGGTGTCCACCCTAGGCGGCTCTTTTTAAGTGTATTCTAAGCCGTAAATGTATAACAACGGTGTCTAGTTGCTGCCATAGCGCTTGTCAGGTTCGAAACCTGCTGTGTGGTGGGGTAGTGTGGCAGTGGGCGAGTATGTAACGCAGCTAGGTGGTATCATTGGCGGTTCAAATCACGCCCCTGGTCGCTAACTATACCCAACATAGGCGCCAGAGAAGCGAATCCCGCTATGTGGGGAATCTGTTAAAGTAACATTGGTGTCACGTGTTTCGTATCTTTGTTAAAGGTTGGTTTACAACATATGTGACCAAAAAGTCAGTATTATCCGCATGTGTATAGTAAAATAAATAATGTGTATTGGGAATTAGGTGTGCTGGCGACAGTTGGTACTATTAATTATATCACCATTAAATGTTAACAAAGGAGAACTCAGGTGAATCATGTGTCAACCAATGCGGGAGAGATTGCCTGCCTCGCAATTTACTCTGTAATGCCAATAGCTTCAGTTTTCCTATTGCGGTTATTAGTGAGCTGTAGAAACCCGTAGTGGTTTATGCACTATCGTCACACAGCAGAAAGGAAAACTTTAAAAAGTCAAGATGGCGGCTAGTACTAATAGTGGTAGATATGGCTTAGTGATATTCGTTGTTAAGGGGTGGGTGAGTGGCGGCGTGGGTAGATAAAAGCTTTCGAGCCACTTTCATCATACACTTTCAGATCGTTAAAGGAAATCCTTGAAGAAAAAAAAAAAACAATAAAATAAAAAAGTAAAGAGGACCCTCCATGTCGTTGTGGGTGTCGGACTTGAAGCAGATCGAACCTGATGGTGGCGTAAGACCATAACAATTAAACAACATGACTGCTAGCTGTTCTATAATGCGGCAAAACTATGTGCAGACCTCCATCCTTTGAGATGAGTCTGATTGAGGCTTCCGGTGGCAGCTTGACTTGTGAAGCAAACAAACTGATGTGTGGCTTACAACCAATCAGGGTGTTGGTCTTAGAATTGATCCACATTTTATGTTAGACAATCACTGATTGGCTGGCAACTATACTGTGGGCGGGGCTTACTTTATGTAATATATAACCAACTCACCAGCTCTCACTCACCTTGCGCTTTACACAAGAACGACGAACGACCGAGTCTTCAATTTTGTGGTTATTCAACTGCTATTTACCTTCAAGCGTAGAAAGTTTGCCAGGCACCTGTTTGTCTTAGTATCTACGGACTATCAACCATATACGGACATACCGATTTAGTGGAGCTGTCTCCCAGTTTTTGGCTATTCACAACTGACTTGTAAGAATTCTCAACCAGTTTCTTACCCAGACGCATCCCAAGTGTAAGCATCAGCATTATTCTGCCTTAGTTTACAACGGCATCTGCAAAGATTTCATCACCGGTTGAAACAGAGACTGGTACAACTTGTTCGGGTTTGATACCGCATAATAAACTAGTGAACATTACATCTTGTTGTTTGGATATTTGGTATCCTAAACTAGTCAACGTCAAGTTATCTACCATTAGTGCAAGTTATAAACTAATTATATTAAACATCATATACAGAGGCTCGGTGTGAACAGGTTTCAAGTCGAGTGTTGATTATCTCACTATCAACTCGCTAGTGAACGTGCCTAAAAAGATGTCTACTAGGCAAGCATCAAAGAACCACTTATGTGCAACTTGTGGGAAAGGTTTCACTGATGCAAGTAATCTTCGTCGCCATATTCGGACCAGTCACAGTACCAAGGAGCAAGTGTATTCGTGTCAAACTTGTGGTCATAATTTTAACAGGAAAGACAATCTACAACGCCACATTACAAAAGAACACACAACACCAGGATCACCAGCCAGTGTAATACCAACAGAAACTTCAACACATTTTTCACCAACAGTGCGTAAGAGACCAGCTGCTACTAATAGCGAGGTGGCAGTCAGCGAGAAGAATACTAAACAAGATAAAAACACCTATCCAGTTAGCGACACACAACCCAAGGATGAAGCGGCTTCTCTACACATGCTACCAGATGATGTCAAACAAGTATACACCGACAACTGGAATAGTATCAAAACACATCACAAGATCAACAAATATATGTCTGTCTATACATTTTTTATTGGTCCACAGACACAGCACCCTAAAGACTGGACAGATATCTTGTACACGATCTTTAACACTCAAAGGAGCATATTCAAAATCAACTTTAGTTATCATGTAGTCCTTAGGCACATCGAAACACAAACTCTTCGCTTCTACCACGCATCTTTCAATAACGCTTCTGTCTTAGAAATTCCACAACTAATTCGAAGCAGACAAAACTTTGACGATTTTATCAAAACAGTACACGAACACGACATTCTTACATACGCTAGGCAACAACGTCCAAATACCAAATACACTACAGAGACGATTCCAGCTATAAGTTTTTATCTCTATCATATCCCAGAATTCTGTCTCGTTTAATAAATAACCACCGTTTATGACCAAGGTTCGACACCGTTGTGCATGGTGTGTATATGATCATATTAGGTATAACACCACCTGTTGATCAACCATTTGGTGTACTGATATTATGCTTCATTTTATTTTTGTAAAATTTACTGGAAATACTGTAAAATAAACAGTTATATGTATAATAATTGCGTTCCCTTGTTGGTTTTTAGTGTTGACGGTCCATATGGGTGTCATGTGATGAGCTGGTGTTACATGTTGATGGTCAAGAAATATTTCAACCAAACTTATAAATACATCGACCAAACAGGAAAATGTGTTAACCAAAGACGAAAACTATGGGTCAAGTAAAGAAAAAAGTTCAAACAAGCTTATAAAAAATAGGAAATAATGCTAGTCAAACTAATAACAAATGGTGGTCAAATACAGAAATATCTCATCCGAACTTATAACAAGCAAGACAATATAATAGTAAAATCAAGAAATATGTTGACCGAAGTAATACAATAGGCAGAACGATGGACAAACTTATAAATATTTCACTCAATCTTATAAAGACTAGGAAAATTTGTTAGCCAAATAGGCAAAATATTGGTCAGATACACAAATATCTCAATCAAACTTATAAAAAGTAGGAAAATTGTTAGTCAAACTAATAAAAAGGGTGGCCAAATACATAAATATCTCAACCAAACTTATAAAAAGTATGAAAAGGGATAACCAAACTAATTTAAAATGGTAATAAAAATAGGAAAATCTCGACCAAACTTATAAAAAGAAGGAAAATTGTAAGTCAAATGTAAAAAATATTAAGCAAATAGGAAATCGTATCAACCAAATAGGAAAAATATCGCTCAAACTTATAAATAGCGCGTCCAAACTTATAAAAAGTAGGAAAATGTGTTAGCCGAAGGGTGAAAATATTGCTCAAATTAAGAAACATGTCGACCGAAGTAGGAAAATACGTGCTTCAATGTATAAAAACGTTGGGTAAACACAGAAAGATGTCGACCAAACTGATAAAAATCTCCGCCAAACTTATGAAATGTAGGAAAATTTGTTAACCAAAAGGGGATAATGTCGGCCAAATACAGAAATATCTCCACCAAACTTATGAAAAGTAGGAAAATTTGTTAACCAAATGAGAAAAAAATATTGGCCATGTAAAGAAATAGCGCATCCAAATTGACAAAATATAGGAAACTTTATTAGCCAAAGGTACAAACTATTGACCAAGTAAATAAATTGCTCGTCCAACCCCATAAAAGGTAGGAAAATTTCTTACCCAAAGGTGAAAAAGATCGGCCAAACTTATAAATGGCTTATCCAAACTTATAAAAAGTAGGAAAACAATATTAGCCAAATCAACTAAAAGGCTGACCAAACTTATAAATATATCATCCAAACTGACCAAAGTAATAAAAATATTGGGTAAATATAGAAATATGTCGACCAAACTTTTACAAATCGCCGGTAAATTTATGCAAAATATGACATTTTGTTAACTAAATGTGAAAAAATATCGACCAAACTTATGAAAAGTAGGAAACTTTGTTAACCCACACGAAGACAATTATTAACCAAAGATAGGAAAATATCGACCTAAATAGGAAAATTTGTTAGCCAAATGGGAAAAATATTGGCCAAGTAAACACATATTTCAACCAAACTTATAAATATGTCATCCAAATTTACAAAAAATAGGAAAATTTGTCGACCAAGTCAGAAAATATATTACCAAAACTGGAAAAGATACTAATCAAAGTGAGAAAAATACCAACCAAACTAAGAAATATGTTTGGTAAAGTAAGAAAAAAGTTGGCCAAAGTAATAAATACGCTAGCCAAATGAAGAAATATTAACCAAAAGGAGAAAAAATTATAACAAACTAAGAAATTTGCTTTCACAACTTGTCGAATTGCCCTACCAACTACCCCATTTGCTTTCACAACTTATCAAATTGACCAATTAACCTCACAAATTCCCCACTGACTCTCACAATTTTACCACTTGCCATTACAACGTGTCGACTCCCTCTCACAATTTACCCAAAGGGGTTTACTATAGGTATTATATATCCACAATCAAGCGCTCTCACACTCACAAGAATAACGAAATACTGGGATTTAAGCCTGTTTTTAATCAATTTCTTTGTTTGCAGTCAAAGCATAGAAATTCCGCCAACCACCTTGTTGTTGAAGTATCCAAGGACTTAGTTTATCAGCCATATATTCGCCTACAGATTTCGCGAAGTCCTCTTCCAGGTCTTGGATATTCACATCGGCGTTGTAAGAATTATCAACCAGATGCTTACCCAGACGCATGCCAAAGGTAAACAGCATAATTATTCTCCCATAGTTGATGACGTTATCACCAAATAATTCATCACTGACTAAAACAAAGACTTGGAAAACATGTTCGGGCTTGATACTGTCTTCTAGTCTCGTGAACAACACAGATTGTTGTTTGGCTATTTGACCGACTAAACCAGACAACGTCGAGTTATTTGCCTTTTTGGAATTGTAGGAACTAATAGTAGTCAGCGCCATATTCACCATCTCGCTATGAAATTGTTTCAAGTCAATCGTTGCTTGTGTCATTATTATACTGATAGGTAACGTTCATCAAAAGATGTCTAGCAGTCAAACTGCTGATCCACTATTGTGAAAAGGCGCAAAGTGGTCAAAATGGCTAATAACATAATACTTGTATAAAGAGATGGACTCGTCTCTTCTGGTTGATCAAATTACCCAACCTACTGGAGATAAAACGGTTGTCACCGAAACCACTAGACGCGTGTTTTAGACAAGGGATGTTCTTGTCGAACTTTACGTTTTAAATTTTAATTAACAGTGACCATACTGATCGATAATCACATCCCTTGTCTAAAACACGCGTCTAGTGGTTTCGGTGACAACCATTTTATCTCCAGTAGGTTGGGTAATTTGATTAACCAGAAGAGACGAGTCCATCTCTTTATACAAGTATTATGTTATTATCCATTTTGACCACTTTGCACCTTTTCACAATAGTGGATCAGCAGTTTGACTGCTAGACATCTTTTGATGAACGTTAGCTATCAGTATAATAATGAAACAAGCAACAATTGACTTGAAACAAGTTCATAGCGAGATTGTGAATATGGCGCTGACTACTATTAGTTCCTACAATTCCAAAAAAGGCAAATAACTCGACGTTGTCTGGTTTAGTCGGTCAAATAGCCAAACAACAATCTGTGTTGTTCACGAGACTAGAAGACAGTATCAAGCCCGAACATGTTTTCCAATCTTTGTTTTAGTCAGTGATGAATTATTTGGTGATAACGTCATCAACTATGGGAGAATAATTATGCTGTTTACCTTTGGCATGCGTCTGGGTAAGCATCTGGTTGATAATTCTTACAACGCCGATGTGAATATCCAAGACCTGGAAGAGGACTTCGCGAAATCTGTAGGCGAATATATGGCTGATAAACTAAGTCCTTGGATACTTCAACAACAAGGTGGTTGGCGGAATTTCTATGCTTTGACTGCAAACAAAGAAATTGATTAAAAACAGGCTTAAATCCCAGTATTTCGTTATTCTTGTGAGTGTGAGAGCGCTTGATTGTGGATATATAATACCTATAGTAAACCCCTTTGGGTAAATTGTGAGAGGGAGTCGACACGTTGTAATGGCAAGTGGTAAAATTGTGAGAGTCAGTGGGGAACTTGTGAGGTTAATTGGTCAATTTGATAAGTTGTGAAAGCAAATGGGGTAGTTGGTAGGGCAATTCGACAAGTTGTGAAAGCAAATTTCTTAGTTTGTTATAATTTTTTCTCCTTTTGGTTAATATTTCTTCATTTGGCTAGCGTATTTATTACTTTGGCCAACTTTTTTCTTACTTTACCAAACATATTTCTTAGTTTGGTTGGTATTTTTCTCACTTTGATTAGTATCTTTTCCAGTTTTGGTAATATATTTTCTTACTTGGTCGACAAATTTTCCTATTTTTGTAAATTTGGATGACATATTTATAAGTTTGGTTGAAATATGTGTTTACTTGGCCAATATTTTTCCCATTTGGCTAACAAATTTTCCTATTTAGGTCGATATTTTCCTATCTTTGGTTAATAATTTTCTTCGTGTGGGTTAACAAAGTTTCCTACTTTTCATAAGTTTGGTCGATATTTTTTCACATTTAGTTAACAAATTGTCATATTTTGCATAAATTTACCGGCGATTTGTAAAAGTTTGGTCGACATATTTCTATATTTACCCAATATTTTTATTACTTTGGTCAGTTTGGATGATATATTTATAAGTTTGGTCAGCCTTTTAGTTGATTTGGCTAATATTGTTTTCCTACTTTTTATAAGTTTGGATAAGCCATTTATAAGTTTGGCCGATCTTTTTCACCTTTGGGTAAGAAATTTTCCTACCTTTTATGGGGTTGGACGAGTAATTTATTTACTTGGTCAATAGTTTGTACCTTTGGCTAATAAAGTTTCCTATATTTTGTCAATTTGGATGCGCTATTTCTTTACATGGCCAATATTTTTTTCTCATTTGGTTAACAAATTTTCCTACTTTTCATAAGTTTGGTGGAGATATTTCTGTATTTGGCCGACATTATCCCCTTTTGGTTAACAAATTTTCCTACATTTCATAAGTTTGGCAGAGATTTTTATCAGTTTGGTCGACATCTTTCTGTGTTTACCCAACGTTTTTATACATTGAAGCACGTATTTTCCTACTTCGGTCGACATGTTTCTTAATTTGAGCAATATTTTCACCCTTTGGCTAACACATTTTCCTACTTTTTATAAGTTTGGACGCGCTATTTATAAGTTTGAGCGATATTTTTCCTATTTGGTTGATACGATTTCCTATTTGCTTAATATGTTTTACATTTGACTTACAATTTTCCTTCTTTTTATAAGTTTGGTCGAGATTTTCCTATTTTTATTACCATTTTAAATTAGTTTGGTTATCCTTTTTCATACTTTTTATAAGTTTGGTTGAGATATTTATGTATTTGGCCACCCTTTTTATTAGTTTGACTAACAATTTTCCTACTTTTTATAAGTTTCATTGAGATATTTGTGTATCTGACCAATATTTTGCCTATTTGGCTAACAAATTTTCCTAGTCTTTATAAGATTGAGTGAAATATTTATAAGTTTGTCCATCGTTCTGCCTATTGTATTACTTCGGTCAACATATTTCTTGATTTTACTATTATATTGTCTTGCTTGTTATAAGTTCGGATGAGATATTTCTGTATTTGACCACCATTTGTTATTAGTTTGACTAGCATTATTTCCTATTTTTTATAAGCTTGTTTGAACTTTTTTCTTTACTTGACCCATAGTTTTCGTCTTTGGTTAACACATTTTCCTGTTTGGTCGATGTATTTATAAGTTTGGTTGAAATATTTCTTGACCATCAACATGTAACACCAGCTCATCACATGACACCCATATGGACCGTCAACACTAAAAACCAACAAGGGAACGCAATTATTATACATATAACTGTTTATTTTACAGTATTTCCAGTAAATTTTACAAAAATAAAATGAAGCATAATATCAGTACACCAAATGGTTGATCAACAGGTGGTGTTATACCTAATATGATCATATACACACCATGCACAACGGTGTCGAACCTTGGTCATAAACGGTGGTTATTTATTAAACGAGACAGAATTCTGGGATATGATAGAGATAAAAACTTATAGCTGGAATCGTCTCTGTAGTGTATTTGGTATTTGGACGTTGTTGCCTAGCGTATGTAAGAATGTCGTGTTCGTGTACTGTTTTGATAAAATCGTCAAAGTTTTGTCTGCTTCGAATTAGTTGTGGAATTTCTAAGACAGAAGCGTTATTGAAAGATGCGTGGTAGAAGCGAAGAGTTTGTGTTTCGATGTGCCTAAGGACTACATGATAACTAAAGTTGATTTTGAATATGCTCCTTTGAGTGTTAAAGATCGTGTACAAGATATCTGTCCAGTCTTTAGGGTGCTGTGTCTGTGGACCAATAAAAAATGTATAGACAGACATATATTTGTTGATCTTGTGATGTGTTTTGATACTATTCCAGTTGTCGGTGTATACTTGTTTGACATCATCTGGTAGCATGTGTAGAGAAGCCGCTTCATCCTTGGGTTGTGTGTCGCTAACTGGATAGGTGTTTTTATCTTGTTTAGTATTCTTCTCGCTGACTGCCATCTCGCTATTAGTAGCAGCTGGTCTCTTACGCACTGTTGGTGAAAAATGTGTTGAAGTTTCTGTTGGTATTACACTGGCTGGTGATCCTGGTGATGTGTGTTCTTTTGTAATGTGGCGTTGTAGATTGTCTTTCCTGTTAAAATTATGACCACAAGTTTGACACGAATACACTTGCTCCTTGGTACTGTGACTGGTCCGAATATGGCGACGAAGATTACTTGCATCAGTGAAACCTTTCCCACAAGTTGCACATAAGTGGTTCTTTGATGCTTGCCTAGTAGACATCTTTTTAGGCACGTTCACTAGCGAGTTGATAGTGAGATAATCAACACTCGACTTGAAACCTGTTCACACCGAGCCTCTGTATATGATGTTGAATATAATTAGTTTATAACTTGCACTAATGGTAGATAACTTGACGTTGACTAGTTTAGGATACCAAATATCCAAACAACAAGATGTAATGTTCACTAGTTTAGTATGCGGTATCAAACCCGAACAAGTTGTACCAGTCTCTGTTTCAACCGGTGATGAAATCTTTGCAGATGCCGTTGTAAACTAAGGCAGAATAATGCTGATGCTTACACTTGGGATGCGTCTGGGTAAGAAACTGGTTGAGAATTCTTACAAGTCAGTTGTGAATAGCCAAAAACTGGGAGACAGCTCCACTAAATCGGTATGTCCGTATATGGTTGATAGTCCGTAGATACTAAGACAAACAGGTGCCTGGCAAACTTTCTACGCTTGAAGGTAAATAGCAGTTGCATAACCACAAAATTGAAGACTCGGTCGTTCGTCGTTCTTTTGTAAAGCGCAAGGTGAGTGAGAGCTGGTGAGTTGGTTATATATTACATAAAGTAAGCCCCGCCCACAGTATAGTTGCCAGCCAATCAGTGATTGTCTAACATAAAATGTGGATCAATTCTAAGACCAACACCCTGATTGGTTGTAAGCCACACATCAGTTTGTTTGCTTCACAAGTCAAGCTGCCGCCGGAAGCCTCAATCAGACTCATCTCAAAGGATGGAGGTCTGCACATAGTTTTGCCGCATTATAGAACAGCTAGCAGTCATGTTGTTTAATTGTTATGGTCTTACGCCACCATCAGGTTCGATCTGCTTCAAGTCCGACACCCACAACGACATGGAGGGTCCTCTTTACTTTTTTATTTTATTGTTTTTTCTTTTCTTCAAGGATTTCCTTTAACGATCTGAAAGTGTATGATGAAAGTGGCTCGAAAGCTTTTATCTACCCACGCCGCCACTCACCCACCCCTTAACAACGAATATCACTAAGCCATATCTACCACTATTAGTACTAGCCGCCATCTTGACTTTTTAAAGTTTTCCTTTCTACTGTGTGACGATAGTGCATAAACCACTACGGGTTTCTACAGCTCACTAATAACCGCAATAGGAAAACTGAAGCTATTGGCATTACAGAGTAAATTGCGAGGCAGGCAATCTTTCCCGCATTGGTCGACACACGATTCACCTGAGTTCTCCTTTGTTAACATATAATGGTGATATAATTAATAGTACCAACTGTCGCCAGCACACCTAATTCCCAATACACATTATTTATTTTACTATACACATGCGGATAATACTGACTTTTTGGTCACATATGTTGTAAACCAACCTTCAACAAAGATACGAAACACGTGACACCAATGTTACTTTAACAGATTCCCCACATAGCGGGATTCGCTTCTCTGGCGCCTATGTTGGGTATAGTTAGCGACCAGGGGCGTGATTTGAACCGTCAATGATACCACCTAGCTGCGTTACATACTCGCCCACTGCCACACTACCCCACCACACAGCAGGTTTCGAACCTGACAAGCTCTATGGCAGCAACTAGACACCGTTGTTATACATTTACGGCTTAGAATACACTTAAAAAGAGCCGCCTAGGGTGGACACCCTTATCAACCAGGCGCGTGTTTCGACTCTCAAACGATGCCTGCAACACCACCTATCCCCGTTAACCCTTGACTACTACTACTACACTACTCCACCACACAGTAGGACTCGAACCTATCAAGCGCATTGACAACAACTAGACACCCCTGTTACACACTGGTGATATCCCACCACATCCCCTATGCCCCTCTACGCACCCCATACATTTACCAACGATAAAGAATCGACCTTTGAACTTATCACCTCCATATGAGGGGGCCTATGGTACCAACTAGCTTGTGTACGTCTATACAAACGGGAAGATAATTATTTTTTTTTTCTTCTTTACCATGGCTGATAGCTTTATCACGCGCATCTCCAATGCGACAGTGTTACCATACAAATGTGAAGACAAGGAAGGGTTATACAGCTGGTCACAGCTTGTGAAACAATTAGGAACGATGCCGCCGCCGTTATCGAACTCATCTTTACTGAGCCTACCCACCTAGTTCAATTGATCTGTTCCTTTGTTACACATACTCCGATCAATATCACCAACTACCTTGCATAATTTACCGGCCATTTAAATTCTTTTTTAACCCACAGACAATCAAAAAAAAAATATCGATCTAGGAAAAACACGAAGCGTGGAAGTACCCAGATCACAACCCAACACGAGGGAGGCATAGACCCCACCACGAGCCGTGAGGCATAGACCCCTGGCGCCACAGTTAGGATGACTGGGAGTATGAACAATACAGAGTACTGTATCAGGCGACATGTGCTTTGTTACACATACCCCGATTAATATCAACAACTGGCATTTACATTCATTTTTAACCCACAGACAATCAAAAAATATCGATCTAGGAAAACACAAAGCTTGGAAGGACCCAGACCACAAGCCAACACGAGGGCGAGGGAGGCAGCGGCATCCCTCACCAGCCCTCACCATCCCTTAGTAGCCATTTAAAAAGTACCCGTCTAGGGCGGACATCGTTATCGACCAGCAGCGTGATTCGAACCACCAATGCTACCACCTAGCTCCGTTACAACTCGACCACCACCACACTACCTCAACCACACCTTGAGATTCGAACCTGTTAAGCGCAATGGCAGTAACAAGAACCCCTGTTACACATTGGTGATATCCCACTATGACCAACTACGCACACCCACCCCGTCTTTCATCACTTACCAACCCACCCTACACATCTTTCTCTGCTCTTATTATTTTATTCCGACACCGCCCGTAATTAAAAACAACAGATGGCACCAGCGACCTCCCTCGACCCCGACACTAATATACACCTGCCGGCAATATCGACTTTTTGCTCACAGATGTTCACCGATCTTACCAAAGATACAAATACATCAACCCATATCAGCCGGCGCACACCAATCGATTATGTATAAATTATGTTCCCTCCTACCCTTTTTGAGCTTACTAAACAATGCGGGTCCTTATAGGTCCTCATGGTCCTCCTTCTATTTTCTTTGTCATCCCTCACAAAACCGCCCTCAAAACGATGGATAGAGACCCTCTCCTACTACTCACGGTACACTACATACTAAACACGGTACACGAGCCAGGTACACTACATACTAAACACGGTACACGAGCCAGGTACACTACATACTAAACACGGTACACGGGCCAGATACACTACATACTACACACGGTACACAGGCCAGGTACACTACACACTACACACTACACACGGTACACGGGCCAGGTACACTACACACTACACACGGTACACGGACCAGGTACACTACACACTACACACGGTACACGGGCCAGGTACACTACACACTACACAATACACACGGTACACGGGCCAGGTACACTAGATACTAAACACGGTACACGGGCCAGGTACACTACATACTACACACGGTACACGGGCCAGGTACACAACACACTACACACGGTACACGGGCCAGGTACACTACACACTACACACGGGCCAGGTACACTACACACTACACGGGCCAGGTACACTACACACTACACACGGTACACGGGCCAGGAACACTACATACTACACACGGTACATGGGCCAGGTACATTACATACTACACACGGTACACGGTACACGGGCCAGGTACACTACATACTACACACTACACACGGTACACGGTACACGGGCCAGGTACACTACACACTACACACGGTACACGGGCCAGGTACACTACACACTACACACGGTACACGGGCCAGGTACACTACACACTACACACGGTACACGGGCCAGGTACACTACACACTAAACACGGTACATGGGCCAGGTACACTACACACTACACACGGTACACGGGCCAGGTACACTACACACTACACACTACACACGGTACACGGGCCAGGTACACTACACACTACACACGGTACACGGGCCAGGTACACTACACACGGTACACGGGCCAGGTACACTACACACTACACACGGTACACGGGCCAGGTACACTACACACTACACACGGTACACGGGCCAGGTACACTACACACTACACACGGTACACGGGCCAGGTACACTACACACGGTACACGGGCCATGTACACTACACACGGTACACGGGCCAGGTACACTACACACTACACACGGTACACGGGCCAGGTACACTACACACTACACACGGTACACGGGCCAGGTACACTACACACTACACACGGTACACGGGCCAGGTAGACTATACACGGTACACGGGCCAGGTACACTACACACTACACACGGTACACGGGCCAGGTACACTATATACTACACACTACACACGGTACAAGGGCCTGTATATTTATACATCCAGCGATCCCATATTCTTGTACTGTCGGCAATCCCATATACTTATACTATCAGCAATCCCATATTCTTGTACTGTCAGCAATCCCAAATTCTTGTATTGCTGATTCTTGTACTGTCAGCAATCCCATATTCTTTTACTGTCAGCAACCCCTTATACTTGTACTGCCAGCAATCCCATATTCTTGTATTGTCAGCAATCCCATATTCTTGTACTGTCAACAACCCCATATATTTGTACTGTCAGCAATCCCATATACTTGTAATATTCCTATATTCTTGTACTATCAGCAACCCCATATACTTGTACTGTCAGCAACCCCATATACTTGTACTGTCAGCAACCCCATATACTTGTACTGCCAGCAATCCCATATTCTTGTACTATCAGCAACCCCATATACTTGTACTGTCAGCAATTCCATATTCTTATACTGTCAGAAATCCCATATTCTTGTACTGTCAGCAATCCCATATTCTTGTACTGTCAGCAATCCCATATTCTTGTACTGTCAGCGATCCCATATTCTTGTACTGTCAGCAATCCCATATTCTTGTACTGTCAGCGATCCCATATTCTTGTACTGTCAGCAATCCCACATTCGCATACCCTAGTACTCGACATTTTACACTGCCAGCAGCGAAGGAGGGCGATTGGGAGGGTACAAGCCTTACCCTTGTGCGAGGGAAGACTACGTATCATGGAAAGGCAGACCAAGCCCTAAGCCTTGTTTGACAACTGGTCTAGGATGGAATGTCCGACAGGCGGACAGTGAGAGCATTGCTCTACTGGTCTAGGATGGAATGTCCGACAGGCGGACAGTGAGAGCATTGCTCTACTGGTCTAGGATGGAATGTCCGACAGGCGGACAGTGAGAACATTGCTCTACTGGTCTAGGATGGAATGTCCGACAGGCGGACAGTGAGAACATTGCTCTACTGGTCTAGGATGGAATGTCCGACAGGCAGACAGTGAGAACATTGCTCTACTGGTCTAGGATGGAATGTCCGACAGGCGGACAGTGAGAACATTGCTCTACTGGTCTAGGATGGAATGTCCGACAGGCGGACAGTGAGAACATTGCTCTACTGGTCTAGGATGGAATGTCCGACAGGCGGACAGTGAGAACATTGCTCTACTGGTCTAGGATGGAATGTCCGACAGGCGGACAGTGAGAACATTGCTCTACTGGTCTAGGATGGAATGTCCGACAGGCGGACAGTGAGAACATTGCTCTACTGGTCTAGGATGGAATGTCCGACAGGCGGACAGTGAGAACATTGCTCTACTGGTCTAGGATGGAATGTCCGACAGGCGGACAGTGAGAACATTGCTCTACTGGTCTAGGATGGAATGTCCGACAGGCAGACAGTGAGAACATTGCTCTACTGGTCTAGGATGGAATGTCCGACAGGCGGACAGTGAGAACATTGCTCTACTGGTCTAGGATGGAATGTCCGACAGGCGGACAGTGAGAACATTGCTCTACTGGTCTAGGATGGAATGTCCGACAGGCGGACAGTGAGAGCATTGCTCTACTGGTCTAGGATGGAATGTCCGACAGGCGGACAGTGAGAACATTGCTCTACTGGTCTAGGATGGAATGTCCGACAGGCGGACAGTGAGAGCATTGCTCTACTGGTCTAGGATGGAATGTCCGACAGGCGGACAGTGAGAACATTGCTCTACTGGTCTAGGATGGAATGTCCGACAGGCGGACAGTGAGAACATTGCTCTACTGGTCTAGGATGGAATGTCCGACAGGCGGACAGTGAGAACATTGCTCTACTGGTCTAGGATGGAATGTCCGACAGGCGGACAGTGAGAACATTGCTCTACTGGTCTAGGATGGAATGTCCGACAGGCGGACAGTGAGAACATTGCTCTACTGGTCTAGGATGGAATGTCCGACAGGCGGACAGTGAGAACATTGCTCTACTGGTCTAGGATGGAATGTCCGACAGGCGGACAGTGAGAACATTGCTCTACTGGTCTAGGATGGAATGTCCGACAGGCGGACAGTGAGAACATTGCTCTACTGGTCTAGGATGGAATGTCCGACAGGCGGACAGTGAGAACATTGCTCTACTGGTCTAGGATGGAATGTCCGACAGGCGGACAGTGAGAACATTGCTCTACTGGTCTAGGATGGAATGTCCGACAGGCGGACAGTGAGAACATTGCTCTACTGGTCTAGGATGGAATGTCCGACAGGCGGACAGTGAGAACATTGCTCTACTGGTCTAGGATGGAATGTCCGACAGGCGGACAGTGAGAACATTGCTCTACTGGTCTAGGATGGAATGTCCGACAGGCGGACAGTGAGAACATTGCTCTACTGGTCTAGGATGGAATGTCCGACAGGCGGACAGTGAGAACATTGCTCTACTGGTCTAGGATGGAATGTCCGACAGGCGGACAGTGAGAACATTGCTCTACTGGTCTAGGATGGAATGTCCAACAGGCGGACAGTTAGAGCATTGCTCTACTGGTCTAGGATGGAATGTCCGACAGGCGGACAGTGAGAACATTGCTCTACTGGTCTAGGATGGAATGTCCGACAGGCGGACAGTGAGAACATTGCTCTACTGGTCTAGGATGGAATGTCCGACAGGCGGACAGTTAGAGCATTGCTCTACGTATTGGTGTTAATTGACCACACCACCCACCCACCCACCCAGGCACTGATCTGTACAAACATGCGCCCAGCACCACATGCCCAATTCTTCTTAAAGCGCGTGGAAGCGTCCTCTAGTTTTGTGAGTCTAGTTGGTGGGTCCCTGGGAACATGCCTGCTGGGTAGGGTCTAGTTTGTGGGTCCCTGGGGTCCAGCCTGCTGGGTTGGGTCTAGTTTGTGGGTCCCTGGGATCCAGCCTGTTCGGGGGGGGGGGGGACGGGTCTAGCATGCACACAATGTTTGACAGACTGTACCACACTAGGCACCTACTCTGCGACAGCGACGAGTAGATAAACCCACAGTACTCATGTCTGGGTGGCACTTTCTGTGGAGGAGACAATGTACTTTTATGTGACACTGTGGAGGAGACAATGTACTGTCGTGTGACACTGTGGAGGAGACAATGTACTGTCATGTCACACTGTGGAGGAGACAATGTACTGTCATGTCACACTGTGGAGGAGACAAAGTACTGTCATGTGACACTGTGGAGGAGACAATGTACTGCCATGTCACACTGTGGAGGAGACAATGTACTGTCATGTCACACTGTGGAGGAGACAAAGTACTGTCATGTGACACTGTGGAGGAGACAATGTACTGTCATGTCACACTGTGGAGGAGACAATGTACTGCCATGTCACACTGTGGAGGAGACAAAGTACTGTCATGTGACACTGTGGAGGAGACAATGTACTGCCATGTGACACTGTGGAGGAGACAATGTACTTTTATGTGACACTGTGGAGGAGACAATGTACTGTCATGTGACACTGTGGAGGAGACAATGTACTGTCATGTGACACTGTGGAGGAGACAATGTACTGCCATGTGACACTGTGGAGGAGACAATGTACTTTTATGTGACACTGTGGAGGAGACAATGTACTGTCATGTGACACTGTGGAGGAGACAATGTACTGTCATGTGACACTGCAGACAGACAGAACATGTCATTGGCACACGTCACAGAGGTATCATATATCGGCACATGATGCGGGATAGACCGCGTTGATTAAATACATAGAGTGAGTCAATCATGATGTAAAGACACACTTCAGTCAGAAATGATGTGAAGACATGAGTCAATGAGTCAGTGAGTCAGAGTGTCAAGACATGAGTCAATGAGTCAATGAGTCAAAATGTGAAGACATGAGTCAATGAGTCAGTGAATCAGAGTGTCAAGACATGAGTAAATGAGTCAATGAGTCAGAATGTGAAGACATGAGTCAATGAGTCAGTAAATCAGAGTGTCAAGACATGAGTCAATGAGTCAATGAGTCAAAATGTGAAGACATGAGTCAATGAGTCAGTGAATCAGAGTGTCAAGACATGAGTAAATGAGTCAATGAGTCAGAATGTGAAGACATGAGTCAATGAGTCAGTGAGTCAGAGTGTCAAGACATGAGTCAATGAGTCAATGAGTCAAAATGTAAAGACATGAGTCAATGAGTCAGTGAATTACAGTGTCAAGACATGAGTAAATGAGTCAATGAGTCAGAATGTGAAGACATGAGTCAATGAGTCAGAATGTGAAGACATGAGTCAATGAGTCAGAATGTAAGACATTAGTCGATGAGTCAGAATGTAAAGACAAGACAGAGAGATAAAGTATAAAGACATAATTTCAATGAATATAGGTGTGAAGACACCAGTGAGTATGGCGAGTGACTATAGTCAGTGAGTGTAGCCAGTGAGTGTAGCCAGTGAGTGTAGCCAGGTGACCGTACACATTGAGTGTAGCCAAGTGACTGTAGCCAGTGAGTGTAGCCAGGTGACTGTAGCCAGTGAGTGTAGCCAGGTGACTGTAGACATTGAGTGTAGCCAGGTGACTGTAGCCAGTGAGTGTAGCCAGGTAAATGTAGACATTGAGTGTAGCCAGGTGACTGTAGCCAGTGAGTGTAGCCAGGTGACTGTAGACAGTGAGTGTAGCCAGGTGACTGTAGCCAGTGAGTGTAGCCAGGTGACTGTAGACATTGAGTGTAGCCAAGTGACTGTAGCCTGTGAGTGTAGCCAGGTGACTGTAGCCAGTGAGTGTAGCCAAGAGACTGTAGACAGTGAGTGTAGCCAGGTGACTGTAGACATTGAGTGTAGCCAGCTGACTGTAGCCATGTGACTGTAGACAGTGAGTGTAGCCAGGTGACTGTAGCCAGTGAGTGTAGCCAGGTGACTGTAGACATTGAGTGTAGCCAGCTGACTTTAGACAGTGACTGTAGCCAGGTGACTGTAGACAGTGAGTGTAGCCAGGTGACTGTAGCCAGTGAGTGTAGCCAGGTGACTGTAGACAGTGACTGTAGCCAGGTGACTGTAGACAGTGAGTGTAGCCATGTGACTGTAGACAGTGACTGTAGCCAGGTGACTGTAGACACTAAGTGTAGCCAGGTGACTGTAGTCAGTGAGTGTAGCGAGGTGACTGTAGACATTGAGTGTAGCCAGGTGATTGTAGACATTGAGTGTAGCCAGATGACTGTAGCCAGTGAGTGTAGCCAGGTGACTGTAGACATTGAGTGTAGCCAGGTGACTGTAGACATTAAGTGTAGCCAGGTGACTGTAGACAGTGAGTGTAGCCAGGTGACTGTAGTCTTTGAGTGTAGCCAGGTGACTGTAGACAGTGACTGTAGCCTGGTGACTGTAGACAGTGAGTGTAGCCAGGTGACTGTAGACAGTGACTGTAGCCAGGTGACTGTAGACAGTGACTGTAGCCTGGTGACTGTAGTCTTTGAGAGTAGCCAGGTGACTGTAGGTATTGAGTGTAGCCAGGTGACTGTAGACAGTGACTGTAGCCTGGTGACTGTAGACAGTGACTGTAGCCTGTTGACTGTAGACAGTGACTGTCTGTAGCAAGGTGACTGTAGCCAGGTGACTGTAGACAGTGACTGTAGATAGTCAGTGTAGCCTGCTGAATGTAGACAGTCAGTGTAGCCAAGTGACTGTAGATTGTGACTGTAGCCTCGTGACTGTAGACAGTGACTGTAGCTTGATGACTGTAGCCTGGTGACTGTAGACAGTGACTGTAGCCTGGTGACTGTAGACAGTGACTGTAGCCTGGTGACTGTAGACAGTGACTGTAGCCTGGTGACTGTAGACAGTGACTGTAGCCAGGTGACTGTAGACAGTGACTGTAGACAGTGACTGTAGCCTGGTGACTGTAGACAGTGAGTGTAGCCAGGTGACTGTAGACAGTGAGTGTAGCCAGGTGACTGTAGACAGTTAGTGTAGACAGTGAGTGTAGCTAGGTGACTGCAGACAGTGACTGTAGACAGTGACTGTAGACAGTGACTGTAGCCTGGTGACTGTAGACAGTGACTGTAGCCTGGTGACTGTAGACAGTGACTGTAGCCTGGTGACTGTAGACAGTGACTGTAGCCTGGTGACTGTAGACAGTGACTGTAGCCTGGTGACTGTAGACAGTGACTGTAGCCTGGTGACTGTAGACGGTGACTGTAGCCAGGTGACTGTAGACAGTGACTGTAGACAGTGACTGTAGACAGTGACTGTAGCCTGGTGACTGTAGACAGTGAGTGTAGCCAGGTGACTGTAGACAGTGAGTGTAGCCAGGTGACTGTAGACAGTTAGTGTAGACAGTGAGTGTAGCTAGGTGACTGTAGACAGTGAGTGTAGCCTGGTGATTGTAGACAGTGAGTGTAGACAGTGAGTGTAGCCAGGTGACTGTAGACAGTGAATGTAGCCAGGTGACTGTAGACAGTGGCTGTAGCCTGGTGACTGAAGACAGTGAGTGTAGCCAGGTGACTGTAGACAGTGACTGTAGCCTGGTGACTGTAGACAGTGAGTGTAGCCAGGTGACTGTAGACAGTGAGTGTAGCCAGGTGACTGTAGACAGTGACTGTAGCCTGGTGACTGTAGACAGTGACTGTAGCCTGGTGACTGTAGACAGTGACTGTAGCCTGGTGACTGTAGACAGTGACTGTAGCCAGGTGACTGTAGACAGTGACTGTAGACAGTGACTGTAGCCTGGTGACTGTAGACAGTGAGTGTAGCCAGGTGACTGTAGACAGTGAGTGTAGCCAGGTGACTGTAGACAGTTAGTGTAGACAGTGAGTGTAGCTAGGTGACTGCAGACAGTGACTGTAGACAGTGACTGTAGACAGTGACTGTAGCCTGGTGACTGTAGACAGTGACTGTAGCCTGGTGACTGTAGACAGTGACTGTAGCCTGGTGACTGTAGACAGTGACTGTAGCCTGGTGACTGTAGACAGTGACTGTAGCCTGGTGACTGTAGACAGTGACTGTAGCCTGGTGACTGTAGACGGTGACTGTAGCCAGGTGACTGTAGACAGTGACTGTAGACAGTGACTGTAGACAGTGACTGTAGCCTGGTGACTGTAGACAGTGAGTGTAGCCAGGTGACTGTAGACAGTGAGTGTAGCCAGGTGACTGTAGACAGTTAGTGTAGACAGTGAGTGTAGCTAGGTGACTGTAGACAGTGAGTGTAGCCTGGTGATTGTAGACAGTGAGTGTAGACAGTGAGTGTAGCCAGGTGACTGTAGACAGTGAATGTAGCCAGGTGACTGTAGACAGTGGCTGTAGCCTGGTGACTGAAGACAGTGAGTGTAGCCAGGTGACTGTAGACAGTGACTGTAGCCTGGTGACTGTAGACAGTGAGTGTAGCCAGGTGACTGTAGACAGTGAGTGTAGCCAGGTGACTGTAGACACTGACTGTAGCCTGGTGACTGTAGACAGTGAGTGTAGACAGGTGACTGCAGACAGTGAGTGTAGCCAGGTGACTGGAGGCAGTGTGTGTAGCCAGGTGACTGTAGACATTGAGTTTAGCCAGGTGACTTTAGATAGTGAGTGTAGCCAGGTGACTGTAGACAGTGACTGTAGCCTGGTGACTGTAGACAGTGACTGTAGCCTGGTGACTGTAGACAGTGACTGTAGCCAGGTGACTGTAGCCTGGTGATTGTAGACAGTGACTGTAGACAGTGACTGTAGCCTGGTGACTGTAGACAGTGACTGTAGCCTGGTGACTGTAGACAGTGACTGTAGCCTGGTGACTGTAGACAGTGAGACTGTAGCCTGGTGACTGTAGACAGTGACTGTAGCCTGGTGACTGTAGACAGTGACTTAGCCTGGTGACTGTAGACAGTGACTGTAGCCAGGTGACTGTAGCCAGGTGACTGTAGACAGTGACTGTAGCCTGGTGACTGTAGACAGTGAGTGTAGCCAGGTGACTGTAGACAGTGAGTGTAGCCAGGTGACTGTAGACAGTTAGTGTAGACAGTGAGTGTAGCTAGGTGACTGCAGACAGTGACTGTAGACAGTGACTGTAGACAGTGACTGTAACCTGGTGACTGTAGACAGTGACTGTCGCCTGGTGACTGCAGACAGTGACTTAGCCTGGTGACTGTAGAGAGTGACTGTAGCCTGGTGACTGTAGACAGTGACTGTAGCCTGGTGACTGTAGACGGTGACTGTAGCCAGGTGACTGTAGACAGTGACTGTAGACAGTGACTGTAGTCTGGTGACTGTAGACAGTGAGTGTAGCCAGGTGACTGTAGACAGTGAGTGTAGCCAGGTGACTGTAGACAGTTAGTGTAGACAGTGAGTGTAGCTAGGTGACTGTACACAGTGAGTGTAGCCTGGTGATTGTAGACAGTGAGTGTAGACAGTGAGTGTAGCCAGGTGACTGTAGACAGTGAGTGTAGCCAGGTGACTGTAGACAGTGGCTGTAGCCTGGTGACTGAAGACAGTGAGTGTAGCCAGGTGACTGTAGACAGTGACTGTAGCCTGGTGACTGTAGACAGTGAGTGTAGCCAGGTGACTGTAGACAGTGACTGTAGCCTGGTGACTGTAGACAGTGAGTGTAGCCAGGTGACTGCAGACAGTGAGTGTAGCCAGGTGACTGGAGGCAGTGTGTGTAGCCAGGTGACTGTAGACATTGAGTTTAGCCAGGTGACTTTAGATAGTGAGTGTAGCCAGGTGACTGTAGACAGTGTGTGTAGCCAGGTGACTGTAGACAGTGTGTGTAGCCAGGTGACTGTAAACAGTGTGTAGCCAGGTGACTGTAGACAGTGTGTAGCCAGATGACTGTAGACAGTATGTAGCCAGGTGACTGTAGACAGTGTGTAGCCAAGTGACTGTAGAAAGTATGTGTGGCCAGGTGACTGTAGAAAGTGAGTGTAGCCAGGTGAATGGAGACAGTGAGTGTAGAAAGTGAATGTAGCCAGGTGAATGTAGACATTGATTGTAGCTAGGTGACTGTAGACAGTGATTGTAGCCAGGTGACTGTAGCCAGTGAGTGTAGCTAGGTGACTGTAGACAGTGAGTGTAGCCAGGTGACTTTAGACAGTGAGTGTAGGCAGGTGACTGTAGACAGTGTGTGTAGCAAGGTGTGTGTAGAAAGTGAATGTAGCCAGGTGGCTCCAGACAGTGTGTGTAGACAGTGAGTGTAGCCAGGTGTGTGTAGACAGTACGTGTAGCCATGTGACTGTAGACAGTGAGTGTAGCGAGGTGACTGCAGACAGTGAGTGTAGCCAGGTAACTGTAGACATTGAGTGTAGCCAGGTGACTGTAGACCGTGAGTGTAGCCAGGTAACCTTAGACTTTGAGTGTAGCCAGATGGCTGTAGACAGTGAGTGTAGCCAGATGGCTGTAGACAGTGAGTGTAGCCAGATGGCTGTAGACAGTGAGTGTAGCCAGATGACTGTAGACAGTGAGTGTAGCAAGGAGGCCGGCTGGTGCAGCACTCACCCTCATGGCTGCAGAGATCTGTGCATCCGTCCTGGCGTGAGCACGGAACGGGTACGTGGCTCTGGCCTTTGGTGCTTTCTGGACTCTTTCTGGCTTCTTCTTCTCTACTGGTACTGTGTGTGGGCACAAATATGTTAGTTCACCTGTGTCTGTGTGAGTGAGTGTGCGTGTGTGCATAATAATGTTAGCTAACCTGTGTATGTGTGTGTGATATAATAATGTTAGCTCACCTGTGTGTGTGTGTGCGTTATTATGTCTATATGTATGTCTGTGTATGTCTATATGTATGTCTGTGTATGTCTATATGTATGTCTGTGTATGTCTATATGTATGTCTGTGTATGTCTATATGTATGTCTGTGTATGTCTATATGTATGTCTGTGTATGTCTATATGTATGTCTGTGTATGTCTATATGTATGTCTGTGTCTGACTATATGTATGTCTGTGTCTGTGGATCTGTGCATAATTATATCTCGATGTCTGTCTGTTTTCTTGTTTGCCTCTCTCTCTCTCTCTCTCTCTCTCTCTGTGCCTATGAACTGTGCTTGTCTGTGTGTGTCTGGCACTGCGTAATTGTGACTCTCTGTCTGTGTGACTGTTTGTCGGACTGATTGTCTCTCAGTCCACTTTGTGACTGTGTATGTAGATAGTGGGTGAGTGGTCAGGCAGACATGTACACACACACACACATACATATATATATATATATATATACACACACACAGACATATGTACAATACGAACTGAGGCTACACAAAAACATGCGTCCATGGCCACACACATACACACACTCACTCATACACGAGAGAGAGAGAGAGCATGAGAGAGAATGAGAGAGAGCATGAGAGGGGAAGAATGAGAGAGGGCGAGAGAGAATGAGAGAGAGAGAATGGGAGAGAGAGACAGAGAGAGAGAGACAGAGAGAGAGAGAGAGAGAGAGAGAGAGAGAGAGAGAGAGAATGAAAGAAACAAGAGGACGTAAGACCAAGAATATAGTAGTCAGAGAGAGTCCATGTGTACACCCACCTGCAGGCTCAGGCCGCTTGACCTCCTTTTTCTCCATGGGTTCGTCCATGAACTCGGAACTCAAAGCCGTGGCCTCCAGGATGTCAGAGGCGTCCTCCCGGTAAAAGATGGCTGGTGGCGGCGCCATTGGTGGAGGTCGATCACCCACATCCATGACAGCGGCCATGTCTTCGGACTGCCTATCCTCACTCTCATCGCCGTACTGCACACCTGAGAATACAGCCATGTCTCATTATAGTATGTCCACATTTGTTTGCCTCTATTCACGATCAATTATTTTGAAAACTGTCTGTTGCATCGTTATGAAATTTTTCCAGCCGTCTTATATTTACCCCCACCCAAGGAATATGTCTTTGATAGGTCCACAAGCAACTTAAATCATTGAAAGCGGCAACATTTCTTTGATGTTTTGGGGGAAATGTAGTGAATTCACGCTAACAAACTAGTCTTACAGTAAACCACGTTATTTCTGGTAAAGACACAAGTACAAGGCGTAGCCAGGTTCGTATGGGAGTGGGTGCAATAAAAAAGTAGCATTCCACCGGGTTTTTATCCCATATGGCTCAGTCTCTTTCCGCAGGGCGGAAATCGTGGCACAAAGCACGAACTCCGTATCTCCAGCGACGACCCTCTGGAGTCTCCGAAAAAATGCACTCGTGAAATGAAGGAATCGAACATACAACCCTCGGAGCCCGAGTCAGACGGCTTGACCACTTCACCACGGAGATTCCCGAGAGGGGTGCAATGTGTAATATTAGTAAAGACAGAGAATGTACAGAGGTATGGGGTAAATAATGTGTAAATTGACAGGAAAGTAGAAGGAATATATTTCTTACCTTATTTTTCATTTCCTTCTTGTTTCTTCAGCTGCTGGTTAATAATTGTACACAAGTATTCATGTTACTAGGATGCATTTAGCTTTTTATATTGAGCTCGTGAAAGCTTCCAAATAGCTGTGCGTTAATGTGCGTATGGAGTGACCAGAAATGATACCGCAATTTAGTCATCATGTGTCCATTTTTAAGGATCTGTTCAGCTGTCTGTGTAGTTTGTTCACATGTACACATGGGTGACAGATCCGCTGTGAGTCTTCGTGACAGACAGACAGACAGACAGGCAGACAGACAGACAGACATATATTATTATATAGTATTCTCGAGCCAATCTCTAAATACATTACCATTAATCTTATTATGATAATCCCTATTGTCTGTATGCTTTGATACGAACACGAGCCCAGCATTCTGTTGCAAGCCATTATGCGTATTACCAGCATGGGCCATGACCAAAAGCTGTCCTATACTACTGGGCACATATCGCTTTATCTGTCCATCCACTGGTTGCCATTCCTTATCACTTGTGTGGTGAGCATTGATCCACATTTCATCCAAACACAATATGCCATAATTTTCTTTGCGCATTTCCTTTATTTCACGTAGGTATCTGCTTCTCATGGCTCCTAAATGCGGTTGCTCACAAAGATTATTTCTACCGCCCTTGTACTTTCAAATAGTGAAGATAATGTCCTTATAATTTTCCACAAAGTTGTTTTGGATAGCTCTATGTTATTGTTCTTTCTGAACCAAACCCTAAGTTTTCTTACAGTCACTGTTTCTTTGGCATCCAGCATTTTTATAATGCTGGATAATCCTGGATATAAAATCCTAAATTTTTATAATTTTAGGAGTCTCTGTGGCGAAGTGGTCAAGCCTTTTGACTCGAGCTCCAAACGTCGTGGGTTCGATTCCAGTTCACGAGTTAAATTTTTCGGAGACTTCTGTGGGTCGTCGCTAGAGCTGCGGAGTTCGTGCATTTTGCGATGCTTTCCGCGCTGCGGAAAGAGACCGAACCATATGGGATAGAACCCGGTGCAATGAAGTCGACCCTGTCGTATTTCAAGCGACTTTTTAAAGCATTTTTATAATAGCTCGCCTTATGACATCTTTGTCAAAACTGTCTACAATAATCTTACTACCTACCGTTTGGTTATTGCGTGGTGGTTTAATTCCAGATTCTTGCACCCTTTGACAAAATGCCCGTTTACTCAAGCCCAATGCATGCATTGTTCTTTTTTCGGAATTTGTAATAGTATAAAACAGTTTCTTGCGATCAGCTTCTTGACAAAAATATGTGTACAACTTCATAGCGATTCTTTGAAGTGTACAATTTCGCATTAAAGCCCATTGAAAAATATTCACACATTTCAATGTTAGCGATAAGTGATAAGATTTAAAAAAAACAACAACATATTAATCAGGTTTCATGAAATAACCCACATTTTGAGACACCTCTGAACAGTCTTAGTTTGAACAAAGCGGGAGGTTGGCAAAAGGCCACTCCTGTGAAAACACGTACAATATTCAAAATTGAGCCCTGATTGTCTAGCTACGCTGTAATACATTTAAAATTATGAATTTCATGTCAGAACCGTAAATTATATATCTCATATAAACAAACTTTAAAATCTGCTGTAAAATCTCCAGAACAAAATTTTTTTTGTTGGGTGGACATAATGATAAGGTTATATACTAAATTTCATAATTTTCCCTCAGTTGGATACTGAGATATTGATGTTTATATTGCGGCAAACAAATGTGGACATACTATAGAAGGGATCCGGCGCTGCTGGATGGTTCAACCAGTGAAAGTCTTGAGACTGTCAGAAGATATCTATGTGTGGACATGTAGACATCACTGTCTGCCAGTCATACAACGGGGAAGTAGATGAGCTTACAGCCACTTCAGACAACACGGGAGAAACAACGTCGTGGATACAGTGGTGGCGGATCATCAGACAGCCTCGTGGCGACTAACACAGCCAGCCATCTGTGTGGGCAGGCAGTCTTCAACAAGGTCAGGAGAATGCACCGACCAACCTTTCAGTTGGGTTTGTAAAGTCTCTCGTTCATTGTTCCTCAATGCTATGATAGGATAGGATAACACCGGCTGTGAAGAAATCTGACGGAAACACGGACTGGGGCGGGGGAAGGGGGAAAGGGTGGGGGAGGGGGGGGGGTTAATGTACGAAGATGTAGCGGTGTTTACCATTTTTTTAACAGTAGTTAAAAATGTCACAGGTTGAAGGGATTTTCTGCACAAAAAAATAAATAAATAAATAAAGTAAGATGGGTATCATCGGGTCACAAGACAGTAGACAGCAAATCACATCGAGCATAGCATGTGTAGTAATGAGACAAGGAGATGATGTGTACATGACGCAAACGTGTTCACGGGTGGAGATTTAGATTCATACCCGCCATCTGCTCAAACTGAAGAGACAAATAACATCTGATCAACACTGGCAGCGATACAGTGTAGGATCTCTCACACATGAAGACACGAGTCAACAGTTTATGGTCACACTCTACTAAGTCAGTGGTCCTACAACAGTTTATGGTTCATCCATCCATCATGTGCCATGTCGATAATCGTGGGCGGTTGTGTTCTGCCATCTCACTCGATCACCAGTGTCGTGGATCAGCTACGTGTTCCTGTCTCGACCATACCACATAGCCAAGCCATCCAGGTATTTACTTCTCTGCCTTCCCCTTGGTCTTTTCCCTTCGATCTTGCCAATTGTCACCAAGTTCTCCGATTCATTTCTTCTCATAACATGCCCAAAAATTTTTGACTGTCTACGTCTAATGACTCTAATCAGTTTACGATCTTCATTTGTTTCTCGAATGACTTGTTCATTGGTTTTTCTGTCTGTCCATGGTATTCTTTGCATTTTCCTCAGAAACCACATTTCCACAGCCATCAGCTGTTTTTCAGCTTGACTGCTTATTGTCCACGCTTCCCATCCATACAAAATCACAGGTTCTATGTAGCACCTCAACACTCTTTTTCTCGTTTCAATTGATATCTTTTTATTGGTCAGTATGTTTTTCATCTTGCAAAAGGCTACCTTCGCAATGGCAATTCTTGTTTTAATCTCTTCAAATCATCTCCCATAAGATGTTATGACTGTGCCGAGATAACTGTATCGATTCACTTGCTTAAGAATATGCCCATTTACTTGTATATCACATTGTGGTATTTCCTTCTTCCCAGTGACGACCATAATCTGTGTCTTCTTAATATTCAGTTCTAACCATAGTTGTTCACTGTGTGCAACAACCGCATCTACTAAATTTTGCAGGTCCTGTTCATTGTCTGCAATCAAGGCTGTATCATCTGCATATCTAATGTTATTGATGCATCTTCCCCCAATGTTGATTCCTTCCATATCTTCAATATTTCTGAAAATATTATTTCACTGTACAGGGAAAACAAGATCTGGAGACATTACACATCCCTGTCTCACACCTCTCTTAATAGGCTGATATTGACCTACTTCGTTATCAATTCTGATGGAAGCTTGTTGTTTCCAATATATGTTTTTTTATAAGTCTAAGGTCTTTTCCATCAATGTGTAGATCTTCAAGCATCCTTATCATGTCGACATGTCTAACTTTATCGAAAGCCTTTGTGTAGTCAATAAAGCAAAGATATAGATCTTTGTTTACTTCTGTAGAACGTTCAGTTACTGTTCTCAGTATATACACAGCATTTACTGTGCCCCTTTCCTTCTACAAACCCACATTGTTCTTCTCCTATTTCAGATTGTATTTTCTTCCTGACTCTTTGCATGATATTTCTCAGCAGAATCTTCATGATGTGGCTCATTATACTAATTGTTCGATGTTGATCGCATTCAAAGGCTCCTGATTTCTTCGAGATTGCAATAAATATAGAATCACATAATTCAGGAGGTATATCTCCAGTATCGTATATTGTGTTCAGCCTGGTAACTTGGTCTATTCCATATTCTTCTAAGGCATTGATCATTTCTATTGTGATGTTATCTGTACCCGGGGTCTTGCCAGTTTTCAAATGGTTAAGAGCATTCTGAACTTCCATCTTCAAAATTGATGTTCCTTCATTATTATTCCAATTATCATATTGTTCTTCTCTTGTATCACCATAAAGGTCTTTCACATAATCTGACCACGCGTGTAAAATCTGATCTTTTTCTATTATGATTTTGCCATCTTTGGTTTTTCTGTTGATGTGTGTGTTCTTTTATTAGTGATGTCATTAATTCGGCCGATCTCCGTGGCCAAAGGCTTGCGAACGCGGTTCGTGAGCCGCTTACCAGGCGTTCGAAATGCAGCCGCGACCGATTTATGCAGCAGACCGTGTCGCGTTGTGTTATAACGTGTTGGTATGGGAGCCGGTCCTTCAGAAAAAATGGCAAACTACTGAACGTAAAATTTGTCTAGTACATCAACAGCAGCTGAAAAATGCTGGTGTTGACTGCAACGTCCTGCAAGGGGTATGCAACATTTAAAAAAGTCATTAATTCTTTTGTGTATTAATTTGGTATTCCGGGTGTTGTGTTGGTTTTCAATTTCCTTGCAATTTTCCTCACGCCATGTTTCTTTTGCCTCTTTGCATAGCTTCCTAATTTTCCTGTGAATCTCTTCATAATTTTCCTTGTTATTTTTGTTATTTCTTCTTACTTCCATGAGTTTTAAGATGTCTTCCGTCATCCATTTCTTGTGTCCTATTATCTTTATTTTTGGGATGGTTGTTTCTGCAGCTTGGTTGACTGATTTTTTAAATATTTCTCATTGGTCACTGACGTCTTGAAATAATATTTCCATATCGGACAATGCATCAAATCTGTTCTTTACCTCTACGTTGAATTTATCTTTTATTTCCTCACTCTTAAGTGCCTGTAGATCCAATTTTGTATTTATTGTTGAATATTTCTTCTTCTTCTTCAGCGTTCCGAGCCATTGAGGTTCTTTGCTGCAGATACAATCTGTCTCCATTCGTCTCTCTGGTTGACCTTCTCTTGCCAGTCGCTGATTCCAAGTGCTTGTAGGTCTGTATGTATATTATCTCTCCACCGTCTTCTTGGTCTACCTCGGGGTCTACGATCATTTATGTCTTGAGTGTAAGCGAGTTTTGTTTCCCTATTATCTTCCATTCTTTCTATATGCCCCAGCCATTGTAGTCTATTAGCCTTCATGATACCAATGATTTGCGGGGACTTAAACAGATCATAAATGTCTTTGTGACTTTCTTTAATTTTATATGTAAATTGCTTAAGATTAATCTAAGGTCGCTGTAGTAGTCTGCGCTTGATATAGTTTTTACGACTTTTAAGGCATTTCGAAATCTTCTGTTGATGAGAATGTACTCAATCTGATTTCTGATCTTATGATCGGGACTCCTCCATGTCCATAATCTCCCTGGGTGCTGTTGATACCAGGTGTTTCCAGTTTATGGTCAGTCTCTACTAAGTTCCTGGCCCTGTAACAGTTTATGGTCAGTCTCTACTAAGTTCCTGGCCCTGTAACAGTTTATGGTCACTCTCTACTGAGTTCCTGGCCCTGTAACAGTTTATGGTCACTCTCTACTAAGTTCCTGGCCCTGTAACAGTTTATGGTCACTCTCTACTAAGTTCCTGGCCCTGTAACAGTTTATGGTCACTCTCTACTAATTTCCTGGCCCTGTAACAGTTTATGGTCACTCTCTACTAAGTTCCTGGCCCTGTAACAGTTTATGGTCACTCTCTACTAAGTTCCTGGCCCTGTAACAGTTTATGGTCACTCTCTACTAAGTTCCTGGCCCTGTAACAGTTTATGGTCACTCTCTACTAAGTTCCTGGCCCTGTAACAGTTTATGGTCACTCTCTACTGAGTTCCTGGCCCTGTAACAGTTTATAGTCACTCTCTACTAAGTTCCTGGCCCTGTAACAGTTTATGGTCACTCTCTACTGAGTTCCTGGCCCTGTAACAGTTTATGGTCACTCTCTACAAAGTTCCTGGCCCTGTAACAGTTTATGGTCACTCTCTACTGAGTTCCTGGCCCTGTAACAGTTTATGGTCACTCTCTACTAAGTTCCTGGCACTGTAACAGTTTATGGTCACTCTCTACTGAGTTCCTGGCCCTGTAACAGTTTATGGTCACTCTCTACAAAGTTCCTGGCCCTGTAACAGTTTATGGTCACTCTCTACTGAGTTTCAGGCCCTGTAACAGTTTATGGTCACTCTCTACTAAGTTCCTGGCCCTGTAACAGTTTATGGTCAGTCTCTACTAAGTTCCTGGCCCTGTAACAGTTTATGGTCACTCTCTACTGAGTTCCTGGCCCTGTAACAGTTTATGGTCACTCTCTACAAAGTTCCTGGCCCTGTAACAGTTTATGGTCACTCTCTACTGAGTTTCAGGCCCTGTAACAGTTTATGGTCACTCTCTACTAAGTTCCTGGCCCTGTAACAGTTTATGGTCACTCTCTACTAAGTTCCTGGCCCTGTAACAGTTTATGGTCACTCTCTACAAAGTTCCTGGCCCTGTAACAGTTTATGGTCACTCTCTACTGAGTTCCTGGCCCTGTAACAGTTTATGGTCACTCTCTACAAAGTTCCTGGCCCTGTAACAGTTTATGGTCACTCTCTACTGAGTTTCAGGCCCTGTAACAGTTTATGGTCACTCTCTACTAAGTTCCTGGCCCTGTAACAGTTTATGGTCACTCTCTACTAAGTTCCTGGCCCTGTAACAGTTTATGGTCACTCTCTACTAAGTTCCTGGCCCTGTAACAGTTTATGGTCACTCTCTACAAAGTTTCTGGCCCTGTAACAGTTTATGGTCACTCTCTACAAAGTTCCTGGCCCTGTAACAGTTTAGGGTCACTCTCTACTGAGTTCCTGGCCCTGTAACAGTTTATGGTCACTCTCTACTGAGTTCCTGGCCCTGTAACAGTTTATGGTCACTCTCTACAAAGTTCCTGGCCCTGTAACAGTTTATGGTCACTCTCTACTGAGTTCCTGGCCCTGTAACAGTTTATGGTCACTCTTTACTGAGTTTCAGGCCGTGCAACAGTTAGTAGACGGAGTCAGGACGGAAGGCTATTGGCAGCAGCTAAAGCATATGGAAATAGAACATGACAATAGAATGCACTGATAATGCCACAGTTTCTTAAAACATGGAAGAAAAGAAAAAATGGAGAAAATAACAAAACAATAAACAAATAAAACAAAATTTAAAAAAATAAAACACATAAATAAGTAAACAAATAAATAAACAAATACATAAATAAACAAAAAATAAATACATAAAAATAAATAAATAAATAAATACATAAACAATGCAATAAATAATTAAACAAGTAAATAAATACAAATGATGCAACGAAAGCCAGAGCCCAGTAGAAACACATAGAAATTAATACATAGGTCAGAGAGTGGATCAGAAACATAATAGAAGACAAAATGAGATTGAGAGGAAGACAGAGAAATTAATATATAGATGACTTGACCATATGGCATGGTGGAGACAAGAACACGGAACTGATCCACGACTCTGGTGATCATGTGAGATGGCGAAACATGACCACCTATGCTAATCGGCATTGCACAAATTGATGATGACATGTACCTAAAGCCTCTGGGAAAGGGGCATCATCTTCCTGGCCGTCATTTTGTAGTGCTGTGGGCAGCTCAGTGGCAGAGTCATCACCCGCGGCGGTGGTAATTTCCGCATCGGCTGCTTCTCTTTCTTCCTCTTCCGGTGGATTCTCTGCTGCCCCTTCCGATGGATTCTCTGCTGCCTCTTCAGGTGGATTCTCTGCTGCCTCTTCCGGTGGATTGTCTGTTGCCTCGTCTGGTGGCTTTTCTGATGCATCATCTGGTGGCTTCTCCCCTTCATGTTCGGGTGGACTTTCTGGTATATTCACTTCTTCGGTCTCCTCCATTCAACGATGTGTTCAAGATGTGACGTCGCGATAACTGTCGGTAATGTTACATTAGAATATAAACACATAAATGTCTGTGCAATATTTGCCAGTAAAGTTACATTATAATATAAACACGTGCTTCTGTATGCAGTATTTCCATTGTCCCATTATTCTGAAAAACATCCGTGGCTCTGTCAAGTATGTCTGTCTGTGTGATTGGACCACTAATCTGTTAATCTGTGAGCCTGCCGGTTAGGTTAGCCCCGTGACTGCGAGTCTGTCCTCTAGTATGTCTAATGTATACCTGCTCCAGGTGCTGTCCTCCAGTATGTCTACTGTATACCTGCTCCAGGTGCTGTCCCCCAGTATGTCTACTGTATACCTGTTCCAGGTGCTGTCCTCTAGTATGTCTAATGTATACCTGCTCCAGGTGCTGTCCTCCAGTATGTCTACTGTATACCTGCTCCAGGTGCTGTCCTCTAGTATGTCTAATGTATACCTGCTCCAGGTGCTGTCCTCCAGTATGTCTACTGTATACCTGCTCCAGGTGCTGTCCTCCAGTATGTCTACTGTATACCTGTTCCAGGTGCTGTCCTCTAGTATGTCTAATGTATACCTGCTCCAGGTGCTGTCCTCTAGTATGTCTACTGTATACCTGCTCCAGGTGCTGTCCTCTAGTATGTCTAATGTATACCTGCTCCAGGTGCTGTCCCCCAGTATGTCTACTGTATACCTGCTCCAGGTGCTGTCCTCCAGTATGTCTACTGTATACCTGTTCCAGGTGCTGTCCTCTAGTATGTCTAATGTATACCTGCTCCAGGTGCTGTCCCCCAGTATGTCTACTGTATACCTGCTCCAGGTGCTGTCCTCCAGTATGTCTACTGTATACCTGCTCCAGGTGCTGTCCTCCAGTATGTCTACTGTATACCTGCTCCAGGTGCTGTCCTCCAGTATGTCTACTGTATACCTGTTCCAGGTGCTGTCCTCCAGTATGTCTACTGTATACCTGCTCCAGGTGCTGTCCTCTAGTATGTCTACTGTATACCTGCTCCAGGTGCTGTCCCCCAGTATGTCTACTGTATACCTGCTCCAGGTGCCAGTCTGTCCCCCAGTATGTCTACTGTATACCTGCTCCAGGTGCTGTCCCCCAGTATGTCTACTGTATACCTGCTCCAGGTGCCAGTCTGTCCCCCAGTATGTCTACTGTATACCTGCTTCAGTTGCCAGTCTGTCCCCCAGTATGTCTATTGTATACCTGCTCCAGGTGCTGTCCCCCAGTATGTCTACTGTATACCTGCTCCAGGTGCTGTCCCCCAGTATGTCTATTGTATACCTGCTCCATGTGCTGTCCTCCAGTATGTCTACTGTATACCTGCTCCAGGTGCTGTCCTCCAGTATGTCTACTGTATACCTGCTCCAGGTGCTGTCCCCCAGTATGTCTACTGTATACCTGCTCCAGGTGCTGTCCCCCAGTATGTCTATTGTATACCTGCTCCATGTGCTGTCCTCCAGTATGTCTACTGTATACCTGCTCCAGGTGCTGTCCTCCAGTATGTCTACTGTATACCTGCTCCAGGTGCCAGTCTGTCCCCCAGTATGTCTACTGTATACCTGCTTCAGTTGCCAGTCTGTCCCCCAGTATGTCTATTGTATACCTGCTCCAGGTGCTGTCCCCCAGTATGTCTACTGTATACCTGCTCCAGGTGCTGTCCCCCAGTATGTCTATTGTATACCTGCTCCATGTGCTGTCCTCCAGTATGTCTACTGTATACCTGCTCCAGCTGCTGTCCCCCAGTATGTCTACTGTATACCTGCTCCAGGTGCTGTCCCCCAGTATGTCTACTGTATACCTGCTCCAGGTGCTGTCCCCCAGTATGTCTACTGTATACCTGCTCCAGGTGCTGTCCTCCAGTATGTCTACTGTATACCTGCTCCAGGTGCTGTCCCCCAGTATGTCTACTGTATACCTGCTCCAGGTGCTGTCCTCCAGTATGTCTACTGTATACCTGCTCCAGGTGCTGTCCTCCAGTATGTCTACTGTATACCTGCTCCAGGTGCTGTCCTCCAGTATGTCTACCGTATACCTGCTCCAGGTGCTGTCCCCCAGTATGTCTACTGTATACCTGCTCCAGGTGCTGTCCTCCAGTATGTCTACCGTATACCTGCTCCAGGTGCTGTCCCCCAGTATGTCTACTGTATACCTGCTCCAGGTGCTGTCCTCCAGTAAGTCTACCGTATACCTGCTCCAGGTGCTGTCCTCCAGTATGTCTACTGTATACCTGCTCCAGGTGCTGTCCTCCAGTATGTCTACTGTATACCTGCTCCAGGTGCTGTCCTCCAGTATGTCTACCGTATACCTGTTCCAGGTGCTGTCCTCCAGTATGTCTATTGTATACCTGCTCCAGGTGCTGTCCTCCAGTATGTCTACTGTATACCTGCTCCAGGTGCTGTCCTCCAGTATGTCTACTGTATACCTGCTCCAGGTGCTGTCCTCCAGTATGTCTACTGTATACCTGCTCCAGGTGCTGTCCTCCAGTATGTCTACTGTATACCTGCTCCAGGTGCTGTCCTCCAGTATGTCTACTGTATACCTGCTCCAGGTGCTGTCCTCCAGTATGTCTACCGTATACCTGCTCCAGGTGCTGTCCTCCAGTAAGTCTACTGTATACCTGCTCCAGGTGCTGTCCCCCAGTATGTCTATTGTATACCTGCTCCAGGAGCTGTCCTCCAGTATGTCTACTGTATACCTGCTTCAGTTGCCAGTCTGTCCCCCAGTATGTCTATTGTATACCTGCTCTAGATGCTGTCCCCCAGTATGTCTATTGTATACCTGCTCCAGGTGCTGTCCCCCAGTATGTCTATTGTATACCTGCTCCAGGTGCTGTCCCCCAGTATGTCTACTGTATACCTGCTTCAGTTGCCAGTCTGTCCCCCAGTATGTCTATTGTATACCTGCTCCAGGTGCTGTCCCCCAGTATGTCTATTGTATACCTGCTCCAGGTGCTGTCCCCCAATATGTCTACTGTATACCTGCTTCAGTTGCCAGTCTGTCCCCCAGTATGTCTACTGTATACCTGCTTCAGTTGCCAGTCTGTCCCCCAGTATGTCTATTGTATACCTGCTCCAGGTGCTGTCCCCCAGTATGTCTATTGTATACCTGCTCCAGGTGCTGTCCTCCAGTATGTCTACTGTATACCTGCTCCAGGTGCTGTCCTCCAGTATGTCTATTGTATACCTGCTCCAGGTGCTGTCCCCCAGTATGTCTATTGTATACCTGCTCCAGGTGCTGTCCTCCAGTATGTCTACTGTATACCTGCTCCAGGTGCTGTCCTCCAGTATGTCTACTGTATACCTGCTCCAGGTGCTGTCCCCCAGTATGTCTATTGTATACCTGCTCCAGGTGATGTCCCCCAGTATGTCTACTGTATACCTGCTTCAGTTGCCAGTCTGTCCCCCAGTATGTCTACTGTATACCTGCTTCAGTTGCCAGTCTGTCCCCCAGTATGTCTATTGTATACCTGCTCCAGGTGCTGTCCCCCAGTATGTCTATTGTATACCTGCTCCAGGTGCTGTCCCCCAGTATCTCTACTGTATACCTGCTTCAGTTGCCAGTCTGTCCCCCAGTATGTCTATTGTATACCTGCTCCAGGTGCTGTCGTCCAGTATGTCTATTGTATACCTGCTCCAGGTGCTGTCCTCCAGTATGTCTACTGTATACCTGCTTCAGTTGCCAGTCTGTCCCCCAGTATGTCTATTGTATACCTGCTCCAGGTGCTGTCCCCCAGTATGTCTATTGTATACCTGCTTAAGGTGCTGTCCCCCAGTATGTCTACTGTATACCTGCTCCAGGTGCTGTCCCCCAGTATGTCTCTTGTATACCTGCTCCAGGTGCTATCCTCCAGTATGTCTACTGTATACCTGCTCCAGGTGCTGTCCCCCAGTATGTCTACTGTATACCTGCTCCAGGTGCTGTCCCCCAGTATGTCTACTGTATACCTGCTCCAGGTGCTGTCCCCCAGTATGTCTACTGTATACCTGCTCCAGGTGCTGTCCCCCAGTATGTCTACTGTATACCTGCTCCAGGTGCTGTCCCCCAGTATGTCTACTGTATACCTGCTCCAGGTGCTGTCCTCCAGTATGTCTACTGTATACCTGCTCCAGGTGCTGTCCCCCAGTATGTCTACTGTATACCTGCTCCAGGTGCTGTCCTCCAGTATGTCTACTGTATACCTGCTCCAGGTGCTGTCCCCCAGTATGTCTACTGTATACCTGCTCCAGGTGCTGTCCCCCAGTATGTCTACTGTATACCTGCTCCAGGTGCTGTCCTCCAGTATGTCTACTGTATACCTGCTCCAGGTGCTGTCCCCCAGTATGTCTACTGTATACCTGCTCCAGGTGCTGTCCCCCAGTATGTCTACTGTATACCTGCTCCAGGTGCTGTCCTCCAGTATGTCTACTGTATACCTGCTTCAGTTGCCAGTCTGTCCCCCAGTATGTCTATTGTATACCTGCTCCAGGTGCTGTCCCCCAGTATGTCTATTGTATACCTGCTCCAGGTGCATTCCCCCAATATGTCTACTGTATACCTGCTTCAGTTGCCAGTCTGTCCCCTAGTATGTCTACTGTATACCTGCTCCAGGTGCTGTCCTCCAGTATGTCTACTGTATACCGGCTCCAGGTGCTGTCCCCCAGTATGTCTATTGTATACCTGCTCCAGGTGCTGTCCTCCAGTATGTCTACTGTATACCTGCTCCAGGTGCTGTCCCCCAGTATGTCTATTGTATACCTGCTCCAGGTGCTGTCCCCCAGTATGTCTACTGTATACCTGCTCCAGGTGCCAGTCTGTCCTCCAGTGTGTCTATTGTATACCTGCTCCAGGTGCTGTCCCCCAGTATGTCTACTGTATACCTGCTCCAGCTGCCAGTCTGTCCTCCAGTATGTCTACTGTATACCTGCTCCAGGTGCTGTCCTCCCGTATGTCTACTGTATACCTGCTCCAGGTGCTGTCCCCCAGTATGTCTATTGTATACCTGCTCCAGGTGCTGTCCCCCAGTATGTCTACTGTATACCTGCTCCAGGTGCCAGTCTGTCCTCCAGTATGTCTATTGTATACCTGCTCCAGGTGCTGTCCCCCAGTATGTCTACTGTATACCTGCTCCAGCTGCCAGTCTGTCCCCCAGTATGTCTACTGTATACCTGCTCCAGCTGCTGTCCCCCAGTATGTCTACTGTATACCTGCTCCAGGTGCTGTCCTCCAGTATGTCTACTGTATACCTGCTCCAGGTGCTGTCCTCCAGTATGTCTACTGTATACCTGCTCCAGGTGCCAGTCTGTCCTCCAGTATGTCTACTGTATACCTGCTCCAGGTGCTGTCCTCCAGTATGTCTACTGTATACCTGCTCCAGGTGCCAGTCTGTCCTCCAGTATGTCTACTGTATACCTGCTCCAGGTGCTGTCCCCCAGTATGTCTATTGTATACCTGCTCCATGTGCTGTCCTCCAGTATGTCTACTGTATACCTGCTCCAGGTGCCAGTCTGTCCTCCAGTATGTCTACTGTATACCTGCTCCAGCTGCCAGTCTGTCCTCCAGTATGTCTACTGTATACCTGCTCCAGGTGCTGTCCTCCAGTATGTCTACCGTATACCTGCTCCAGGTGCTGTCCTCCAGTATGTCTATTGTATACCTGCTCCAGGTGCTGTTCCCCAGTATGTCTATTGTATACCTGCTCCATGTGCTGTCCTCCAGTATGTCTACTGTATACCTGCTCCAGGTGATGTCCCCCAGTATGTCTACTGTATACCTGCTCCAGGTGCTGTCCTCCATTATGTCTACTGTATACCTCCTCCAGGTGCTGTCCTCCAGTATGTCTATTGTATCCCTCCTCCAGGTGCTGTTCTCCAGTATGTCTACTGTATACCTGCTCCAGGTGCTGTCCTCCAGTATGTCTACCGTATACCTGCTCCAGGTGCTGTCCTCCAGTATGTCTACTGTATACCTGCCCCAGGTGCTGTCCTCCAGTATGTCTACTGTATACCTGCTCCAGGTGCTGTCCTCCAGTATGTCTACCGTATACCTGTTCCAGGTGCTGTCCTCCAGTATGTCTATTGTATACCTGCTCCAGGTGCTGTCCTCCAGTATGTCTACTGTATACCTGCTCCAGGTGCTGTCCCCCAGTATGTCTACTGTATACCTGCTCCAGGTGCTGTCCTCCAGTATGTCTACTGTATACCTGCTCCAGGTGCTGTCCCCCAGTATGTCTACTGTATACCTGCTCCAGGTGCTGTCCTCCAGTAAGTCTACCGTATACCTGCTCCAGGTGCTGTCCTCCAGTAAGTCTACTGTATACCTGCTCCAGGTGCTGTCCTCCAGTATGTCTATTGTATACCTGCTCCAGGTGCTGTTCTCCATTATGTCTACTGTATACCTGCTCCAGGTGCTGTCCTCCAGTATGTCTACCGTATACCTGCTCCAGGTGCTGTCCTCCAGTATGTCTACTGTATACCTGCTCCAGGTGCTGTCCTCCAGTATGTCTACTGTATACCTGCTCCAGGTGCTGTCCTCCAGTATGTCTACTGTATACCTGCTCCAGGTGCTGTCCTCCAGTATGTCTACCGTATACCTGTTCCAGGTGCTGTCCTCCAGTATGTCTATTGTATACCTGCTCCAGGTGCTGTCCTCCAGTATGTCTACTGTATACCTGCTCCAGGTGCTGTCCTCCAGTATGTCTACTGTATACCTGCTCCAGGTGCTGTCCTCCAGTATGTCTACCGTATACCTGCTCCAGGTGCTGTCCTCCAGTAAGTCTACTGTATACCTGCTCCAGGTGCTGTCCCCCAGTATGTCTATTGTATACCTGCTCCAGGAGCTGTCCTCCAGTATGTCTACTGTATACCTGCTTCAGTTGCCAGTCTGTCCCCCAGTATGTCTATTGTATACCTGCTCTAGATGCTGTCCCCCAGTATGTCTATTGTATACCTGCTCCAGGTGCTGTCCCCCAGTATGTCTATTGTATACCTGCTCCAGGTGCTGTCCCCCAGTATGTCTACTGTATACCTGCTTCAGTTGCCAGTCTGTCCCACAGTATGTCTATTGTATACCTGCTCCAGGTGCTGTCCCCCAGTATGTCTATTGTATACCTGCTCCAGGTGCTGTCCCCCAATATGTCTACTGTATACCTGCTTCAGTTGCCAGTCTGTCCCCCAGTATGTCTACTGTATACCTGCTTCAGTTGCCAGTCTGTCCCCCAGTATGTCTATTGTATACCTGCTCCAGGTGCTGTCCCCCAGTATGTCTATTGTATACCTGCTCCAGGTGCTGTCCTCCAGTATGTCTACTGTATACCTGCTCCAGGTGCTGTCCTCCAGTATGTCTATTGTATACCTGCTCCAGGTGCTGTCCCCCAGTATGTCTATTGTATACCTGCTCCAGGTGCTGTCCTCCAGTATGTCTACTGTATACCTGCTCCAGGTGCTGTCCTCCAGTATGTCTACTGTATACCTGCTCCAGGTGCTGTCCCCCAGTATGTCTATTGTATACCTGCTCCAGGTGCTGTCCCCCAGTATGTCTACTGTATACCTGCTTCAGTTGCCAGTCTGTCCCCCAGTATGTCTACTGTATACCTGCTTCAGTTGCCAGTCTGTCCCCCAGTATGTCTATTGTATACCTGCTCCAGGTGCTGTCCTCCAGTATGTCTATTGTATACCTGCTCCAGGTGCTGTCCCCCAGTATCTCTACTGTATACCTGCTTCAGTTGCCAGTCTGTCCCCCAGTATGTCTATTGTATACCTGCTCCAGGTGCTGTCGTCCAGTATGTCTATTGTATACCTGCTCCAGGTGCTGTCCTCCAGTATGTCTACTGTATACCTGCTTCAGTTGCCAGTCTGTCCCCCAGTATGTCTATTGTATACCTGCTCCAGGTGCTGTCCCCCAGTATGTCTATTGTATACCTGCTCCAGGTGCTGTCCCCCAGTATGTCTACTGTATACCTGCTCCAGGTGCTGTCCCCCAGTATGTCTATTGTATACCTGCTCCAGGTGCTATCCTCCAGTATGTCTACTGTATACCTGCTCCAGGTGCTGTCCCCCAGTATGTCTACTGTATACCTGCTCCAGGTGCTGTCCCCCAGTATGTCTATTGTATACCTGCTCCAGGTGCTGTCCCCCAGTATGTCTACTGTATACCTGCTCCAGGTGCTGTCCCCCAGTATGTCTACTGTATACCTGCTCCAGGTGCTGTCCCCCAGTATGTCTACTGTATACCTGCTCCAGGTGCTGTCCCCCAGTATGTCTACTGTATACCTGCTCCAGGTGCTGTCCCCCAGTATGTCTACTGTATACCTGCTCCAGGTGCTGTCCCCCAGTATGTCTATTGTATACCTGCTCCAGGTGCTGTCCCCCAGTATGTCTACTGTATACCTGCTCCAGGTGCTGTCCTCCAGTATGTCTACTGTATACCTGCTCCAGGTGCTGTCCTCCAGTATGTCTACTGTATACCTGCTCCAGGTGCTGTCCTCCAGTATGTCTACTGTATACCTGCTCCAGGTGCTGTCCTCCAGTATATCTACTGTATACCTGCTCCAGGTGCTGTCCCCCAGTATGTCTACTGTATACCTGCTCCAGGTGCTGTCCTCCAGTATGTCTACTGTATACCTGCTTCAGTTGCCAGTCTGTCCCCCAGTATGTCTATTGTATACCTGCTCCAGGTGCTGTCCCCCAGTATGTCTATTGTATACCTGCTCCAGGTGCATTCCCCCAATATGTCTACTGTATACCTGCTTCAGTTGCCAGTCTGTCCCCCAGTATGTCTACTGTATACCTGCTCCAGGTGCTGTCCTCCAGTATGTCTACTGTATACCGGCTCCAGGTGCTGTCCCCCAGTATGTCTATTGTATACCTGCTCCAGGTGCTGTCCTCCAGTATGTCTACTGTATACCTGCTCCAGGTGCTGTCCCCCAGTATGTCTATTGTATACCTGCTCCAGGTGCTGTCCCCCAGTATGTCTACTGTATACCTGCTCCAGGTGCCAGTCTGTCTTCCAGTATGTCTATTGTATACCTGCTCCAGGTGCTGTCCCCCAGTATGTGTACTGTATACTTGCTCCAGCTGCCAGTCTGTCCTCCAGTATGTCTACTGTATACCTGCTCCAGGTGCTGTCCTCCAGTTTGTCTACTGTATACCTGCTCCAGGTGCTGTCCTCCAGTATGTCTATTGTATACCTGCTCCAGCTGCTGTCCCCCAGTATGTCTACTGTATACCTGCTCCAGGTGCTGTCCTCCAGTATGTCTACTGTATACCTGCTCCAGGTGCTGTCCCCCAGTATGTCTATTGTATACCTGCCCCAGGTGCTGTCCCCCAGTATGTCTACTGTATACCTGCTCCAGGTGCTGTCCTCCAGTATGTCTACTGTATACCTGCTCCAGGTGCTGTCCTCCAGTATGTCTACTGTATACCTGCTCCAGGTGCTGTCCTCCAGTATGTCTATTGTATACCTGCTCCAGGTGCTGTCCCCCAGTATGTCTACTGTATACCTGCTCCAGGTGCTGTCCTCCAGTATGTCTACTGTATACCTGCTTCAGTTGCCAGTCTGTCCTCCAGTATGTCTACTGTATACCTGCTTCAGTTGCCAGTCTGTCCTCCAGTATGTCTACTGTATACCTGCTTCAGTTGCCCAGCTTAATGGAGATGTAAGAACGTATACGCCAGCTGGCAGGACACATGATGACGACCAGTGTGTCGTCTATCAGTCTGTCTATGACTGTCTGTGTGCTAAAGTGGCTGCCATAAGCATGTCAGTTTGTCTGTCTGAGAGGTTGAAGTCTGGCTGAGAGGTTGAAGTCTGTCTGAGATGTCTTGTTGCTGTCTTGTCCTGTTGTGATCTCTCCTGTATACACGTCACCTAAAGGGGGAGAATGCCTGATACAACAAACGCCTCGCTTTATTTGTTTGGTTAATTCCCTTAGAATATTAATATCCTTGGCAGAACGTTACAATCAACCCAGATTGTCTATGTTGCTTACGTTCAATAGTTTGTAATGAATGAAATTACAAGAGGAATATCTATTGCTCTTCGAAAACTAAAACAACTGAACAAATTATAGAGTGGGACAGATAGAACTACAAAAATTAGATTTTTAAGAACATGCACTTTTCCCATTGCAACATACGCCTGTGAGACTTGGACACTTACTTAACAAGCTGAACAGTGCATAAATGCATTTGAATATAAATGTTATAGACGAGTTCTAAGAGTATCTTGTATACAGAAAAGAACAAATGAATCCATACGACTAGATCTGAATATTGTAGAAGGTTGGCTTCTAAAAACAATAAAACAAAGAAAATTGAAATATTTTGGTCACTTGAAACGTCACGAAAGTTTGAAGAGAACAATCATGGAGGGGTATATGCTTGGGAAGAGAGGAAGAGGAAGGCCAAAGAGAAGATTGGTGCAGGATGTGGCGGATGATCTCTCGATGGGTGTATCGGATGCAGGACATCTTGCGGTCATAAACCGAGAAGTTTTCCGTAAGGTTGTTATGGGAGCGAAGTTATGCAAGGGACATGCTACTGAATGAATGAATGAATGAATGAATGAATGAATGAATGAATGAATGAATGAATAAGTTTGCCTTTGCTTTCTGAACGACTGGTGAAGGGGGTGAACACCTTACCCGCCATCAGGGCACCGGAAGTTTAAGAGCTTGGAACGCGACAACAATGACAACTGCTTCTGTGTCCTACCATGTCCTTGTGTGACAGTGACAACTGCTTGTTTCTCCTACCATGTCCTTGTGTGGCAGTGACAACTGCTTGTTTCTCCTACCATGTCCTTGTGTGACAGTGACAACTGCTTCTGTGTTCTACCATGTCCTTGTGTGACAGTGACAACTGCTTGTTTCTCCTACCATGTCCTTGTGTGACAGTGACAACTGCTTGTTTCTCCTACCATGTCCTTGTGTGACAGTGACAACTGCTTGTGTCTCCTACCGTGTCCTTGTGTGACAGTGACAACTGCTTGTTTCTCCTACCGTGTCCTTGTGTGACAGTGACAACTGCTTGTTTCTCCTACCATGTCCTTGTGTGACAGTGACAACTGCTTGTTTCTCCTTCCGTGTCATGGCGTAACAATGAAAACTGCTTGTTTTTCTAACGGCACAAATATATATTTTTCATCTCGTGATACACAGATTGATTTTTTAGTTCTCACTCAATTCTCAATAAATACTGATTTCTGACTTCTCAGGTAATATAGACTGATTTCTGACTTCTCAGGTAATATAGACTGATTTCTGACTTCTCAGGTAATATAGACTGATATTTGACTTCAAACATGATTACTCCGTTTGACTTCTTACATAATAAATACTGATTTTTGACTTCTCAGGGCACACGAATATTCAGTAAAGGATCTTCTTCTTCTTCTTCTTCTTCTTCTTCTTCTTCTTCTTCTTCTTCTTCTTCTTCTTCTTCTTCTTCTTCTTCTTCTTCTTCTTCTTCTTCTTCTTCTTCTTCTTCTTCTTCTGCGTTCATCCGGAGTTTGTTTCTTTTCTTTTCGGACGTGATTGCGTTGTGCATGTTTACAGGAGAGCTGCGTTCTTGCGCAGTTAGCCGCACATCCAACTTCTGCGGGCATTTGTTGGAACGGACATTTACAGCGCAAATTGGCCTTATCAGTCACATGCGCTACCGCCATAGGTAACAGTTATTATGCCTTTTTAAAGCACAAACTATCGTCTGTCAAGACGGCAAGGTAACCTTGCTGGTACAGTAGAGGATCTATTTTGTTCGCTAAATACTATCGTTTGTAGTTTACATTTGTTTAAAGGATTGGTTATTTTTGCTTGCTGATGAAGAGGCAACGTCCATTTACAGTTTGTGATTGTGTGACGAGCTGGCGGAGAAATGACATAGAGGTGTGTGACGAGCTGGGTAAGATATGACATATGGATGTGTGATGATCTGGATAAGATATGACATATATGAACGAACGAACGAACATACTTTATTTTCAAAGGGATAAGAAATGGGCACGCAGGCCTGTCTCACATTCTGCCCTTGTATCACTCTCTTTTATACATTATTTCATTTACACATCATTCAAGGCTAACAGAGAACAGCAACAATATGAAATATATGCATTATAAAGGCATCGGCAAAATGCGAAAATCAATACTACACGACTCAGTAATATTAAATAAAAGTGTGGCACTTTTTATTAGCTATTTGGAATATATTGGTCTACCAAAAGGGGGCTGGCTGGCTGTTATACTAGGGTTTTATTATTATTATTATTATTATTATTATTATTATTATTATTATTATTATTATTATTATTATTATTATTGTTATTTATATTATTAAGGGGGAAGGTAATCCATACTGAGATAGTGTTCGAATAATTTGCGATTATATGTATAGGGATTGGTAATGTCTTATGTGTGACAAGCTGGGTAAGATATGACATATGGATGTATGACGAGCTGGGAAAGATGTGACATATACGTGTGTGACGAGCTGGGGAAGATGTGACATATACGTGTGTGACGAGCTGGAGAAGATGTGACATATACGTGTGTGACGAGCTGGGGAAGATGTGACATATACGTGTGTGACGAGCTGGGGAAGATGTGACATATACGTGTGTGACGAGCTGGGGAAGATGTGACATATACGTGTGTGACGAGCTGGGGAAGATATGACATATACGTGTGTGACGAGCTGGGGAAGATGTGACACATGGATGTATGACGAGCTGGGGAAGAGCTGGGTAGATATGACATGTAGATATGACATGTAGATATGAGCGTGTCTAGTCAGTGTTGCCATTTTGACGCTTGTCGCACTAAATTTAGTGCTTTTTCAAGTAATTTAGTGCCAAAATTTTGCATGTAGCGCGGCCGCGCTAATTTGGTGCTTCACATTTTTTTGGGGTGCTTTTTAGTTCTTTATTGGGTGGGTAAAAATTACTTTAAAAAAATCATTTTGGGGACACTAAAAAGCCGAATTTGAACTAAAGCGAGGGAGCAAAACAGTCTTAGTACATTACCGTGCAATATTCAAGTAATTTAACTCCCTTTAAAACAATTTAGTTGACCTGAGTGACTGCAATACGCAATGCGTTAAAAGATTGTTTAAACAAGAATGGACTTGAGTTGCAAAGACTAGTTGCACTCGGCACTGACAATGCATCTGTCATGACAAGTGTAAACAATGGAGTATATACAAAATTAAAATCCGTAGTTCCTCATCTGGTACTAATTAGGTGTGTATGTCATTCTCTTCAGCTGGCAGTGTCATAGGCTGCAGCTGCTTGTCTGCCCAGGAACATAGAGTTCATGATTAGAGAAACACATAACTGGTTTTCTCACCCAAGTCTTCGTCAAGCAAAGTAGAGGGAGCTTTTTGCTTTATTAAATGATAGATAACATCCGCTGAAGGTTGTTCAATTAAGCCAGAGACGATGGATGTCCACTCAATCTGCCATTGTCAGAATATTGCAGCAGTGGGTCGAGCTCAGAACTCATTTTAATATAGCAAGACTCAACGAGTGCTGTTATACAGCAGACCTTCTACATTCTATGTTTAGCGACATGAAAAACTATGTGTATCTCATATTTCTCAAGCATACTCTCGGAGAAGTTCAAAGTGTGAATAAGAAATTCGAAGCAGATATACAGGATCCAACAAAACTACTCAGCGATCTTGTCCAACTTACTGATTCTATCAGTTCAAAGACTGCTATTCCTGTGGGGGGAAAAATAACAGAAAGTAATGCTATTCAAGATTATTTAGATCCTAATCACAATCTAGGTTATGAGTTTGAGAAAGAAATAGCAGATTACCAGGTTCCTGATGAGAAAGAAATTCGTGGAAGGTGCATCCAGTTTTTAATAGATCTGTTGACACAGCTGCGTTTTCTTGTGCCCGATAATGTTCGAGTGTTGCAGTCCATGTCATGTCTTAGTGGAAGTGAATGTCTACAGCCAATGAAACCCTGTATATTGGATCTTGCTAAAAATTTGTGTAGAAGATGCAGCTACTCTCACCCGCATCAATTTCCAGTGGAGAAAACTTCATCATATGCAGTGGACACAGACCTCTGACACACTTGGACTGTGGGCAGAAATAGCCTCATACAGGGATGCCACCGGTGAAAATCCTTTCCAAGATCTTACAGATTTAGCTTTAACTGTGCTCATTTTACCTCATTCTAATGCGGACGTGGAGCGTATTTTCAGTCAGATGAGTTATAAAATCAAAATTGCGGAACAGACTGAGCATCAAGAGTTTGACAGCTGTTTTGACTATTAGATATGGAATGAAAAGATATGGCAAATGCTGTCATGATTATAAACTACCTAAGGATATTCTACGAAAAATTGGATCACAGGAGGCATATACATGTTTCTTTCAATCATCCTCCTCATCCTCATCATCGCAGGAGCAAACACAGCAGGAAATAGCTACAGAAACTGAAGAGGAGTTGCCTGACTGGGATTTGGCAGATCTGGAATAAACTTCATTCTAATATTCAGTGATAATAAATTATAATGTGCTACTTTATAACATTTTGAATGGATACCCCCAGTGCTTGTTTTGGTGATTTCCTAAAAAATAGTATTGCAGTTTGGTGCTTTTTTGGCTCGAAAGTACTTCTGATTGAGATTTGGCGGATCTGGAATAAACTTCATTCTAATATTCAGTGATAATAATATATTATAATGTGCTACTTTATAACATTTTGAATGAATACCACCAGCGCTTGTTTTGGTGATTTCCTAAAAAATATTATTGCAATTTGGTGCTTTTTTGGGCTCAAAAGTACTTCTGATTGAGATTTGGCGGATCTGGAATAAACTTCATTCTAATATTCAGTGATAATAATATATTATAATGTGCTACTTTATAACATTTTGAATGAATACCACCAGCGCTTGTTTTGGTGATTTCCTAAAAAATATTATTGCAGTTTGGTGCTTTTTTGGGCTCAAAAGTAGTTCTGATTGAGATTTGGCGGATCTGGAATAAACTTCATTGTAATATGAAGTGATAATAATAAATTATACTGAGCTAGCTTGTTACATTTGTAATAAAAACAGTTGGTTCCTTTCTCGGTGCTTTCCAAAATATTTTGTTGCTTTTTTGGGTCGATTTTGGTGCTTTTTCATGAAAGGGAGATGGCAACACTGTGTCTAGTGTTGTTACGTATTGCTGGTTGTCAGTTTCAAAGGAAACATGACTATAACCCTATAGCTTCCCATGTCTGTACTGAAGGGCTGCTGCCCTCCAATTCTACTTGTGCCTACCAGTACCTGTCTGTGTGGTTCTCCCGCTGCAGTCTGTGCAGGAACTCGATGCTGGCCCGCCAGAGACGTGATCCGACCTGCACCATGAAACACTCGACCAGCAAGCAGGTGCCACGACTCTAGAGAATGGTTTGTCGAATGTTTCCACCGGAATCGTGAAGAAGTTCTCCCGATCCGAGTAACTGTGTGAACCTTGACATCTGCAACACTTCCGCTTCCGTGTTTGTGTGTTCAAGAGAGATGCTCGTTAGTTCCGGGCGCAAGACAATCATCATCATCATCATCACGTGCCACGGCGAAAAGCGTGGGCAGTCACAGTTCACCATCTCCCACTATCAGTAAAGTTTCACTACATGGAACAACACAATATGGAACAGCACAATATGGAACAACACTACATGGAACAGCACAACATGGAACAACACCATTTGAAACAATACAACTTGGAACAACACAACATGGAACAACACAACCTGGAACAACACTATATGGAGCTCAACAACATGTAACAACACAACATAAAACCTCAGAACAGCTGATGAACACTTTCGTGTATTACCAAATGAAACAATACAACATGGAACAATACAACATGGAACACTACCTGGAACAACACTACATGGAACAACACATCATGTTACAACACAACATGGAACAACACAACATGGAACAACACAACAGCTGATGACCACTTTCATGTATCACTACATGCAACAACACACCATGGAACAATAAAACATGGAACATCAGAATATGGAACAATACAACATGGAACCTCACAACAGCTGATGAACACTTTCATGTATCACCAAATTGAACAACACAACATGGAACAACACAATATGGAACAACACAACATGGAACCTCACAACAGCTGATGAGCACTTTCATGTATCACCAAATTGAACAAGACAACATGGAACAATACAACATGGAACAACACAACATGAAACAACACAACATGGAACAACACTTCCTGGAACAACACAACATGGAACAACACTACATGGAACTTCAGACCAGCTGATGAACACTTTCGTGTATCACCAAATGGAACAATACAACATGGAACAATACAACATGGAACAACACTACGTGGAACAACACAGCATGGAACAACACTACCTGGAACAACACTACATGTTAAAACACAACATGGAACAACACAACATGGAACAACACAACAGCTGATGAACACTTTCATGTATCACCAAATTGAACAACACAACATGCAACAACACAACATGGAACAATACAACATGAAACAAGACTATATAGAAAAACACAACATGGAGCCTCACAACAGCTGATGAACACTTTCATGTATCACCAAATTAAACGACACAACATGGAACAATACAACATGTAACAAGACTATATGGAACAACACAACATGGAACCTCACAACAGCTGATGAACACTTTCATGTATCACCAAATGGAACAACACAACATGGAACAATACAACATGGAACAACACAACATGGCACAACACTACATGGAATAACACTACATGGAACATCACAACATGGAACAACACTACATAGAACAACACTACATGGAACAACACAAAATGGAATAACACAATATGGAACAACACTACATGGAACAACACAACATGGAATAACACAACATGGAACAACACAACATGGAATAACACAATATGGAACAACACTGCATGGAATAACACAACATGGAATAACACAATATGGAACAACACAACAGCTGATGAACACTTTCATGTATCACTACATGGAACAACACACCATGGAACGATAAAACATGGAACAACACAATATGGAACACTACAACATGGAACCTCACAACAGCTGATGAACACTTTCATGTATCACCAAATTGAACAACACAACATGAAACAGTACAATATGGAACAACACAACATGAAACAACACAACATGGAACAACACAACATGGAACAACACTACATGGAACAACACAACATGGAACAACACTACATGGAACAACACAACATGGAACAACACGACCTGGAACAATACAACATGGAACAACACAACATGGAGCACAACAACATGAAACAACACAACATGGAACTTCAGAACAGCTGATGAACACTTTCGTGTATCACCAAATGGAACAATACAACATGGAACAACGCTACCTGGAACAACACTACGTGGAACAACACAACATGTTACAACACAACATGGAACAACACAACAGCTGATGAACACTTTCATGTATCACCAAATTAAACAACACAACATGGAACAATACAACATGGAACAACACAACATGGAACAAGACAATATGGAACAACACAATATGAAACCTCACAACAGGTGATGAACACTTTCATGTGTCACCAAATTAAACAACACAACATGGAACAATACAACATGGAACAAGACAATAGGGAACATCACAACATGGAACCTCACAACAGCTGATGAACACTTTCATGTATCACCAAATGAAACAACACAACATGGAACAATACAACATGGAACAACACAACGTGAAACAACACAACATGGAACAACACTACCTGGAACAACACTACATGGAGCACAACAACATGGAACAATACAACATGGAACTTCAGAACAGCTGATGAAAACTTTCGTGTATCACCAAATGGAACAATACAACATGGAACAATACAACATGGGACAACACAACACGGAACATCACAATATGGAACAACACTACATGGAACAACACTACATGGAACAACACTACATAGAACAACACTACATGGAACAACACGATATGGAACAACACTACATGGAACAACACAACATGGAATAACACAACATGGAATAACACAACATGGAATAACACAACATGGAACAACACTACATGGAACAACACTACACGGAATAACACAACATGGAACCACACAACATGGAATAACACAATATGGAACAACGCAACATGGAATAACACAATATGGAACAACACTACATGGAACAACACAACATGGAATAACACTACATGGAACAACACTATATAGAACAACACTACATGGAATAACACAACATGGAACAACACTACATGGAATAACACAACATGGAACAACACAACATGGAATAACACAACATGGAATAACACAACATGGAACAACACTACATGGAATAACACAACATGGAACCACACAACATGGAATAACACAATATGGAACAACACTACATGGAACAACACTACATGGAATAACACAACATGGAACAACACTACATGGAATAACACAACATGGAACAACACTACATAGAACAACACTACATGGAATAACACAACATGGAATAACACAACATGGAATAACACAACATGGAATAACACTACATGGAACAACACTACATGGAATAAAACAACATGGAATAACACTACATGGAACCTCACGACCGATGATGGACACACGCGTGACACCGCCTTTTGCAAAGAGAACAATCACGATCATAAACATAGTGAGACAGAACATGCAAGAACATAAACACAGTGAGAGAGAACATGCAAGAACATACACACAGTGAGAGAGAACAAGCAAGAACATACACACAGTGAGAGAGAACAAGAAAGAACATACATACAGTAAGAGAGAACAAGCAAGAACATACACACAATGAGAGAGAACAAGCACGAACATACGCATTGAGAGAGAACAAGCAAGAACATACACAGTGAGAGAGAACAAGAAAGAACATACACAGTGAGAGAGAACAAACAAGAACATACACACAATGAGAGAGAACAAGCACGAACATACACACAGTGAGAGAGAACAAGCGAGATAACATACACACAGTCAGAGAGAACAAACAAGTACATACACACAGTGAGACAGAACAAGCAAGAACATACACACAGTGAGAGAGAACAAGCACGAACATACTGACAGTGAGAGAGAACAAGCACGAACATACACACAGTGAGAGAGAACAAGCGAGATAACATACACACAGTCAGAGAGAACAAACAAGTACATACACACAGTGAGACAGAACAAGCAAGAACATACACACAGTGAGAGAAAACAAGCACGAACATACACACAGTGAGAGAGAACAAGCGAGATAACATACACACAGTGAGAGAGAACAAGCACGAACATACACACAGTGAGAGAGAACAAGCGAGATAACATACACACAGTGAGAGAGAGAACAAGCGAGATAACATACACACAGTGAGAGAGAACAAGCACGAACATACACACAGTGAGAGAGAACAAGCGAGATAACATACACACAGTGAGAGAGAACAAGCGAGATAACATACACACAGTGAGAGAGAACAAGCGAGATAACATACACACAGTGAGAGAGAACAAGCACGAACATACACACGGTGAGAGAGAACAAGGGAGATAACATACACACAGTGAGAGAGAACAAGCGAGATAACATACACACAGTGAGAGAGAACAAGCGAGATAACATACACACAGTGAGAGAGAACAAGCACGAACATACACACAGTGAGACAGAAAAAGCACCCGAGCATACATACAGTGAGAGAGAACAATCAAATACATATACACAGTGAACGAACGAACGAACGAACGAACGAACGAACGAACGAACTTTATTTTAAAAGTGTTAAGAATTGGGCATGCAGGCCCGTCTTACATTCTGCCCTTCTATCACTCACTTTCATACATTATTTCATTCATACATCTTTCAAGGCTAACAGAGAGCAGCAACAATATAAATGGCATGCATTATAAAGGCATGGGCAAAATGTGAACATCAATATTACACGACTCAGTAATAATAATATTAGATAATAGTGTGACACTTGGTATTAACTATATGGAATATGGATGTTCGTCCATCACGAATGATGAGGACCATTCATTCATTGCATCTTTGATTTGATGAAGAACGAATGACTTGCGTTTTAATTTGGATTATAGCGAGGTAGTGGTCGCGCAACTCCATCGACCTCGCTCTCTCGTCTACGTCCATCTGGTTCTAGTGGCGAGCATGGCAAGACGACCGGAGACGGACACAGATGCAGTGGACGTTAGTCTGCCACGGCCAGTTATCCCTGTATATATTGGCTCTCGAGAGCCTCGTGCAAACGGCCCTTCCGTCAGTTCCTTTAATTTTCAGTTTTAAGACAAGCGTAGCGACAAGCAATGAGCGTATGATTACTGATAGGATGAACCTGATATCCATCGGGTAGACGGACTGTCCGCCAGGACAGACCACACACACATGCGATTAGCGAGATTCTACCACAGAAGATATTGCTCGTCTAAGTTGCGAACAAATCTGTCGATTTACGGGCGAGCCTCAGCAGTTCGCAATGCATATGACTGCTGGCAGGACAGACTATGCACGCACACGTAAGCCAAGAGTAGCATCGCAAAAGCGCACCCTCCCAGTACAAGGTGATACATGCAAAACCACTGGACGCCTACCGACGAGCTTTCAAGCTACGCCGGCAGGACTGACCGAAAAGCTAATGTGGAATATACTGGTCTACCAAAAGGGGACTGGCTGTTATACTAGGGTTTTGCTATTATTATTATTTCTATTATTAAGGGGGAAGGTAATCCGTACTGAGATAGTGTTCGAATAATTTGCAATTATATGTATATGGATTGGTAATGTCTTTGATTTCTTGTGGAAGATTGTTCCACAGCTGAGCTGCAGAGTATGTTAAGCATGTTTTGTATAAGTCAATCCTAGGCTTCGGAATGTGTAATATATTTAATCGTTTACTGTGTCTAGCATTATATTTAAACAATGGCCAAAGGTAATTTGGGGCATTCCGATGTAGGATTTTGTGAATTAGTTTGGCCTTATTGAAAATCAGGGGTTTGCGGAGTGGTAGTAACTGAAGGCGCTTATGCAGGCTAGGATTTTCAGATAAGCGTTTGCTATAAATTAAACTAATGGCCCGTTTCTGGAGTGAGTAAAGTCATTTGGTGCTTGAATTAGAACAACAGTCCCAGATTGCAGAGCAGTAGTCAAAATGTGTCTGTATGTGAGAAGTATAGAATATTTTCCTTGTGTCCTCATCAAAGACATTTTTAATTTTGGCGCGTTGGTAGACTTTTTTCGCTGTTTGTTTAGTGAGCGCTTGAACGTGAGGATTAAAGGTCAGGTTTCTATCAATGATGAGGCCTAATGTTTTGTGCTCTATTACACTTTCTACTGGCATGTTATCGATGTGAAGTTGAAGTGATATGTGTGAATTTAGAGTTTGAAGTCTTTGTCCGGTTGTTAATAACATTGATTTTGTTTTAGTGATGTTAATTTGCATACGGTTTGCATAGTGTAACAATACGGTACAGAGGATCAACAAGTAAATTCGGATGTATTAATTTTTGAAACAGGTTTATTGGTTTATGATGGCCGATACAAAATCCAGAGACCACTAAATATGATGTTGTCTTGTCTTGTCCCAGCTTTAGTGGTAACTACCCAAAAACCAGCTACGTCACGACTTGAGCATCCTTCTTACTGTTCTATCAGGATGCTCAAGCGTGCTGTAATCTTGCACCCCTAAGCTAATAACAGATATGGTATTCATTCTGCTCTGCTACAATAGCTCCATCTAACTACATTGTTTAATTCTTGTTGCAAAGACGACTCCAGCAAATTACAGTTTTCAGCGTTTGTATACACTGTACAGTCGTCTGCAAATAGATCGCATGACGACGAAAGATGCAAAGATAGATCATTAATATTTATGGCTAATAATAGAGGGCCAAGAATAGAGCCTTGCGGTACTCAAGTATTGAAGGTAGTGGTTTGAGACAGAGATTTATTGTGTGATACAACTTGCTTTCTGTTTGATAGAAAAGATGTTATTAGAGTGACTACATTAGGGCCAATTTTCATTGTCTCTAGATTTTTAAATTAAAATAACATGGTCTATCATATCAAATGCTTTCCTGAAATCAATAAACACAGTTCCACATAGACTGTTGTTGTTTATATTCTGGTGCCAATTTTCTATCATGTTTGTTAGGGCCGTGTGGCAAGAATATTTTGGTCGAAATCCTGATTGACTGTCAACAATAAGCTTGTTGCGAACTAAATACTGTAACGTTACTTTACGGACGTGTTTTTCTAGTGGTTTAGATGGTGATGATAGTAAGGAAATGGGTCTGTAATTGTTCGGGAGACCATTGTCCAATGAACCAGATTTAAGAAGAGGGTACACTTTAGCGATTATGAGAGCTGATGGAAAGTGGCCTTTTGGTGAGACACTGATTATATACGTAGGTTAGTGATATACAGATTACTGGCGCAGCACAACGGAGAATCTGGTTGTTGATTCCATCTAACCCAGATGAGGTTGTGTTTTTTAAGTTACTGAGGTAAGTGAATACTTCAGTGATTGTCATTAGCGGTATGTCGTAAAGAATATCCCGGGAGCATCTATTCTCGAAAAACGATGACAATAAGGATAAGTTGCAAGGAGAATTTGTAATTAAAGAATTCAATTGGTCAATGTCAGTTTGAAAAAAAAAAATTACTGAATTGGTCGCATGTAATATGATTTGATGGTAAAGTATTTGGGAAGTTATACTTGTTTGTCAATGTTTTAATTGCCTTCCATATATCCTTACTATTCGTTTTATCCATTACTATGTTCTTAATCTGGCTCTAGAGAAAGTTGTAAGGAAGGTAAAGGAGGAATGTGATATTGGAGGAACATCCAAGCTGCTTGGTTATGCAGATGATATAGATATTATAGGGCAAAGTGAACAAAAGACATTGGAAATATTGACTCACTTAAAGGAAAAAGCCCAACAGATGGGGCTGGTTATCAACCAAGATAAGACAGAATATATGGTAATTTCAAGAGACGGAATGGCTAGAAACTCTGGCCACATACAAATAGATAATATGACCATTAAAAGAACGGAAACATACAAATACCTGGGTACGATCTTCAACTGCTCCAACATCATAAGGGAAGAAATACAAACTAGAATCAACTCTGGAAATAAGATATACTATGCACTACAACATCTACTAAAATCAAAGGCGCTATCTCGTAACACCAAAATCACAATATACAAAACACTGATCAGACCAGTTGTGCTGTATGGCTCTGAAACCTGGAGTACAACGAAAGGAGACGAAGCCTTGTTACAAACCTTTGAGAACAAAATTTTAAGACGCATCTTTGGACCCATTAGGGATACACAAAGTGGAGAGTGGAAAAGAAGAAGTAACAAAGACATTTATGATCTGTTTAAGTCCCCGCTAATCACTGGTATCATGAAGGCTAATAGACTACAATGGCTGGGGCATATAGAAAGAATGGAAGATAATAGGGAAACAAAACTCGCTTACACTCAGGAAATAAATGACCGTAGACCCCGAGGTAGACCAAGAAGGCGGTGGAGAGATAATACATGTACAGACCTACAAGCTACTTGGAATCAACGACTGGCAAGAGAAGGTCCACCAGAGAGACGAATGGAGACGGATTGTATTTGCAGCAAAGAACCTCAATGGCTCGGAACGCTGAAGAAGAAGATTACTATGTTCTTAAAGTAATTTTTCTTTTCCCTTCGTATGGTATATTGAACTTTGTTTCTAAGAGTACGGTATATGTTGAGATCTCGCTTTTTATGTGCTTTATCTCTGTCTCTCATAATTCCAAGTATTTCCTGGGTGATCCAAGGTGGTTTGACGTGATGTTTTACTCAAACTTCCTTGATTGGCACATGTCTATCAAACAAATCAATAAAGGTCTTCATCCAGAATTCCAGAGCATCATCCGGGTCAGGAAGTTGATAAAAATTGTCTAGAGGTGAACTGAGCAAGTCCTGTAAAAATGCGTTTTGGTTGAAATTTTCTATTCTTGAATTGAAACTGAAAGAGATCAAGCACGAAAATACACACTATGAGAGAGAACAAGCAAGTACATACACACAGTGAAAGAGAACAAGCGAGATAACATATACACACAGTGAGAGAGAACAAGAGAGATAACATACAGACAGTGAGAGAGAACAGGCGAGATAACATACACACAGTGAGAGAGATCAAGAGAGATAACATATACATAGTGAGAAAGAACAAGGGAGATAACATACACACAGTGAGAGAGAACAATCAAGATAACATACACACAGTGAGAGAGAACAAGCGAGATAACATACACACATTGAGAGAGAACAAGAGAGATAACATACACACAGTGAGAGAGAACAAGAGAGATAACATACACACAGTGAGAGAGAACAAGAGAGATAACATACACACAGGTGAGAGAGATCAAGAGAGATAACATACACACATTGAGATAGAACAAGAGAGATAATATACACACAGTGAGAGAGATCAAGAGAGATAACATTTACACAGTGAGAAAGAACAAGGGAGATAACATACACACATTGAGAGAGAACAAGCAAGATAACATACACACATTGAGAGAGAACAAGCAAGATAACATACACACAGTGAGAGAGAACAAGCGAGATAACATACACACAGTGAGAGAGAACAAGCGAGATAACATTTACACACAGTGAGAGAGAACAAGCGAGATAACATATACACACAGTGAGAGAGAACAAGAGAGATAACATACAGACAGAGAGAGAACAAGCGAGATAACATACACACAGTGAGAGAGATCAAGAGAGATAACATATACACAGTGAGAAAGAACAAGGGAGATAACATACACACAGTGAGAGAGAACAATCAAGATAACATACACACAGTGAGAGAGAACAAGCGAGATAACATACACACATTGACAGAGAACAAGAGAGATAACATACACACAGTGAGAGAGAACAAGAGAGATAACATACACACAGTGAGAGAGAACAAGAGAGACAACATACACACAGTGAGAGAGATCAAGAGAGATAACATACACACAGTGAGAGGGAACAAGAGAGATAACATACAGACAGTGAGAGAGAACAAGCGAGATAACATACACACAGTGAGAGAGAACAAGAGAGATAACATACACACAGTGAGAGAGAACAAGAGAGATAACATACACACAGTGAGAGAGAACAAGAGAGATAACATACACACAGTGAGAGAGAACAAGAGAGATAACATACACACAGTGAGAGAGAACAAGCAGGAACATACACACAGTGAGAGAGAACAAGCGAGATAACATACACACAGTGACTCGCCCGATGTGTCTCCACCTTGCCGTGGTGGGGGAGCTTGCGTGTCCCATCGACCCCATGTGCTTGCCAATGGGTGAAAACTACATATCGGACGGCTCGTGGGATAGGGACCAGACTAAGAGAGACACAACCTGCTGCTCTGCAGGTAAGACTGAGGATAGCAGTCAAAATCAGGCATACGATCCCTAAAATTTCAGTCCGGACATAACCTCTAAGGCTCCCATCCGAGGTGTATGGCTGAACGTCTCTAAGCCATAAACTCTCGGAAGTGAGAGCCTGGCTGACACAAAACACTAAAGGCTCCCTGTCGAGGGCTGTGGCTGAACGCCTCTAAGCCACAAACCCTCGGACTTGAGAGCCAGGCCGATACCAACCTTTCGAAAAATAAAGGCGTGATACTGAGCAAGCTACATGCTCAGGTCTGATACAAGTTCGAAGGCTCCCAGCTGGGGGATATGAGAGATTCCCGGATGAGAGGCCAGGCCGTTTCTCGTTCACCGCTGCACGAAGGTAAGGCACTGAGCCGGCAGCACAAGTAGCCTACCTCGTGAGCGAGTACAAAAAGTCAAAAAAGTGTCCCAGTCGAAGAAAATGGCTGCGAAAACTATCTAACTCATAAAGAGTGTAGACACAAGTGGAAGAACGTCTCAATGACGCAATATGGAACGCACGGCGAGCGAACCTATTGCGTGGTCCGAAGTCAAAAGCAAAAGCTTACCGAGTGGGTGTCGCTTGCAGTCTGACCGTCACTTGTGTGTGCTTGAGCGATCAGTGGCAAACGAGTTGCCCAACACATGGAAGTGAGGAACTAAAGCAGCCATGAGCAGGACGTGGCAACTCCTCGGGTGAGCCCAGTGACAGAGCAATATGTGCCGGCTCTGCAATTATGGAAGCCTCCTTGGATAGCGAGGGAATGCTCATGGTCTGCCCCTGCCTTCCCTTGAGGGGCGACCACGATGTCGTTCATCGTTCTATCTTGACCAGCTGAGATGTTAGCGACATCACAACAGTCCAACGTGCCCCGAAACCAGAGGATGGCTAACCTCATTAAAAAATGCCCGCTGGAAGTCGGAAGTGTCGTCCTACGGGTGGCAAACTAAAAATTGACACTACGCAATTACGTCCGAGTGAAATGTCTCGTCCAAATGTCTCTCGTGCTAGGAACAGCTCTGACTACCTAGTTTCCGAATGCCGCTCTTGTTCGGAACAGCTCTGACTGGGTAGTTTTCCGAATGTCTGTTGAGCCTAGAAAAGCTCTGATGGGCGCAACGACAAGCACATGTCCGAAAACTCGCTGAGTGGATGCCGTCTGCAAACCTGTCTGGTTTGTGCGGGAATGACCCGGGGAAGCGAAATGACCAATATATTGAAGAGAGGATTTAAAGCAGCCATGAGCAGGACGTGACGATCTCCCTCGGTGAGCCCAGATCCAGGGCGTTATGTGTCGGCCCTGCAACTATGGAAGCAACCTTGGATGGCTAAAAATGCTATGGACTGTCCCTGCCTTCCTTTGAGGGATGACCGTTGTCTTCGACCGTTCAACCTTGGCCAGCATGCTTGCAGATGGCACCACAAAAGTGAGAGTCTCCGAGGAATGCTACCTGGTCAAAAAAGCACGCTAAAGTCGATGTGATGGCCTGCGGTTTTCGGCCCAAGGGCGCATAACAGACACACCGCAATCACATCTGAAAAAACACTCCGGATGAACGAAAAGAAGAAGATACACACAGTGAGAGAGAACAAGCAAGAACATACACACAGTGAGAGAGAACAAGCGAGATAACATACACACAGTGAGAGAGAACAAGAGAGATAACATACACACAGTGAAAGAGAACAAGCGAGAACATACACACAGTGAGAGAGAACAAGAGAGATAACATACACACAGTGAGAGAGAACAAGCAAGAACATACACACAGTGAGAGAGAACAAGAGAGATAACATACACACAGTGAGAGAGAGAACAAGAGATAACATACACACAGTGAGAGCGAGAACAAGAGATAACATACACACAGTGATAGAGAGAACAAGAGATAACATACACACAGTGAGAGAGAGAACAAGAGATAACATACACACAGTGAGAGAGAGAGAACAAGAGATAACATACACACAGTGAGAGAGAGAACAAGAGATAACATACACACAGTGAGAGAGAACAAGAGAGATAACATACACACAGTGAGAGAGAACAAGCGAGATAACATACACACAGTGAGAGAGATCAAGCGAGATAACATACACACAGTGAGAGAGAACAAGCACGAACATACACACAGTGAGAGAGAACAAGAGATAACATACACACAGTGAGAGAGAACAAGAGATAACATAAACACAGTGAGAGAGAACAAGAGATAACATAAACACAGTGAGAGAGAACAAGCACGAACATACACACAGTGAGAGAGAACAAGGGAGATAACATACACACAGTGAGAGAGAAGAAGTGAGATAACATACACACAGTGAGAGAGAACAATCAAGATAACATACACACAGTGAGAGAGAACAAGCGAGATAACATACACACAGTGAGAGAGAACAAGCGAGATAACATATACACACAGTGAGAGAGAACAAGCGAGATAACATATACACACAGTGAGAGAGAACAAGAGAGATAACATACAGACAGTGAGAGAGAACAGGCGAGATAACATACACACAGTGAGAGAGATCAAGAGAGATAACATATACACAGTGAGAAAGAACAAGGGAGATAACATACACACAGTGAGAGAGAACAATCAAGATAACATACACACAGTGAGAGAGAACAAGCGAGATAACATACACACATTGAGAGAGAACAAGAGAGATAACATACACACAATGAGAGAGAACAAGAGAGATAACATACACACAGTGAGAGAGATCAAGAGAGATAACATACACACATTGAGAGTGAACAAGAGAGATGACATACACACAGTGAGAGAGATCAAGAGAGATAACATTTACACAGTGAGAAAGAAAAAGGGAGATAACATACGCACATTGAGATAGAACAAGCAAGATAACATACACACATTGAGAGAGAACAAGCAAGATAACATACACACAGTGAGAGAGATCAAGAGAGATAACGTACACACATTGAGAGAGAACAAGCGAGATAACATACACACATTGAGAGAGAACAAGAGAGATTACATACACACAGTGAGAGAGAACAAGAGAGATAACATACACATAGTGAGAGAGAACAAGAGAGATAACATACACACAGTGAGAGAGATCAAGAGAGATAACATACACACAGTGAGAGAGAACAAGAGAGATAACATAGACAGTGAGAGAGAACAAGCGAGATAACATACACACAGTGAGAGAGAACAAAAGAGATAACATACACACAGTGAGAGAGAACAAGAGAGATAACATACACACAGTGAGAGAGAACAAGAGAGATAATATACACACAGTGAGAGAGAACAAGCGAGATAACAAGCTGAGTGGATGCCGTCTGCAAACCTGTCTGGTTTGTGCGGGAATGACCCGGGGAAGCGAAATGACCAATATATTGAAGAGAGGATTTAAAGCAGCCATGAGCAGGACGTGACGATCTCCCTCGGTGAGCCCAGATCCAGGGCGTTATGTGTCGGCCCTGCAACTATGGAAGCAACCTTGGATGGCTAAAAATGCTATGGACTGTCCCTGCCTTCCTTTGAGGGATGACCGTTGTCTTCGACCGTTCAACCTTGGCCAGCATGCTTGCAGATGGCACCACAAAAGTGAGAGTCTCCGAGGAATGCTACCTGGTCAAAAAAGCACGCTAAAGTCGATGTGATGGCCTGCGGGTTTCGGCCCAAGGGCTCATAACAGACACACCGCAATCACATCTGAAAAAACACTCCGGATGAACGAAAAGAAGAAGATACACACAGTGAGAGAGAACAAGCAAGAACATACACACAGTGAGAGAGAACAAGCGAGATAACATACACACAGTGAGAGAGAACAAGAGAGATAACATACACACAGTGAAAGAGAACAAGCGAGAACATACACACAGTGAGAGAGAACAAGAGAGATAACATACACACAGTGAGAGAGAACAAGCAAGAACATACACACAGTGAGAGAGAACAAGAGAGATAACATACACACAGTGAGAGCGAGAACAAGAGATAACATACACACAGTGATAGAGAGAACAAGAGATAACATACACACAGTGAGAGAGAGAACAAGAGATAACATACACACAGTGAGAGAGAGAGAACAAGAGATAACATACACACAGTGAGAGAGAGAACAAGAGATAACATACACACAGTGAGAGAGAACAAGAGAGATAACATACACACAGTGAGAGAGAACAAGCGAGATAACATACACACAGTGAGAGAGATCAAGCGAGATAACATACACACAGTGAGAGAGAACAAGCACGAACATACACACAGTGAGAGAGAACAAGAGATAACATACACACAGTGAGAGAGAACAAGAGATAACATAAACACAGTGAGAGAGAACAAGAGATAACATAAACACAGTGAGAGAGAACAAGCACGAACATACACACAGTGAGAGAGAACAAGGGAGATAACATACACACAGTGAGAGAGAAGAAGTGAGATAACATACACACAGTGAGAGAGAACAATCAAGATAACATACACACAGTGAGAGAGAACAAGCGAGATAACATACACACAGTGAGAGAGAACAAGCGAGATAACATATACACACAGTGAGAGAGAACAAGCGAGATAACATATACACACAGTGAGAGAGAACAAGAGAGATAACATACAGACAGTGAGAGAGAACAGGCGAGATAACATACACACAGTGAGAGAGATCAAGAGAGATAACATATACACAGTGAGAAAGAACAAGGGAGATAACATACACACAGTGAGAGAGAACAATCAAGATAACATACACACAGTGAGAGAGAACAAGCGAGATAACATACACACATTGAGAGAGAACAAGAGAGATAACATACACACAATGAGAGAGAACAAGAGAGATAACATACACACAGTGAGAGAGATCAAGAGAGATAACATACACACATTGAGAGTGAACAAGAGAGATGACATACACACAGTGAGAGAGATCAAGAGAGATAACATTTACACAGTGAGAAAGAAAAAGGGAGATAACATACGCACATTGAGATAGAACAAGCAAGATAACATACACACATTGAGAGAGAAGAAGCAAGATAACATACACACAGTGAGAGAGATCAAGAGAGATAACATACACACATTGAGAGAGAACAAGCGAGATAACATACACACATTGAGAGAGAACAAGAGAGATTACATACACACAGTGAGAGAGAAGAAGAGAGATAACATACACATAGTGAGAGAGAACAAGAGAGATAACATACACACAGTGAGAGAGATCAAGAGAGATAACATACACACAGTGAGAGAGAACAAGAGAGATAACATACAGACAGTGAGAGAGAACAAGCGAGATAACATACACACAGTGAGAGAGAACAAAAGAGATAACATACACACAGTGAGAGAGAACAAGAGAGATAACATACACACAGTGAGAGAGAACAAGAGAGATAATATACACACAGTGAGAGAGAACAAGCGAGATAACATACACACAGTGAGAGAGAACAAGAGAGATAACACACACACAGTGAGAGAGAACAAGAGAGATAACATACACACAGTGAGAGAGAACAAGCGAGATAACATACACACAGTGAGAGAGAACAAGAGAGATAACATACACACAGTGAGAGAGAACAAGCAGGAACATACACACAGTGAGAGAGAACAAGCGAGATAACATACACACAGTGAGAGAGAACAAGAGAGATAACTTACACACAGTGAGAGAGAACAAGCGAGATAACATACACACAGTGAGAGAGAACAAGGGAGATAACATACACACAGTGAGAGAGATCAAGCGAGATAACATACACACAGTAAGAGAGAACAAGCACGAACATACACACAGTGAGAGAGAACAAGAGATAACATAAACACAGTGAGAGAGAACAAGAGATAACATAAACACAGTGAGGGAGAACAAGAGATAACATAAACACAGTGAGAGAGAACAAGCACGAACATACACACAGTGAGAGTGAACAAGGGAGATAACATACTAACAGTGAGAGAGAACAAGGGAGATAACATACACACAGTGAGAGAGAACAAGTGTGATAACATACACACAGTGAGAGAGAACAATCAAGATAACATATATAAATGAGAGAGAACAAGCGAGATACCATACACACAGTGAGAGAGAACAAGTGAGATAACATACACACAGTGAGAGAGAACAATCAAGATAACATACACACAGTGAGAGAGAACAAGCGAGATAACATACACACAGTGAGAGAGAACAAGTGAGATAACATACACACAGTGAGAGAGAACAAGAGAGATAACATACTCACGGTGAGAGAGAACAATCAAGATAACATACACACAGTGAGAGAGAACAATTAAGATAACATACACACAGTGAGAGAGAACAAGAGAGATAACTTACACACAGTGAGAGAGAACAAGAGAGATAACATACACACAGCGAGAGAGAACAGGCGAGATAACATACACACAGTGAGAGAGAACAAACGAGATAACATACACACAGTGAGAGAGAACAAGAGAGATAACATACACACAGTGAGAAAGAACAAGAGAGATAACATACACACAGTGAGAGATAACATACACACAGTGAGAGAGAACAAGAGAGATAACATACACACAGTGAGAGAGAACAAGAGAGATAACATACACACAGTGAGAGAGAACAAGAGAGATAACATACACACAGTGAGAGATAACATACACACAGTGAGAGAGAACATACACACAGTGAGAGAGAACATACACACAGTGAGAGATAACATACACACAGTGAGAAAGAACATACACACAGTGAGAGAGAACATACACACAGTGAGAGATAACATACACACAGTGAGAGATAACATACACACAGTGAGAGATAACATACACACAGTGAGAGAGAACAAGAGAGATAACACACACACAGTGAGAGAGAACAAGAGAGATAACATACACACAGTGAGAGAGAACAAGAGAGAGAACATACACACAGTGAGAGATAACATACACACAGTGAGAGATAACATACACACAGTGAGAGAGAACAAGCACGAACATACACACAGTGAGAGAGAACAAGAGATAACATACACACAGTGAGAGAGAACAAGAGATAACATAAACACAGTGAGAGAGAACAAGAGATAACATAAACACAGTGAGAGAGAACAAGCACGAACATACACACAGTGAGAGAGAACAAGGGAGATAACATACACACAGTGAGAGAGAAGAAGTGAGATAACATACACACAGTGAGAGAGAACAATCAAGATAACATACACACAGTGAGAGAGAACAAGCGAGATAACATACACACAGTGAGAGAGAACAAGCGAGATAACATATACACACAGTGAGAGAGAACAAGCGAGATAACATATACACACAGTGAGAGAGAACAAGAGAGATAACATACAGACAGTGAGAGAGAACAGGCGAGATAACATACACACAGTGAGAGAGATCAAGAGAGATAACATATACACAGTGAGAAAGAACAAGGGAGATAACATACACACAGTGAGAGAGAACAATCAAGATAACATACACACAGTGAGAGAGAACAAGCGAGATAACATACACACATTGAGAGAGAACAAGAGAGATAACATACACACAATGAGAGAGAACAAGAGAGATAACATACACACAGTGAGAGAGATCAAGAGAGATAACATACACACATTGAGAGTGAACAAGAGAGATGACATACACACAGTGAGAGAGATCAAGAGAGATAACATTTACACAGTGAGAAAGAAAAAGGGAGATAACATACGCACATTGAGATAGAACAAGCAAGATAACATACACACATTGAGAGAGAACAAGCAAGATAACATACACACAGTGAGAGAGATCAAGAGAGATAACATACACACATTGAGAGAGAACAAGCGAGATAACATACACACATTGAGAGAGAACAAGAGAGATTACATACACACAGTGAGAGAGAACAAGAGAGATAACATACACACAGTGAGAGAGAACAAGAGAGATAACATACACACAGTGAGAGAGATCAAGAGAGATAACATACACACAGTGAGAGAGAACAAGAGAGATAACATACAGACAGTGAGAGAGAACAAGCGAGATAACATACACACAGTGAGAGAGAACAAAAGAGATAACATACACACAGTGAGAGAGAACAAGAGAGATAACATACACACAGTGAGAGAGAACAAGAGAGATAATATACACACAGTGAGAGAGAACAAGCGAGATAACATACACACAGTGAGAGAGAACAAGAGAGATAACACACACACAGTGAGAGAGAACAAGAGAGATAACATACACACAGTGAGAGAGAACAAGCGAGATAACATACACACAGTGAGAGAGAACAAGAGAGATAACATACACACAGTGAGAGAGAACAAGCAGGAACATACACACAGTGAGAGAGAACAAGCGAGATAACATACACACAGTGAGAGAGAACAAGAGAGATAACTTACACACAGTGAGAGAGAACAAGCGAGATAACATACACACAGTGAGAGAGAACAAGGGAGATAACATACACACAGTGAGAGAGATCAAGCGAGATAACATACACACAGTAAGAGAGAACAAGCACGAACATACACACAGTGAGAGAGAACAAGAGATAACATAAACACAGTGAGAGAGAACAAGAGATAACATAAACACAGTGAGGGAGAACAAGAGATAACATAAACACAGTGAGAGAGAACAAGCACGAACATACACACAGTGAGAGTGAACAAGGGAGATAACATACACACAGTGAGAGAGAACAAGGGAGATAACATACACACAGTGAGAGAGAACAAGTGTGATAACATACACACAGTGAGAGAGAACAATCAAGATAACATATATAAATGAGAGAGAACAAGCGAGATACCATACACACAGTGAGAGAGAACAAGTGAGATAACATACACACAGTGAGAGAGAACAATCAAGATAACATACACACAGTGAGAGAGAACAAGCGAGATAACATACACACAGTGAGAGAGAACAAGTTAGATAACATACACACAAAGAGAGAGAACAAGAGAGATAACATACTCACGGTGAGAGAGAACAATCAAGATAACATACACACAGTGAGAGAGAACAATTAAGATAACATACACACAGTGAGAGAGAACAAGAGAGATAACTTACACACAGTGAGAGAGAACAAGAGAGATAACATACACACAGCGAGAGAGAACAGGCGAGATAACATACACACAGTGAGAGAGAACAAACGAGATAACATACACACAGTGAGAGAGAACAAGAGAGATAACATACACACAGTGAGAGAGAACAAGAGAGATAACATACACACAGTGAGAGATAACATACACACAGTGAGAGAGAACATACACACAGTGAGAGAGAACATACACACAGTGAGAGATAACATACACACAGTGAGAAAGAACATACACACAGTGAGAGAGAACATACACACAGTGAGAGATAACATACACACAGTGAGAGATAACATACACACAGTGAGAGATAACATACACACAGTGAGAGAGAACAAGAGAGATAACATACACACAGTGAGAGAGAACAAGAGAGATAACATACACACAGTGAGAGAGAACAAGAGAGAGAACATACACACAGTGAGAGATAACATACACACAGTGAGAGATAACATACACACAGTGAGAGAGAACAAGAGAGATAACATACACACAGTGAGAGAGAACAAGAGAGATAACATACACACAGTGAGAGAGAACATACACACAGTGAGAGATAACATACACACAGTGAGAGAGAACAAGAGAGATAACATACACACAGTGAGAGAGAACAAGAGAGAGAACATACACACAGTGAGAGAGAACAAGAGAGATAACATACACACAGTGAGAGAGAACAAGAGAGAGAACATACACACAGTGAGAGATAACATACACACAGTGAGAGATAACATACACACAGTGAGAGAGAACAAGAGAGAGAACATACACACAGTGAGAGATAACATACACACAGTGAGAGAGAACATACACACAGTGAGAGAGAACATACACACAGTGAGAGAGAACATACACACAGTGAGAGAGAACATACACACAGTGAGAGAGAACATACACACAGTGAGAGAGAACATACACACGATGAGAGATAACATACACACAGTGAGAGATAACATACACACAGTGAGAGAGAACAAGAGAGATAACATACACACAGTGAGAGATAACATACACACAGTGAGAGAGAACATACACACAGTGAGAGATAACATACACACAGTGAGAGAGAACAAGAGAGAGAACATACACACAGTGAGAGAGAACATACACACAGTGAGAGAGAACATACACACAGTGAGAGAGATCAAGAGAGATAACATACACACAGTGAGAGATAACATACACACAGTGAGTGATAACATACACACAATGAGAGAGAACAAGAGAGAGAACATACACACAGTGAGAGAGAACATACACACAGTGAGAGAGAACAAGAGAGATAACATACACACAGTGAGAGATAACATACACACAGTGAGAGATAACATACACACAATGAGAGATAACAAGAGAGATAACATACACACAGTGAGAGAGAACATACACACAGTGAGAGAGAACAAGAGAGATAACATACACACAGTGAGAGATAACATACACACAATGAGAGAGAACAAGAGAGAGAACATACACACAGTGAGAGAGAACATACACACAGTGAGAGAGAACATACACACAGTGAGAGAGAACAAGAGAGATAACATACACACAGTGAGAGATAACATACACACAATGAGAGAGAACAAGAGAGATAACATACACACAGTAAGAGATAACATACACACAATGAGAGATAACATACACACAGTGAGAGATAACATACACACAGTGAGAGAACATACACACAGTGAGAGAGAACATACACACAGTGAGAGATAACATACACACAGTGAGAGAGAACAAGAGAGATAACATACACACAGTGAGAGATAACATACACACAGTGAGAGATAACATACACACAGTGAGAGATAACATACACACAGTGAGAGAGAACATACACACAGTGAGAGAGAACATACACACAGTGAGAGAGAACATACACACAGTGAGAGAGAACATACACACAGTGAGAGAGAACATACACACGATGAGAGATAACATACACACAGTGAGAGATAACATACACACAGTGAGAGAGAACAAGAGAGATAACATACACACAGTGAGAGAGAACAAGAGAGATAACATACACACAGTGAGAGATAACATACACACAGTGAGAGAGAACATACACACAGTGAGAGATAACATACACACAGTGAGAGGTAACATACACACAGTGAGAGAGAACATACACACAGTGAGAGATAACATACACACAGTGAGAGAGAACAAGAGAGATAACATACACACAGTGAGAGAGAACATACACACAGTGAGAGAGAACATACACACAGTGAGAGATAACATACACACAATGAGAGAGAAGAAGAGAGAGAACATACACACAGTGAGAGATAACATACACACAATGAGAGAGAACAAGAGAGAGAACATACACACAGTGAGAGAGAACATACACACAGTGAGAGAGAACAAGAGAGATAACATACACACAGTGAGAGATAACATACACACAATGAGAGAGAACAAGAGAGATAACATACACACAGTAAGAGATAACATACACACAATGAGAGAGAACAAGAGAGATAACATACACACAGTGAGAGAGAACATACACACAGTGAGAGATAACATACACACAATGAGAGAGAACAAGAGAGAGAACATACACACAGTGAGAGAGAAAATACACACAGTGAGAGAGAACATACACACAGTGAGAGAGAACAAGAGAGATAACATACACACAGTGAGAGATAACATACACACAGTGAGAGAGAACAAGAGAGATAACATACACACAGTGAGAGATAACATACACACAATGAGAGAGAACAAGAGAGATAACATACACACAGTGAGAGAGAACAAGAGAGATAACATACACACAGTGAGAGAGAACAAGAGAGATAACATACACACAGTGAGAGAGAACAAGAGAGATAACATACACACAGTGAGAGATAACATACACACAGTGAGAGAGAACAAGAGAGATAACATACACACAGTGAGAGATAACATACACACAGTGAGAGATAACATACACACAGTGAGAGAGAACAAGAGAGAGAACATACACACAGTGAGAGAGAACATACACACAGTGAGAGAGAACATACACACAGTGAGAGAGAACATACACACAATGAGAGAGAACAAGAGAGAGAACATACACACAGTGAGAGATAACATACACACAATGAGAGAGAACAAGAGAGATAACATACACACAGTGAGAGAGAACATACACACAGTGAGAGAGAACATACACACAGTGAGAGAGAACAAGAGAGATAACATACACACAGTGAGAGATAACATACACACAATGAGAGAGAACAAGAGAGAGAACATACACACAGTGAGAGAGAACAAGAGAGATAACATACACACAGTGAGAGATAACATACACACAGTGAGAGATAACATACACACAGTGAGAGAGAACAAGAGAGATAACATACACACAGTGAGAGATAACATACACACAGTGAGAGATAACATACACACAGTGAGAGATAACATACACACAGTGAGAGATAACAAGAGAGATAACATACACACTGTGAGAGAGAACAAGAGAGATAACATACACACAGTGAGAGATAACATACACACAGTGAGAGAGAACATACACACAGTGAGAGATAACATACACACAGTGAGAGATAACATACACACAGTGAGAGATAACATACACACAGTGAGAGATAACATACACACAGTGAGAGATAACAAGAGAGATAACATACACACAGTGAGAGAGAACAAGAGAGATAACATACACACAGTGAGAGATAACATACACACAGTGAGAGAGAACAAGAGAGATAACATACACACAGTGAGAGAGAACAAGAGAGATAACATACACACAGTGAGAGATAACATACACACAGTGAGAGAGAACAAGAGAGATAACATACACACAGTGAGAGATAACATACACACAGTGAGAGAGAACAAGAGAGATAACATACACACAGTGAGAGAGAACATACACACAGTGAGAGAGAACATACACACAGTGAGAGATAACATACACACAGTGAGAGATAACATACACACAGTGAGAGAGAACAAGAGAGATAACATACACACAGTGAGAGATAACATACACACAGTGAGAGATAACATACACACAGTGAGAGATAACATACACACAGTGAGAGATAACATACACACAGTGAGAGATAACATACACACAGTGAGAGAGAACATACACACAGTGAGAGATAACATACACACAGTGAGAGAGAACAAGAGAGATAACATACACACAGTGAGAGATAACATACACACAGTGAGAGAGAACAAGAGAGATAACATACACACAGTGAGAGATAACATACACACAGTGAGAGAGAACAAGAGAGATAACATACACACAGTGAGAGATAACATACACACAGTGAGAGAGAACAAGAGAGATAACATACACACAGTGAGAGATAACATACACACAGTGAGAGAGAACAAGAGAGATAACATACACACAGTGAGAGATAACATACACACAGTGAGAGATAACATACACACAGTGAGAGAGAACATACACACAGTGAGAGAGAACAAGAGAGATAACATACACACAGTGAGAGATAACATACACACAGTGAGAGATAACATACACACAGTGAGAGATAACATACACACAGTGAGAGATAACATACACACAATGAGAGATAACATACACACAGTGAGAGATAACATACACACAGTGAGAGATAACATACACACAGTGAGAGAGAACATACACACAGTGAGAGACAACATACACACAGTGAGAGAGAACAAGAGAGATAACATACACACAGTGAGAGAGAACAAGAGAGATAACATACACACAGTGAGAGAGAACATACACACAGTGAGAGAGAACATACACACAGTGAGAGATAACATACACACAGTGAGAGAGAACAAGAGAGATAACATACACACAGTGAGAGAGAACAAGAGAGATAACATACACACAGTGAGAGATAACATACACACAGTGAGAGAGAACATACACACAGTGAGAGATAACATACACACAGTGAGAGAGAACAAGAGAGATAACATACACACAGTGAGAGATAACATACACACAGTGAGAGAGAACAAGAGAGATAACATACACACAGTGAGAGAGAACAAGAGAGATAACATACACACAGTGAGAGAGAACATACACACAGTGAGAGATAACATACACACATTGAGAGATAACATACACACAGTGAGAGAGAACATACACACAGTGAGAGAGAACAAGAGAGATAACATACACACAGTGAGAGAGAAGAAGAGAGATAACATACACACAGTGAGAGATAACATACACACAGTGAGAGAGAACATACACACAGTGAGAGAGAACATACACACAATGAGAGAGAACATACACACAGTGAGAGAGAACAAGAGAGATAACATATACACAGTGAGAGAGAACAAGAGAGATAACATACACACAGTGAGAGATAACATACACACAGTGAGAGAGAACATACACACAGTGAGAGAGAACATACACACAGTGAGAGAGAACAGACACACAGTGAGAGAGAACAAGAGAGATAACATACACACAGTGAGAGAGAACAAGAGAGATAACATACACACAGTGAGAGATAACATACACACAGTGAGAGAGAACAAGAGAGATAACATACACACAGTGAGAGAGAACAAGAGAGATAACATACACACAGTGAGAGATAACATACACACAGTGAGAGAGAACAAGAGAGATAACATACACACAGTGAGAGATAACATACACACAGTGAGAGAGAACAAGAGAGATAACATACACACAGTGAGAGAGAACATACACACAGTGAGAGAGAACATACACACAGTGAGAGATAACATACACACAGTGAGAGATAACATACACACAGTGAGAGAGAACAAGAGAGATAACATACACACAGTGAGAGATAACATACACACAGTGAGAGATAACATACACACAGTGAGAGATAACATACACACAGTGAGAGATAACATACACACAGTGAGAGATAACATACACACAGTGAGAGATAACATACACACAGTGAGAAAGAACATACACACAGTGAGAGATAACATACACACAGTGAGAGATAACATACACACAGTGAGAGAGAACATACACACAGTGAGAGATAACATACACACAGTGAGAGAGAACAAGAGAGATAATATACACACAGTGAGAGATAACATACACACAGTGAGAGAGAACAAGAGAGATAACATACACACAGTGAGAGATAACATACACACAGTGAGAGAGAACAAGAGAGATAACATACACACAGTGAGAGATAACATACACACAGTGAGAGAGAACAAGAGAGATAACATACACACAGTGAGAGATAACATACACACAGTGAGAGAGAACAAGAGAGATAACATACACACAGTGAGAGATAACATACACACAGTGAGAGATAACATACACACAGTGAGAGAGAACATACACACAGTGAGAGAGAACAAGAGAGATAACATACACACAGTGAGAGATAACATACACACAGTGAGAGATAACATACACACAGTGAGAGATAACATACACACAGTGAGAGATAACATACACACAATGAGAGATAACATACACACAGTGAGAGATAACATACACACAGTGAGAGATAACATACACACAGTGAGAGAGAACATACACACAGTGAGAGACAACATACACACAGTGAGAGAGAACAAGAGAGATAACATACACACAGTGAGAGAGAACAAGAGAGATAACATACACACAGTGAGAGAGAACATACACACAGTGAGAGAGAACATACACACAGTGAGAGATAACATACACACAGTGAGAGAGAACAAGAGAGATAACATACACACAGTGAGAGAGAACAAGAGAGATAACATACACACAGTGAGAGATAACATACACACAGTGAGAGAGAACATACACACAGTGAGAGATAACATACACACAGTGAGAGAGAACAAGAGAGATAACATACACACAGTGAGAGATAACATACACACAGTGAGAGAGAACAAGAGAGATAACATACACACAGTGAGAGAGAACAAGAGAGATAACATACACACAGTGAGAGAGAACATACACACAGTGAGAGATAACATACACACATTGAGAGATAACATACACACAGTGAGAGAGAACATACACACAGTGAGAGAGAACAAGAGAGATAACATACACACAGTGAGAGAGAAGAAGAGAGATAACATACACACAGTGAGAGATAACATACACACAGTGAGAGAGAACATACACACAGTGAGAGAGAACATACACACAATCAGAGAGAACATACACACAGTGAGAGAGAACAAGAGAGATAACATACACACAGTGAGAGAGAACAAGAGAGATAACATACACACAGTGAGAGATAACATACACACAGTGAGAGAGAACATACACACAGTGAGAGAGAACATACACACAGTGAGAGAGAACATACACACAGTGAGAGAGAACATACACACAGTGAGAGATAACATACACACAGTGAGAAAGAACATACACACAATGAGAGATAACATACACACAGTGAGAGAGAACATACACACAGTGAGAGATAACATACACACAGTGAGAGAGAACATACACACAGTGAGAGATAACATATACACAGTGAGAGAGAACAAGAGAGATAACATACACACAGTGAGAGAGAACAAGAGAGATAACATACACACAGTGAGAGATAACATACACACAGTGAGAGATAACATACACACAGTGAGAGAGAACAAGAGAGATAACATACACACAGTGAGAGAGAACAAGAGAGATAACATACACACAGTGAGAGATAACATACACACAGTGAGAGATAACATACACACAGTGAGAGATAACATACACACAGTGAGAGATAACATACACACAGTGAGAGATAACATACACACAGTGAGAGATAACATACACACAGTGAGAGATAACATACACACAGTGAGAGAGAACAAGAGAGATAACATACACACAGTGAGAGATAACATACACACAGTGAGAGAGGACAAGAGAGATAACATACACACAGTGAGAGATAACATACACACAGTGAGAGAGAACAAGAGAGATAACATACACACAGTGAGAGATAACATACACACAGTGAGAGAGAACATACACACAGTGAGAGAGAACAAGAGAGATAACATACACACAGTGAGAGATAACACACACACAGTGAGAGAGAACATACACACAGTGAGAGATAACATACACACAGTGAGAGAGAACAAGAGAGATAACATACACACAGTGAGAGAGAACAAGAGAGATAACATACACACAGTGAGAGATAACATACACACAGTGAGAGAGAACAAGAGAGATAACATACACACAGTGAGAGATAACATACACACAGTGAGAGAGAACAAGAGAGATAACATACACACAGTGAGAGAGAACAAGAGAGATAACATACACACAGTGAGAGAGAACAAGAGAGATAACATACACACAGTGAGAGAGAACAAGAGAGATAACATACACACAGTGAGAGAGAACAAGAGAGATAACATACACACAGTGAGAGAGAACAAGAGAGATAACATACACACAGTGAGAGAGAACAAGAGAGATAACATACACACAGTGAGAGAGAACATACACACAGTGAGAGAGAACATACACACAGTGAGAGAGAACATACACACAGTGAGAGAGAACATACACACAGTGAGAGATAACATACACACAGTGAGAGAGAACATACACACAGTGAGAGATAACATACACACAGTGAGAGAGAACAAGAGAGATAACATACACACAGTGAGAGAGAACATACACACAGTGAGAGAGAACATACACACAGTGAGAGATAACATACACACAGTGAGAGAGAACAAGAGAGATAACATACACACAGTGAGAGAGAACAAGAGAGAGAACATACACACAGTGAGAGAGAACAAGAGAGAGAACATACACACAGTGAGAGATAACATACACACAGTGAGAGAGAACAAGAGAGATAACATACACACAGTGAGAGAGAACAAGAGAGATAACATACACACAGTGAGAGAGAACAAGAGAGAGAACATACACACAGTGAGAGAGAACAAGAGAGAGAACATATACACAGTGAGAGAGAACAAGAGAGAGAACATACACACAGTGAGAGAGAACAAGAGAGATAACATACACACAGTGAGAGAGAACAAGAGAGAGAACATACACACAGTGAGAGAGAACAAGAGAGATAACATACACACAGTGAGAGAGAACAAGAGAGAGAACATACACACAGTGAGAGAGAACAAGAGAGAGAACAAGAGAGAGAACATACACACAGTGAGAGAGAACAAGAGAGAGAACATACACACAGTGAGAGAGAACAAAAGAGAGAACAAGAGAGAGAACATACACACAGTGAGAGAGAACAAGAGAGAGAACATACACACAGTGAGAGAGAACAAGAGAGAGAACATACACACAGTGAGAGAGAACAAGAGAGAGAACATACACACAGTGAGAGAGAACAAGAGAGAGAACATACACACAGTGAGAGAGAACAAGAGAGAGAACATACACACAGTGAGAGAGAACAAGAGAGAGAACAAGAGAGAGAACATACACACAGAGAGAGAGAACAAGAGAGAGAACAAGAGAGAGAACAAGAGAGAGAACATACACACAGTGAGAGAGAACAAGAGAGAGAACATACACACAGTGAGAGAGAACAAGAGAGAGAACATACACACAGTGAGAGAGAACAAGAGAGAGAACAAGAGAGAGAACATACACACAGTGAGAGAGAACAAGAGAGAGAACATACACACAGTGAGAGAGAACAAGAGAGAGAACAAGAGAGAGAACATACACACAGTGAGAGAGAACAAGAGAGAGAACATACACACAGTGAGAGATAACATACACACAGTGAGAGATAACATACACACAGTGAGAGAGAACAAGAGAGAGAACATACACACAGTGAGAGAGAACAAGAGAGAGAACAAGAGAGATAACATACACACAGTGAGAGAGAACAAGAGAGAGAACATACACACAGTGAGAGATAACATACACACAGTGAGAGATAACATACACACAGTGAGAGAGAACAAGAGAGAGAACATACACACAGTGAGAGATAACATACACACAGTGAGAGATAACATACACACAGTGAGAGATAACATACACACAGTGAGAGATAACATACACACAGTGAGAGAGAACAAGAGAGAGAACATACACACAGTGAGAGATAACATACACACAGAGAGAGAACATACACACAGTGAGAGAGAACATACACACAGTGAGAGAGAACATACACACAGTGAGAGAGAACATACACACAGTGAGAGAGAACATACACACAGTGAGAGAGAACATACACACGATGAGAGATAACATACACACAGTGAGAGATAACATACACACAGTGAGAGATAACATACACACAGTGAGAGATAACATACACACAGTGAGAGATAACATACACACAGTGAGAGATAACATACACACAGTGAGAGATAACATACACACAGTGAGAGAGAACAAGAGAGAGAACATACACACAGTGAGAGATAACATACACACAGTGAGAGAGAACAAGAGAGATAACATACACACAGTGACAGATAACATACACACAGTGAGAGAGAACATACACACAGTGAGAGATAACATACACACAGTGAGAGAGAACAAGAGAGAGAACATACACACAGTGAGAGAGAACATACACACAGTGAGAGAGAACATACACACAGTGAGAGAGAACAAGAGAGATAACATACACACAGTGAGAGATAACATACACACAGTGAGAGATAACATACACACAATGAGAGAGAACAAGAGAGAGAACATACACACAGTGAGAGAGAACATACACACAGTGAGAGATAACATACACACAATGAGAGAGAACAAGAGAGAGAACATACACACAGTGAGAGATAACATACACACAATGAGAGAGAACAAGAGAGAGAACATACACACAGTGAGAGATAACATACACACAGTGAGAGAGAACAAGAGAGAGAACATACACACAGTGAGAGATAACATACACACAGTGAGAGATAACATACACACAGTGAGAGATAACATACACACAGTGAGAGATAACATACACACAGTGAGAGAGAACAAGAGAGAGAACATACACACAGTGAGAGATAACATACACACAGTGAGAGATAACATACACACAGTGAGAGAGAACATACACACAGTGAGAGAGAACATACACACAGTGAGAGAGAACATACACACAGTGAGAGAGAACATACACACAGTGAGAGAGAACATACACACGATGAGAGATAACATACACACAGTGAGAGATAACATACACACAGTGAGAGATAACATACACACAGTGAGAGATAACATACACACAGTGAGAGATAACATACACACAGTGAGAGATAACATACACACAGTGAGAGATAACATACACACAGTGAGAGAGAACAAGAGAGAGAACATACACACAGTGAGAGATAACATACACACAGTGAGAGAGAACAAGAGAGATAACATACACACAGTGAGAGATAACATACACACAGTGAGAGAGAACATACACACAGTGAGAGATAACATACACACAGTGAGAGAGAACAAGAGAGAGAACATACACACAGTGAGAGAGAACATACACACAGTGAGAGAGAACATACACACAGTGAGAGAGAACAATAGAGATAACATACACACAGTGAGAGATAACATACACACAGTGAGAGATAACATACACACAATGAGAGAGAACAAGAGAGAGAACATACACACAGTGAGAGAGAACATACACACAGTGAGAGAGAACAAGAGAGATAACATACACACAGTGAGAGATAACATACACACAGTGAGAGATAACATACACACAATGAGAGAGAACAAGAGAGATAACATACACACAGTGAGAGAGAACATACACACAGTGAGAGAGAACAAGAGAGATAACATACACACAGTGAGAGATAACATACACACAATGAGAGAGAACAAGAGAGAGAACATACACACAGTGAGAGAGAACATACACACAGTGAGAGAGAACATACACACAGTGAGAGAGAACAAGAGAGATAACATACACACAGTGAGAGATAACATACACACAATGAGAGAGAACAAGAGAGATAACATACACACAGTAAGAGATAACATACACACAATGAGAGATAACATACACACAGTGAGAGATAACATACACACAGTGAGAGATAACATACACACAGTGAGAGAGAACATACACACAGTGAGAGATAACATACACACAGTGAGAGAGAACAAGAGAGATAACATACACACAGTGAGAGATAACATACACACAGTGAGAGATAACATACACACAGTGAGAGATAACATACACACAGTGAGAGAGAACAAGAGAGATAACATACACACAGTGAGAGAGAACAAGAGAGAGAACATACACACAGTGAGAGAGAACATACACACAGTGAGAGAGAACATACACACAGTGAGAGAGAACATACACACAGTGAGAGAGAACATACACACAGTGAGAGAGAACATACACACAGTGAGAGAGAACATACACACAGTGAGAGAGAACAAGAGAGATAACATACACACAGTGAGAGAGAACAAGAGAGATAACATACACACAGTGAGAGATAACATACACACAGTGAGAGAGAACATACACACAGTGAGAGATAACATACACACAGTGAGAGATAACATACACACAGTGAGAGATAACATACACACAGTGAGAGATAACATACACACAGTGAGAGATAACATACACACAGTGAGAGAGAACATACACACAGTGAGAGATAACATACACACAGTGAGAGAGAACAAGAGAGATAACATACACACAGTGAGAGAGAACATACACACAGTGAGAGAGAACATACACACAGTGAGAGATAACATACACACAATGAGAGAGAACAAGAGAGAGAACATACACACAGTGAGAGAGAACATACACACAGTGAGAGAGAACATACACACAGTGAGAGAGAACAAGAGAGATAACATACACACAGTGAGAGATAACATACACACAATGAGAGAGAACAAGAGAGATAACATACACACAGTAAGAGATAACATACACACAATGAGAGAGAACAAGAGAGATAACATACACACAGTGAGAGAGAACATACACACAGTGAGAGATAACATACACACAATGAGAGAGAACAAGAGAGAGAACATACACACAGTGAGAGAGAACATACACACAGTGAGAGAGAACATACACACAGTGAGAGAGAACAAGAGAGATAACATACACACAGTGAGAGATAACATACACACAGTGAGAGAGAACAAGAGAGATAACATACACACAGTGAGAGATAACATACACACAATGAGAGAGAACAAGAGAGATAACATACACACAGTGAGAGAGAACAAGAGAGATAACATACACACAGTGAGAGAGAACAAGAGAGATAACATACACACAGTGAGAGAGAACAAGAGAGATAACATACACACAGTGATAGAGAACATACACACAGTGAGAGAGAACAAGAGAGATAACATACACACAGTGAGAGATAACATACACACAGTGAGAGATAACATACACACAGTGAGAGAGAACAAGAGAGAGAACATACACACAGTGAGAGAGAACATACACACAGTGAGAGAGAACATACACACAGTGAGATAGAACATACACACAATGAGAGAGAACAAGAGAGAGAACATACACACAGTGAGAGATAACATACACACAATGAGAGAGAACAAGAGAGATAACATACAAACAGTGAGAGAGAACATACACACAGTGAGAGAGAACATACACACAGTGAGAGAGAACAAGAGAGATAACATACACACAGTGAGAGATAACATACACACAATGAGAGAGAACAAGAGAGAGAACATACACACAGTGAGAGAGAACAAGAGAGATAACATACACACAGTGAGAGATAACATACACACAGTGAGAGATAACATACACACAGTGAGAGAGAACAAGAGAGATAACATACACACAGTGAGAGATAACATACACACAGTGAGAGATAACATACACACAGTCAGAGATAACATACACACAGTGAGAGATAACAAGAGAGATAACATACACACAGTGAGAGAGAACAAGAGAGATAACATACACACAGTGAGAGATAACATACACACAGTGAGAGAGAACATACACACAGTGAGAGATAACATACACACAGTGAGAGATAACATACACACAGTGAGAGATAACAAGAGAGATAACATACACACAGTGAGAGAGAACAAGAGAGATAACATACACACAGTGAGAGATAACATACACACAGTGAGAGAGAACAAGAGAGATAACATACACACAGTGAGAGAGAACAAGAGAGATAACATACACACAGTGAGAGATAACATACACACAGTGAGAGAGAACAAGAGAGATAACATACACACAGTGAGAGATAACATACACACAGTGAGAGAGAACAAGAGAGATAACATACACACAGTGAGAGAGAACATACACACAGTGAGAGAGAACATACACACAGTGAGAGATAACATACACACAGTGAGAGATAACATACACACAGTGAGAGAGAACATACACACAGTGAGAGAGAACAAGAAAGATAACATACACACAGTGAGAGATAACATACACACAGTGAGAGAGAACATACACACAGTGAGAGAGAACAAGAGAGATAACATACACACAGTGAGAGATAACATACACACAGTGAGAGATAACATACACACAGTGAGAGATAACATACACACAGTGAGAGAGAACAAGAGAGATAACATACACACAGTGAGAGATAACATACACACAGTGAGAGATAACATACACACAGTGAGAGATAACATACACACAGTGAGAGATAACATACACACAGTGAGAGATAACATACACACAGTGAGAGATAACATACACACAGTGAGAAAGAACATACACACAGTGAGAGATAACATACACACAGTGAGAGATAACATACACACAGTGAGAGAGAACATACACACAGTGAGAGATAACATACACACAGTGAGAGAGAACAAGAGAGATAACATACACACAGTGAGAGATAACATACACACAGTGAGAGAGAACAAGAGAGATAACATACACACAAGTGAGAGATAACATACACACAGTGAGAGAGAACAAGAGAGATAACATACACACAGTGAGAGATAACATACACACAGTGAGAGAGAACAAGAGAGATAACATACACACAGTGAGAGATAACATACACACAGTGAGAGAGAACAAGAGAGATAACATACACACAGTGAGAGATAACATACACACAGTGAGAGATAACATACACACAGTGAGAGAGAACATACACACAGTGAGAGAGAACAAGAGAGATAACATACACACAGTGAGAGATAACATACACACAGTGAGAGATAACATACACACAGTGAGAGATAACATACACACAATGAGAGATAACATACACACAGTGAGAGAGAACAAGAGAGATAACATACACACAGTGAGAGAGAACAAGAGAGATAACATACACACAGTGAGAGATAACATACACACAGTGAGAGATAACATACACACAGTGAGAGATAACATACACACAGTGAGAGATAACATACACACAGTGAGAGATAACATACACACAGTGAGAGATAACATACACACAGTGAGAGAGAACATACACACAGTGAGAGATAACATACACACAGTGAGAGAGAACAAGAGAGATAACATACACACAGTGAGAGATAACATACACACAGTGAGAGAGAACAAGAGAGATAACATACACACAGTGAGAGAGAACAAGAGAGATAACATACACACAGTGAGAGATAACATACACACAGTGAGAGAGAACATACACACAGTGAGAGAGAACATACACACAGTGAGAGAGAACATACACACAGTGAGAGAGAACAAGAGAGATAACATACACACAGTGAGAGAGAACAAGAGAGATAACATACACACAGTGAGAGATAACATACACACAGTGAGAGAGAACATACACACAGTGAGAGAGAACATACACACAGTGAGAGATAACATACACACAGTGAGAAAGAACATACACACAGTGAGAGATAACATACACACAGTGAGAGTGAGAGAGAACATACACACAGTGAGAGATAACATACACACAGTGAGAGAGAACATACACACAGTGAGAGATAACATACACACAGTGAGAGAGAACAAGAGAGATAACATACACACAGTGAGAGAGAACAAGAGAGATAACATACACACAGTGAGAGATAACATACACACAGTGAGAGAGAACATACACACAGTGAGAGATAACATACACACAGTGAGAGAGAACAAGAGAGATAACATACACACAGTGAGAGAGAACAAGAGAGATAACATACACACAGTGAGAGATAACATACACACAGTGAGAGATAACATACACACAGTGAGAGATAACATACACACAGTGAGAGATAACATACACACAGTGAGAGATAACATACACACAGTGAGAGATAACATACACACAGTGAGAGAGAACAAGAGAGATACATACACACAGTGAGAGATAACATACACACAGTGAGAGAGAACAAGAGAGATAACATACACACAGTGAGAGATAACATACACACAGTGAGAGAGAACAAGAGAGATAACATACACACAGTGAGAGAGAACAAGAGAGATAACATACACACAGTGAGAGAGAACAAGAGAGATAACATACACACAGTGAGAGAGAACAAGAGAGATAACATACACACAGTGAGAGAGAACATACACACAGTGAGAGAGAACATACACACAGTGAGAGAGAACATACACACAGTGAGAGAGAACATACACACAGTGAGAGATAACATACACACAGTGAGAGAGAACATACACACAGTGAGAGATAACATACACACAGTGAGAGAGAACAAGAGAGATAACATACACACAGTGAGAGAGAACATACACACAGTGAGAGAGAACATACACACAGTGAGAGATAACATACACACAGTGAGAGAGAACAAGAGAGATAACATACACACAGTGAGAGAGAACAAGAGAGAGAACATACACACAGTGAGAGAGAACAAGAGAGAGAACATACACACAGTGAGAGATAACATACACACAGTGAGAGAGAACAAGAGAGATAACATACACACAGTGAGAGAGAACAAGAGAGATAACATACACACAGTGAGAGAGAACAAGAGAGAGAACATACACACAGTGAGAGAGAACAAGAGAGAGAACATACACACAGTGAGAGAGAACAAGAGAGAGAACATACACACAGTGAGAGAGAACAAGAGAGATAACATACACACAGTGAGAGAGAACAAGAGAGAGAACATACACACAGTGAGAGAGAACAAGAGAGATAACATACACACAGTGAGAGAGAACAAGAGAGAGAACATACACACAGTGAGAGAGAACAAGAGAGAGAACAAGAGAGAGAACATACACACAGTGAGAGAGAACAAGAGAGAGAACATACACACAGTGAGAGAGAACAAGAGAGAGAACAAGAGAGAGAACATACACACAGTGAGAGAGAACAAGAGAGAGAACATACACACAGTGAGAGAGAACAAGAGAGAGAACATACACACAGTGAGAGAGAACAAGAGAGAGAACATACACACAGTGAGAGAGAACAAGAGAGAGAACATACACACAGTGAGAGAGAACAAGAGAGAGAACATACACACAGTGAGAGAGAACAAGAGAGAGAACAAGAGAGAGAACATACACACAGAGAGAGAGAACAAGAGAGAGAACAAGAGAGAGAACAAGAGAGAGAACATACACACAGTGAGAGAGAACAAGAGAGAGAACATACACACAGTGAGAGAGAACAAGAGAGAGAACATACACACAGTGAGAGAGAACAAGAGAGAGAACAAGAGAGAGAACATACACACAGTGAGAGAGAACAAGAGAGAGAACATACACACAGTGAGAGAGAACAAGAGAGAGAACAAGAGAGAGAACATACACACAGTGAGAGAGAACAAGAGAGAGAACAAGAGAGAGAACATACACACAGTGAGAGAGAACAAGAGAGATAACATACACACAGTGAGAGAGAACAAGAGAGAGAACATACACACAGTGAGAGATAACATACACACAGTGAGAGAGAACATACACACAGTGAGAGATAACATACACACAGTGAGAGAGAACATACACACAGTGAGAGAGAACATACACACAGTGAGAGAGAACATACACACATTGAGAGAGAACAAGAGAGATAACATACACACAGTGAGAGAGAACAAGAGAGAGAACATACACACAGTGAGAGATAGCATACACACAGTGAGAGAGAACATACACACAGTGAGAGAGAACATACACACAGTGAGAGAGAACATACACACATTGAGAGAGAACATACACACAGTGAGAGATAACATACACACAGTGAGAGAGAACATAAACACAGTGAGAGATAACATACACACAGTGAGAGAGAACATACACACAGTGAGAGAGAACATACACACAGTGAGAGAGAACATACACACAGTGAGAGAGAACATACACACAGTGAGAGATAACATACACACAGTGAGAGAGAACATACACACAGTGAGAGATAACATACACACAGTGAGAGAGAACAAGAGAGAGAACATACACACAGTGAGAGATAACATACACACAGTGAGAGAGAACAAGAGAGAGAACATACACACAGTGAGAGATAACATACACACAGTGAGAGAGAACAAGAGAGATAACATACACACAGTGAGAGAGAACAAGAGAGAGAACATACACACAGTGAGAGAGAACATACACACAGTGAGAGATAACATACACACAGTGAGAGATAACATACACACAGTGAGAGATAACATACACACAGTGAGAGATAACATACACACAGTGAGAGAGAACAAAAGAGATAACATACACACAGTGAGAGAGAACAAGAGAGATAACATACACACAGTGAGAGAGAACAAGAGAGATAACATACACACAGTGAGAGAGAACAAGAGAGATAACATACACACAGTGAGAGAGAACAAGAGAGAGAACATACACACAGTGAGAAAGAACATACACACAGTGAGAGAGAACATACACACAGTGAGAGATAACATACACACAGTGAGAGATAACATACACACAGTGAGAGATAACATACACACAGTGAGAGAGAACAAGAGAGATAACATACACACAGTGAGAGAGAACAAGAGAGATAACATACACACAGTGAGAGAGAACAAGAGAGATAACATACACACAGTGAGAGAGAACAAGAGAGATAACATACACACAGTGAGAGATAACATACACACAGTGAGAGATAACATACACACAGTGAGAGAGTACATACACACAGTGAGAGAGAACAAGAGAGATAACATACACACAGTGAGAGATAACATACACACAGTTTGATAGAACATACACACAGTGAAAGATAACATACACACAGTGAAAGATAACATACACACAGTGAAAGATAACATACACACAGTGAAAGATAACATACATACAGTGAGAGATAACATACACACAGTGAAAGATAACATACACACAGTGAAAGATAACATACACACAGTGAAAGATAACATACACACAGTGAAAGATAACATACACACAGTGAAAGATAACATACACACAGTGAGAGATAACATACACACAGTGAGAGATAACATACACACAGTGAGAGATAACATACACACAGTGAGAGATAACATACACACAGTGAGAGAGAACAAGAGAGATAACATACACACAGTGAGAGATAACATACACACAGTGAGAGAGAACATACACACAGTGAGAGATAACATACACACAGTGAGAGAGAACAAGAGAGATAACATACACACAGTGAGAGAGAACAAGCGAGATAACATACACACAGTGAGAGAGATTATACACACAGTGAGAGAGAACAAGAGAGATAACATACACACAGTGAGAGAGAACAAGAGAGATAACATACACACAGTGAGAGAGAACATATACACAATGAGAGAGAACAAGAGAGATAACATACACATAGTGAGAGAGAACAAGTGAGATAACATACACACAGTGAGAGAGAACAAGTGAGATAACATACACACAGTGAGAGAGAACAAGAGAGATAACATACACACAGTGAGAGAGAATATACACACAGTGAGAGAGAACATACACACAGTGAGAGAGAACATACACACAGTGAGAGAGAACATACACACAGTGAGAGAGAACATACACACAGTGAGAGAGAACATACACACAGTGAGAGAGAACATACACACAGTGAGAGATAACATACACACAATGAGAGAGAACAAGTGAGAACATACACACAGTGAGAGAGAACAATCAAGAACATACACACAGTGAGAGAGAACAAGCGAGATAACATACACACAGTGAGAGAGAACATACACACAGTGAGAGAGAACATACACACAGTGAGAGAGAACATACACACAGTGAGAGAGAACATACACACAGTGAGAGAGAACATACACACAGTGAGAGAGAACATACACACAGTGAGAGATAACATACACACAGTGAGAGAGAACAATCAAGAACATACACACAGTGAGAGAGAACATACACACAGTGAGAGAGAACATACACACAGTGAGAGAGAACATACACACAGTGAGAGAGAACATACACACAGTGAGAGAGAACATACACACAGTGAGAGATAACATACACACAATGAGAGAGAACAAGTGAGAACATACACACAGTGAGAGAGAACAATCAAGAACATACACACAGTGAGAGAGAACAAGCGAGATAACATACACACAGTGAAAGAGAACAAGAGAGATAACATATACACAGTGAGAGAGAACAAGTGAGATAACATACACACAGTGAGAGAGAACAAGAGAGATAACATACACACAGCGAGAGAGAACAAGAGAGATAACATACACACAGTGAGAGAGAACAAGAGAGATAACATACACACAGTGAGAGAGAACAAGCGATATAACATACACACAGTGAGAGAGAAGAAGCTAGATAACATACACACAGTTAGAGAGAACAAGCAAGAACATATACACACAGTGAGAGAGAGAGAACAAGTGAGATAACATACACACAGTGAGAGAGAACAAGCTAGATAACATACACACAATGAGAGAGATCAAGCTAGATAACATACACACAGTGAAAGATAGAACAAGCGAGATAACATACACACAGTGAGAGAGAACAAGCACGAACATACACACAGTGAACGAACGAACGAACGAACGAACGAACGAACAGACTTTATTTTCAAAGGGTAACAAATTGGGCACGCAGGCCCGTCTTACATTCGGCCCTTCCATTCACTCATCTTTCTTTCATCAACAGTGCATAGGAAAAAACATTGTCACATGAATTTTGTAAACATAAACAATGCATATTACTATGTTATGAGACACATCCACCACCCACCCACACATCCCCCATTCACTCCAACTCCCCCACCCAACCACACACATAACCCACACACACATACATTCCGCCACCCATCCACCACATCCCTACACCTACACATCTCCCCACCCACACACACCTCTCACCCACCACACATCCCATCCACCCACACCCCAAGCACACATACATTCAATAACCCACACATCCCCCACCTACACACATCTCCCCACCCACTCACATATCCTCTACCCGTCCCATTACCCACCAACCGTGTGTTGGTGTGTGGAGGACACTGAAATGTCTGCCCTGACTCACGGCCCATGTCCTGCGAGATGTGTGGAGACTGGCCCGTGTCCCGCGAGATGTGTGGAGATAGACCCGTGTCCCGTGAGATGTGTGGAGACTGTCCCGTGTCCCGCGAGATGTGTGGAGATAGACCCGTGTCCCGCGAGATGTGTGGAGATAGACCCGTGTCCCGCGAGATGTGTGGAGATAGACCCGTGACCCACATATCCTCCTCCACCCACACACCTCCACCCACTCAGCCAAACACACATTCCTCAACCACACACACATCTCCCCGTCAACTCACATATTCCGCACCTACCCACACACAAATTCCGCACCCTCCCACATAATCTCCCATCTCCCCCAGCCCACTCACAGATCCCGAGCCCACACCTACAAACATCCCCCACCTTCTCCTAACCTGCACACACTCACCCACCCACATATCCTCTACCCACCCACACATCCTCTACCCACCCATCCCCCAACCAAACATCCCTTAACCACACACCCTTACTCATATACAGTCACCCACCCACACATCCTCTACCCAACCACACATCCTCCACCCACCCATCCCCCAGCCACACATCCCTTAACCACACACCCCTACCCATATACACACACATCCCCACCCACGCACAATCTCCCCACCCATAAACACATCCCTCACACACATCCCCACCCACCAACACATCACCCATTCACAAACACACACCTCCCATCCACGCACACACACAACCCACACACACATCCCCAACTCATACACTCATCCCCTCACACATCCCTAGACACACGTACTTATCCCTCAACCACTAACACCCACACATCCTTTACCCACTCATCAACACATACATCTCCTATCTACCCACCCACACTCACACACCCCAACCACCCATCTAAGCTCACATTCCCACCCTCACACACATCCTTCACCAACCCGCAAACACAACCACACCTTCACCCACCCACACACACATCATTTATCCACACCCAGCTCCCCTCCCACACAACACCACACCCACACACATCCCAAAGACACATCCCTCACCCACATCTCCCCACACATCTCCTACCCATACACACATCCCCCAACTACAATCACCCTCACTACCCACACATACATCCTCCATCCAGCCACACACTCCCACCCAGCCAGACATATCCCCCACCCACAAACACATCTCCAAATCCATCACCCACACCCATCATGCACCCCTCCCCAACCCACATACATCCCCCACACATATCTCACTCACACACACACTCCCCACCCATCCACCCAAACATCCCACACCCAGACACATCCCTCACCCACACCCCCAAACCCACAACCACCCCCACCTGCACACATCTCCCACCCACCACATATCCCCACACCCACATCTCACCACCCATACATATACCCCCACCCATCCCATAACCCACCATCAATCATCCACCAACATATCCTCCACCACCCACTCACCCACAACCACCTAGCCAAACACACATCCCCACCCACACACACATCTCCCCGCCAACCCATATATCCCGCACGTATCCACACACAAATCCCCCACCCACCCACACACACACACACACATCCCCCATCCCCCAACCTACTATTATGATCAAACTCCCACACTTTACACACACATACAGTGAAGATTGTCGTGAGCATTGTCGCAAAATTGTAAAGAAAATGGAGAAAAATTGTACATATACATTTTGTAACTTAAAAATTAGTGATGCAATTCAACTCTCTCTCTCTCTCTCTCTCTCTCTCTCTCTCTCTCTCTCTCTCTCTCTCTCTCATACTCTCTAATTATCTCACCCACTCTACAGTGATGTACATGTGTTCATGTTATAAATTATAACATCAGTTGGCATTCAAAATGGTAATATGAACATGAGAATACACAACATATATGGAATAGCATGTTACATGATATGCGTGCGCTTAAATCTCTCTCTCTCTCTCTCTTTCTCTGTCTTTCTCGCTCTCTTCTCACTAACACACACCCATAGACAGAGAACAAGAGAGATAACATACACACAGTGAGAGAGAACAAGCGAGATAACATATACACAGTGAGAGAGAACATACACACAGTGAGAGAGAACATACACACAGTGAGAGAGAACATACACACAGTGAGAGAGAACAAGAGAGATAACATATACACAGTGAGAGAGAACATACACACAGTGAGAGAGAACATACACACAGTGAGAGAGAACATACACACAGTGAGAGAGAACAAGATGTGGCAACAAAAAGCCACACTGGGCAATGGTTATACGACACAGAAGGTCGTAGTGTAGACATGTTGTCTGCCATGTTTTATTTCAGAATCCACATCGAGACTTCAGGTCCCAGCATTCATACATAACACGTCACACGCGCATTGTCGCACTGAACTATACAACACTGGTGTAATATACAGATACCCCCACACTGCTGCGAGACACCAGCTACTCAGGCTGTCCAGGGAAACATCAGATAGTCAGACTATACAGGGAGACACCAGATAGTCAGACTGTCTAGGGAGACACCAGATAGTGAAACTGTTCAGGAAGACACCAGTTAGTCAGACTGTCCAGGGAGACATCAGCTAGCCAGACAGTCCAATGAGACATCATCTAGTCAGAATGTCCAGGGAGACACCAGTTAGAGAAACTGTCCAGGGAGACACCAGCTAGTCAGACTGTGGCGGCGAGTATCTCTGAGTGTAATTACATATCAGGTTTGGATCTAGGAATTGAAGTCTAGGAACTGTCCGAGGTGTGCTGTCACTGTCAGTCTCTGAGACAGCGTGCTCATGTGTACATTGTGGAACATCCTGTCTGCTGGCTCTGATATGCTTCCTGTGAAATAGGAAGGGCACACTTTCACAAACACTGGGTATCCTGGACAGTTCTGATAGCCGTACGTGTGGTCTGGCTGTTTGCTGGTGGCTCAGGTAGTATGTAGGAACAGTTTGTGATTGAATCCTAGAACCTGCTTGTGAACTGTAAGATCTGCTGGCCTTATCCACGACTGTGCCTTGTGAACCAGCAATGCACACCTGGGGTGTCGGGTGCCTGACTACAGCACCAGAAACTTTCCCAAAAGTCACTGATAATGTTTCTGAGTCCGACCTGTCTGAGCCGGCAAAGTCGCGCCTGGATAAATAGCTGGGGCCGTGCGAAGCTGATTGGTTATTGATCATGTGCTCCTGCCAGCCGGCGTCCCTGTTGGAGTCGGTGGCTTGAGCCAAGGGCCGCTGGCCAGGCCACAAACTACGACTCTCTGACCGTGTGTTGGTGTGTGGAGGACACTGAAATGTCTGCCCTGACTCACGGCCCATGTCCTGCGAGATGTGTGGAGACTGGCCCGTGTCCCGCGGGATGTGTGGAGATAGACCCGTGTCCCGCGAGATGTGTGAAGATAGACCCGTGTCCCGCGAGATGTATGGAGACTGTCCCGTGTCCCGCGAGATGTGTGGAGATAGACCCGTGTCCCGCGAGATGTGTGGAGATAGACTCGTGTCCCGCGAGATGTGTGAAGATAGACCCGTGTCCCGCGAGATGTGTGGAGATAGACCCGTGTCCCGTGAGATGTGTGGGGACTGTCCCGTGTCCCGCGAGATGTGTGGAGATAGACCCGTGTCCCGCGAGATGTGTGGAGATAGACCCGTGTCCCGCGAGATGTGTGAAGATAGACCCGTGTCCCGCGAGATGTGTGAAGACTGTCCCGTGTCCCGCGAGATGTGTGGAGATAGACCCGTGTCCCGCGAGATGTGTGGAGATAGACTCGTGTCCCGCGAGATGTGTGGAGATAGACCCGTGTCCCGCGAAGTGTGTGCAGACTGGCCCGTGTCCCGCGAGATATATGGATCTTGGCCCGTGTCCCGCGAGATGTGTGAAGATAGACTCGTGTCACGCGAGATGTGTGGAGACTGTCCCGTGTCCCGCGAGATGTGTGGAGATAGACCCGTGTCCCGCGAGATGTGTGGAGATATACCCGTGTCCCGCGAGATGTGTGGAGATAGACCCGTGTCCCGCGAGGTGTGTGGAGACTGGCCCGTGTCCCGCGAGATGTGAGGATCTTGGCCCGTGTCCCGCGAGATGTGTGAAGGCTGGCTCGTGTCCCGCGAGATGTGTGGAGGCTGGCCCTTATCAGCAACAACTGGATCGGCATGTCCGAGATAAGACATCTCGCCATGTCTGACTCCCAAACTTGGCCTCGTGGCTTGGGAGACCTGGTTGACATGACAGTTTGTGTATTTGTAGTTGTCTGAAGTTGTGCCGTCTCCGTGGTTATAGAATGAAGTCAACCGTATCTTCTCAGATTGATGTGCTTTGTAATGTCCCCAGTGGTTGCAAGTGAGGCTAGCTGTGTGTCTGTGGTCCCTGGATGTCCGACCTTCTCCCACGTGACTACCATCGTGTCGCCGTTTGGAATGTCTCCAGGAGAAGAACTGAGTTGCCGCGCCCCGCATGGCGGCGCTAATGTCGGTGCAGAACACGCGAGGGCGGTGCCGGGATGCAGGACGGGGTGTGACGGCAGCCGGCTGGCGAGGCACTCCGACCTGTGAGCGAGGGCGGTGCCGGGATGCAGGACGGGGTATGACGGCAGCCGGCTGGCGAGGCACTCCGACCTGAGTGGGTGACATCGCCGCTGCACTCCTGGTCGTCCTGCCAGTTGATGGGGATGGGTTCGATACTCGGAACGATGTAAATCGACTGCCCATGGCGCCGTGATGATTTCTCACATTTGGTGAAGCTTCGTGTGTGTTCACTGTGGAGGTCTCATGATTGGCGAACACTGAAGGGGAAGCTTGTCTGACACCATCTCTGAGACCAAGTAAACGGACGGATTGTCCGAGACTCTGTGAACGGACGGATTGTCCGAGACTCTGTGAACGGAAAGATTTGGTGTTCTGTGGACAGAGTGTGAGGGCGCTGCCTACAAAGTTCTGACCATCGCCAACTAGTGGCCACGATCTAGAATTCGCTAAAGTTTTTGCTCCAAAAGTTTTCGGCCAGTGGTCGAAGCTGTGTGAAGAAGTTGCTTCTGTAGCAACAGCTAAGTCTGGTGTTGTGTGAGTAGACGTATTTTCCTTGGTGACGTCTGTACATGGTGGTTTGTCGTGTCCATCGTCTTCATGATCACCACCGAAAGATTCCGTGTTGCTGTCGCTGGGCGTCTGCGGGAGATCCACGTCTGTGGTTCGTGAGTTCACACCTACAATGACAAGTGCAGACTGATTAATTTATCATTGAGAACACACACACTTACATACACTTACACACACACACACACGTGCGCGCGCGTACATTAATATGCCGGGATATATTTTATCCTGGTGGGTCACTGGAGAAAGTCCGTGCCAATTGCCACACACCAGTAGTGAATGTTCATGGGAGACGGTGGCATTGATTACCGTGAATGGTCACGGCTAGTTGGCCGGGTACTGAAGTACACTTGATCCATCGGCGAGGTGCTGTCCTTATCTGGAACCGGCATGATGTAACTATGACTTTGATCTGTTATATTGTCTAGTGTCCTCTTATCTCTGTCTGTCCTTCCCTCAATGTGAGAGCCAACCATTACCCAGGAATGTATTTCTCATACTATCAACGCTAAACTGTAACTAGAAATATTGCACTGTAAACACGACTGAAGTCATTAGTTTCTGTTGTCACGTTCTATAGTTAGTTCACTAGGTTAGTTGACCTGGACAGTTATTAGTTCACAAGGACAATAAACCTGGACAGTTGTTAGTTCACAAGGACAATAGACCTATACAGTTGTTAGTTCACAAGGACAATAGACCTATACAGTTGTTAGTTCACAAGGACAATAGACCTGGCTAGTTGTTAGTTCACAGGGACAATAGACCTGGCTAGTTGTTAGTTCACAAGGACAATAGACCTATACAGTTGTTAGTTCACAAGGACAATAGACCTATACAGTTGTTAGTTCACAAGGACAATAGACCAGGCTAGTTCTTAGTTCACAAGGACAATAGACCTATACAGTTGTTAGTTCACAAGGACAATAGACCTATACAGTTGTTAGTTCACAAGGACAATAGACCTATACAGTTGTTAGTTCACAAGGACAATAGACCAGGCTAGTTCTTAGTTCACAAGGACAATAGACCTATACAGTTGTTAGTTCACAAGGACAATAAACCTGGCTAGTTGTTAGTTCACAAGGACAATAGACCTATACAGTTGTTAGTTCACAAGGACAATAGACCTGGCTAGTTGTTAGTTCACAGGGACAATAGACCTGACAAGTTGTTAGTTCACAAGGACAATAGACCTGGCTAGTTCTTAGTTCACAAGGACAATAGACCTATACAGTTGTTAGTTCACAAGGACAATAGACCTATACAGTTGTTAGTTCACAAGGACAATAGACCTGGCTAGTTGTTAGTTCACAAGGACAATAGACCTAACTAGTTGTTAGTTCACAGGGACAATAGACCTGGCTAGTTGTTAGTTCACACGGACAATAGACCTGGTTAGTTGTTAGTTCACAGTGATGATAAACCTGGCTAGTTGTTAGTTCACAAGGACAATAGACCTGGCTAGTTGTTAGTTCACAAGAATGATAGACCTGGCTAGTTGTTAGTTCACAGTGATGATAAACCTGGCTAGTTGTTAGTTCACAAGGATGATAGACCTGACTAGTTGTTAGTTCACGAGGATGATAGACCTGGCTAGTTGTTAGTTCACAAGGACAATAAACCTGGCTAGTTGTTAGTTCACAAGGATGGTAGACCTGGCTAGTTGTTAGTTCACAAGGATAGTAGACCTGGCTAGTTGTTAGTTCACAAGGATGGTAGACATGGCTAGTTGTTAGTTCACAAGGACAATAAACCTGGCTAGTTGTTAGTTCACAAAGACAATAGACATGGCTAGTTGTTAGTTCACAAGGATGGTAGACCTGGCTAGTTGTTAGTTCACAGGGACAATAGACCTGGCTAGTTGTTAGTTCACAAGGACAATAAACCTGGCTAGTTGTTAGTTCACAAGGATGGTAGACCTGGCTAGTTGTTAGTTCACAAAGATAGTAGACCTGGCTAGTTGTTAGTTCACAAGGATGGTAGACATGGCTAGTTGTTAGTTCACAAGGACAATAAACCTGGCTAGTTGTTAGTTCACAAGGACAATAGACATGGCTAGTTGTTAGTTCACAAGGATGGTAGACCTGGCTAGTTGTTAGTTCACAGGGACAATAGACCTGGCTAGTTGTTAGTTCATAAGGACAATAAACCTGGCTAGTTGTTAGTTCACAAGGACAATAAACCTGGCTAGTTGTTAGTTCGCAAGGATGATAGACCTGGCTAGTTGTTCACAAGGACAATAAACCTGGCTAGGTGTTAGTTCACAAGGACAATAAACCTGGCTATGTGTTAGTTCACAAGGACAATAGACCTGGCTAGTTGTTAGTTCACAAGGACAATGAACCTGGCTAATTGTTAGTTCGCAAGGATGATAGACCTGGCTAGTTGTTAGTTCACAAGGACAATAAACCTGGCTAGTTGTTAGTTCACAAGGACAATAAACCTGGCTAGTTGTTAGTTCACAAGGACAATAAACCTGGCTAGTTGTTAGTTCACAAGGACAATAAACCTGGCTAGTTGTTCACAAGGACAATAAACCTGGCTAGTTGTTAGTTCACATGGACAATAGACCTGGCTAGTTATTAGTTCACATGGACAATAGACCTGGCTAGTTGTTAGTTCACATGGACAATAGACCTGGCTAGTTGTTAGTTCACATGGACAATAGACCTGGCTAGTTGTTAGTTCACAAGGACAATAAACCTGGCTAGTTGTTAGTTCACAGGGACAATAGACCTGGCTAGTTGTTCACAAGGACAATAAACCTGGCTAGTTGTTAGTTCACAAGGACAATGAACGTGGCTAGTTGTTAGTTCCCAAGGATGATAGACCTGGCTAGTTGTTCACAAGGACAATAAACCTGGCTAGGTGTTAGTTCACAAGGACAATAAACTTGGCTAGGTGTTAGTTCACAAGGACAATAAACCTGGCTAGTTGTTAGTTCACAAGGACAATAAACCTGGCTAGTTGTTAGTTCACAAGGACAATAAATCTAGCTAGTCGTTAGTTCACAAGGACAATAAACCTGGCTAGTTGTTAGTTCACAAGGACAATAAACCTGGCTAGTTGTTAGTTCACAGGGACAATAGACCTGGCTAGTTGTTAGTTCACAAGGACAATAAACCTGGCTAGTTGTTAGTTCACAAGGACAATAGACCTGGCTAGTTGTTAGTTCACAAGGACAATAAACCTGCCTAGTTGTTAGTTCACAGGGACAATAGACCTGGCTAGTTGTTAGTTCACAAGGACAATAAACCTCGCTAGTTGTTAGTTCGCAAGGATGATAAACCTGGCTAGATGTTAGTTCACAAGGACAATAAACCTCGCTAGTTGTTAGTTCGCAAGGATGATAAACCTGGTTAGTTGTTCACAAGGACAATAAACCTGTCTAGTTGTTAGTTCACAAGGACAATAAACCTGGCTAGTTGTTCACAAGGACAATAAACCTGGCTAGTTGTTAGTTCACAAGGACAATAAACCTGGCTAGTTGTTCACAAGGAAAATAAACCTGGCTAGTTGTTAGTTCACATGGACAATAGACCTGGCTAGTTGTTAGTTCACATGGACAATAGACCTGGCTAGTTGTTAGTTCACATGGACAATAGACCTGGCTAGTTGATAGTTCACATGGACAATAGACCTGGCTAGTTGTTAGTTCACAAGGACAATAAACCTGGCTAGTTGTTAGTTCACAGGGACAATAGACCTGGCTAGTTGTTCACAAGGACAATAAACCTGGCTAGTTGTTAGTTCACAAGGACAATAAACCTCGCTAGTTGTTAGTTCGCAAGGATGATAAACCTGTCTAGTTGTTAGTTCACAAGGACAATAAACCTCGCCAGTTGTTAGTTCGCAAGGATGATAAACCTGGCTAGTTGTTCACAAGGACAATAAACCTGTCTAGTTGTTGACAAGGACAATAAACCTGGCTAGTTGTTAGTTCACAAGGACAATAAACCTGGCTAGTTGTTCACAAGGACAATAAACCTGGCTAGTTGTTAGTTCACATGGACAATAGACCTGGCTAGTTGTTAGTTCACATGGACAATAGACCTGCCTAGTTGTTAGTTCACATGGACAATAGACCTGGCTAGTTGTTAGTTCACATGGACAATAGACCTGGCTAGTTGTTAGTTCACAAGGACAATAAACCTGGCTAGTTGTTAGTTCACAGGGACAATAGACCTGGCTAGTTGTTCACAAGGACAATAAACCTGGCTAGTTGTTAGTTCACAAGGACAATGAACGTGGCTAGTTGTTAGTTCGCAAGGATGATAGACCTGGCTAGTTGTTCACAAGGACAATAAACCTGGCTAGGTGTTAGTTCACAAGGACAATAAACTTGGCTAGGTGTTAGTTCACAAGGACAATAAACCTGGCTAGTTGTTAGTTCACAAGGACAATAAACCTGGCTAGTTGTTAGTTCACAAGGACAATAAATCTGGCTAGTCGTTAGTTCACAAGGACAATAATTCTGGCTAGTTGTTAGTTCACAAGGACAATAAACCTGGCTAGTTGTTAGTTCACAGGGACAATAGACCTGGCTAGTTGTTAGTTCACAAGGACAATAAACCTGGCTAGTTGTTAGTTCACAAGGACAATAGACCTGGCTAGTTGTTAGTTCACAAGGACAATAAATCTGGCTAGTCGTTAGTTCACAAGGACAATAATTCTGGCTAGTTGTTAGTTCACAAGGACATTAAACTTGGCTAGTTGTTAGTTCACAGGGACAATAGACCTGGCTAGTTGTTAGTTCACAAGGACAATAAACCTGGCTAGTTGTTAGTTCACAAGGACAATAGACCTGGCTAGTTGTTAGTTCACAAGGACAATAAACCTGGCTAGTTGTTAGTTCACAGGGACAATAGACCTGGCTAGTTGTTAGTTCACAAGGACAATAAACCTGGCTAGTTGTTAGTTCTCAAGGACAATAAACCTCGCTAGTTGTTAGTTCGCAAGGATGATAAACCTGGCTAGTTGTTCACAAGGACAATAAACCTGGCTAGTTGTTAGTTCACAAGGACAATAAACCTGTCTAGTTGTTCACAAGGACAATAAACCTGGCTAGTTGTTAGTTCACAAGGACAATAAACCTAGCTAGGTGTTAGTTCACAAGGACAATAAACCTGGCTAGTTGTTAGTTCACAAGGACAATAAACCTGGCTAGTTGTTAGTTCACAGGGACAATAGACCTGGCTAGTTGTTCACAAGGACAATAAACCTGGCTAGTTGTTAGTTCACAAGGACAATAAACCTCGCTAGTTGTTAGTTCGCAAGGATGATAAACCTGTCTAGTTGTTAGTTCACAAGGACAATAAACCTCGCCAGTTGTTAGTTCGCAAGGATGATAAACCTGGCTAGTTGTTCACAAGGACAATAAACCTGTCTAGTTGTTGACAAGGACAATAAACCTGGCTAGTTGTTAGTTCACAAGGACAATAAACCTGGCTAGTTGTTCACAAGGACAATAAACCTGGCTAGTTGTTAGTTCACATGGACAATAGACCTGGCTAGTTGTTAGTTCACATGGACAATAGACCTGCCTAGTTGTTAGTTCACATGGACAATAGACCTGGCTAGTTGTTAGTTCACATGGACAATAGACCTGGCTAGTTGTTAGTTCACAAGGACAATAAACCTGGCTAGTTGTTAGTTCACAGGGACAATAGACCTGGCTAGTTGTTCACAAGGACAATAAACCTGGCTAGTTGTTAGTTCACAAGGACAATGAACGTGGCTAGTTGTTAGTTCGCAAGGATGATAGACCTGGCTAGTTGTTCACAAGGACAATAAACCTGGCTAGGTGTTAGTTCACAAGGACAATAAACTTGGCTAGGTGTTAGTTCACAAGGACAATAAACCTGGCTAGTTGTTAGTTCACAAGGACAATAAACCTGGCTAGTTGTTAGTTCACAAGGACAATAAATCTGGCTAGTCGTTAGTTCACAAGGACAATAATTCTGGCTAGTTGTTAGTTCACAAGGACAATAAACCTGGCTAGTTGTTAGTTCACAGGGACAATAGACCTGGCTAGTTGTTAGTTCACAAGGACAATAAACCTGGCTAGTTGTTAGTTCACAAGGACAATAGACCTGGCTAGTTGTTAGTTCACAAGGACAATAAATCTGGCTAGTCGTTAGTTCACAAGGACAATAATTCTGGCTAGTTGTTAGTTCACAAGGACATTAAACTTGGCTAGTTGTTAGTTCACAGGGACAATAGACCTGGCTAGTTGTTAGTTCACAAGGACAATAAACCTGGCTAGTTGTTAGTTCACAAGGACAATAGACCTGGCTAGTTGTTAGTTCACAAGGACAATAAACCTGGCTAGTTGTTAGTTCACAGGGACAATAGACCTGGCTAGTTGTTAGTTCACAAGGACAATAAACCTGGCTAATTGTTAGTTCTCAAGGACAATAAACCTCGCTAGTTGTTAGTTCGCAAGGATGATAAACCTGGCTAGTTGTTCACAAGGACAATAAACCTGGCTAGTTGTTAGTTCACAAGGACAATAAACCTGTCTAGTTGTTCACAAGGACAATAAACCTGGCTAGTTGTTAGTTCACAAGGACAATAAACCTGGCTAGGTGTTAGTTCACAAGGACAATAAACCTGGCTAGTTGTTAGTTCACAAGGACAATAAACCTGGCTAGTTGTTAGTTCACAGGGACAATAGACCTGGCTAGTTGTTCACAAGGACAATAGACCTGGCTAGTTGTTAGTTCACAAGGACAATAAACCTGGCTAGTTGTTAGTTCACAGGGACAATAGACCTGGCTAGTTGTTCACAAGGACAATAAACCTGGCTAGTTGTTAGTTCACAAGGACAATAAACCTGGCTAGTTGTTTGTTCACAAGGACAATAGACCTGGCTAGTTGTTAGTTCACAAGGACAATAAACCTGGCTAGTTGTTAGTTCACAGGGACAATAGACCTGGCTAGTTGTTCACAAGGACAATAAACCTGGCTAGTTGTTAGTTCACAAGGACAATAAACCTGGCTAGGTGTTAGTTCACAAGGACAATAAACCTGGCTAGGTGTTAGTTCACAAGGACAATAAACCTGGCTAGGTGTTAGTTCACAAGGACAATAAACCTGGCTTGGTGTTAGTTCACAAGGAAAACAGCCCTCAATTAACTCAGACACCCCACACAGGACATCCCACTCAGGACACTTCACACTGGACACTCCACACAGGACACCCCACACAGGACACACCACACAGAACACACCACACAGGACACTCCACACAGGACACACCACACAGGACACTCCACACAGGACATGCCACACAGGATATCCCAGACATGACAACCCACACAGGACACTCCACACAGGACAACCCACACAGGACACTCCACATAGGACACTCCACACAGGACATCCCACAAACCGCACACAAATACTCACCTAGACCGCCATGGTAGCGTTCTAAGATGAGGGTTGCGGTTCTCCTCCTCTCCATCAAACCAAACTTGAGTTGTCTCTCCTCCCTCTGCCTCAGGACCCTGGTCACACACGAGACACGGTCACACATGTCTGTCTGTATCACCTCAGCTACCTAGCCACACACGAGACACGGTCACACATGTCTGTCTGTATCACCTCAACTACCTGGCCACACACGAGACACGGTCACACATGTCTGTCTGTATCACCTCAGTTACCTGGCCACACACGAGACATGGTCACACATGTCTGTCTGTGTCACCTCAACTACCTGGCCACACACGAGACACGGTCACACATGTCTGTCTGTATCACCTCAGTTACCTGGCCACACACGAGACATGGTCACACATGTCTGTCTGTGTCACCTCAACTACCTGGCCACACACGAGACACGGTCACACATGTCTGTCTGTATCACCTCAGTTACCTGGCCACACACGAGACATGGTCACACATGTCTGTCTGTGTCACCTCAACTACCTGGCCACACACGAGACACGGTCACACATGTCTGTCTGTGTCACCTCAACTACCTGGCCACACACGAGACACGGTCACACATGTCTGTCTGTGTCACCTCAACTACCTGGCCACCCACGAGACACGGTCACACATGTCTGTCTGTGTCACCTCAACTACCTGGCCACACACGAGACACGGTCAAACATGTCTGTCTGTGTCACCTCAACTACCTGGCCACACACGAGACACGGTCACACATGTCTGTCTGTGTCACCTCAACTACGTGGCCACCCACGAGACACGGTCAAACATGTCTGTCTGTGTCACCTCAGTTACCTGGCCACCCACGAGACACGGTCACACATGTCTGTCTGTGTCGCCTCAGTTACCTGGCCACACACGAGACACGGTCACACATGTCTATCTGTGTCACCTCAGGTACCTGGCCACCCACGAGACACGCTCACACATGTCTGTCTGTGTCACCTCAACTACCTGGCCACCTACGAGACACGCTCACACTTGTCTGTCTGTGTCACCTCAGTTACCTGGCCACCCACGAGACACGCTCACACATGTCTGTCTGTGTCACCTCAGTTACCTGGCCACCCACGAGACACGCTCACACATGTCTGTCTGTGTCACCTCAGTTACCTGGCCACACACGAGACACGGGCATACAAGTTTCTCTGGGCTAGCTGGTCTAGGGCTGGAGGTGTCAGCACGTGTCTTGCTGAATCTGTCACAAGTGTCTGATGTCACATGTGTCTGATGTCACAAGTGTCTGATGTAACAAGTGTCTGACGTAACACGTGTCTGATGTGTCAAAAGTTTGATGTCACATTTGTCTGATGTCACAAGTGTTTAATGTCACAAGTGTTTCATGTCACATGCATCAAATGTCACAAAAGTCTTATGTCACAAGTGACAGATGTAAAAAGTGTCTGATGTAACAAGTGTCTGACGTAACAAGTGTCTGATGTAACAAGTGTCTGACGTAACAAGTGTCTGATGTCACAAGTGTCTGATGTCACAAGTGTCTGATGTCACAAGTGTCTGATGGCACAAGTGTCGGGTGTCACATTTATCTTATGTCACAAGAGTTTGGCATCACAATTGTCTGATGTCACAAGTGTTTGATGTCACAAGTGTTTGATGTCACAAGTGTTTGATGTCACACGTGACTGATGTCACAATTTTCTGATGTCACATGAATCGGATGTTTCAAGTGTCTGATGGATAGTTAGTTGTTCAATCTCAGAAGGCTGAAAGCTAAAACCAAAACTAACAGCGACACCGTCAGAGAGCTCCTGTTTGCTGATGATTGCGCTCTATACGCCAACTCAGAGGCGGACATGCAACATACTGTTTCAGCTTTCTCACATGCCTGTGCCAACTTTGGGTTCAATATCAACTTGGAGAAGACTGTAGTTATGTACCAGCCAGCTCCAGGGAATAATCACACTGTGCCGAATATCAAAGTGAATGATCATAGACTAAGTGTTGTGGACAAATTCACCTATCTTGGCAGCACTGTGTCACAAACTGCCACAATTGATGATGAAGTGAATGTAAGAATCTCCAAAGCCAGCGCGGCCTTTGGCAGACTGTACAAGAATGTATGGGACAGAACTGGAATAAGCCTGCAAACAAAGCTAAAAGTCTACAAAGCAGTTGTATTATCCACACTGCTAGATGCTTGTGAAACCTGGACTGTTTATCAGCGACATGCTAGGAAATTAGACCACTTCCACACAGTCTGCCTCAGGAAGCTATTGAAGATTAAATGGCAAGACAAGATCCCAGAACTGAAGTCCCAGAAAGATCGTCCATGCCCAGTATCCACATTCTACAAATGAAAAATCAGATTCGCTGGGCTGGTCACTTAACTCGCACGCCAGATCACAGGCTCCCTAAACGAATTCTTTACGGCGAGCTGCGTTGTGGTAAACGCTCCCAAGGAGGTCAGAGGAAACGCTTTGAAGACACTCTGAAGATCTCACTAAAAGCTTTGGAATTCATCATGACACCTGGGAGACTGCTGCCAAAGACTGACATTCGTGGCGTGCATCATTACGCAATGGTGCAGTCACTTGTGACGCAACCAGGACTGCAAGAGCTGTGAAGAAAAGGCAGGACAGAAAAACCACTGCAGGAAATCCTCCTCCAGAAACGTCAACCATTCTTTGTCCACATTGTCAAAGAACATTTCGAGCCTAAATAGGCCTTATCAGCCATCTTAGAACTCACGGCTCCATACTTTCAACCCCACTGGAGGAAATGAATGGTCATCATCATTCTTGATGGACAATCAACATATGTGTATGTGTGTGTGTGTGTGTGTGTATGTATGTGTGTGTATGTGTATGTGTGTGCGTGAGTGTGTGCGTGTGTATGTGTGTATGTGTGTGTGTGTGTGTGTGCGCGTGCGCTTGAACTCACAAACCCACAACAACGAGCTTGACGTCTCCACTCACACGACCCTGCTCGACATCACAACACGCATAGACATATTTGACATAACACATGTAGACATATTTGACATAACAAATGTAGAAATATTTGACATAAACTCATATAGACATATTTGACCTACAAGCACTTGGAAAAAACGACTGGCTAGAGAAGGTCAACCAGAGAGACGAAAGGAGACGGCTTGTATCTGCAGCAAAGAACCTCAATGGCTCGGAATGCTGAAGAAGAAGAAGTATTTACACATGCTTCACATAAACAATCAATCAATCAATCAATCATGTGCCATGCCGGAAAGCGTGGGCGGTCATGACTCGCCATTTCACTCGATCACCAGTGTCGTGGATCAGCTCAGTATTCCTGTCTCGTCCATGCCATGTGGCCAAGCCATCCAGGTATTTTCCTCTCGGTCTGCCTCTTGGTCTGTTTCCTTCGATCTTGCCAGTTGTCACCAAGTTCTCCAATCCATTTCTTCTCATAACATGTCCAAAAAATTTTGACTGTCTACGTCTAATTTCTCTAATCAGTTTACGATGTTCATTTGTCTCCTGTAGTACTTGGTCATTGGTTTTTCTGTCTGTCCATGGTATTCTTTGCATTTTCCTCAGAAACCACATTTCTGCTGCCATCAGATGTTTTTCAGCTTGACTGCCCATTGTCCAAGTTTCACATCCATACAAAAGAACAGGCTCTATGTATCCCCTCAACACTCCTTTTCTCGTTTCAATTGACATCTTTTTATTGGTCAGAATGTTTTTCATCTTGCTAAAGGCTACTTTCGCCATGGCGATTCTTGTTCTAATCTCTTCAAGGCATCTCCCATCAGATGTTATGACTGTTCCAAGATAATTGTACCGATTCACTTGTTGAAGAATATTTCCATTTACTTGTATATTACATTGTGGCACTTCTTCCTTCCTAGTGACGACCATAACCTGAGTCTTTTTACAATTTAATTCTAACCCCAGTTGCTCACTGTGTACAACAATCGCATCTACTAATTGTTGCAGGTCCTGCGCATTGTCTGCAATTAATACTGTATCATCTGCATATCTAATGTTATTGATGTTTCGTCCTCCAATGCTGATTCCATTTATATCCTCTACATTTCTGAAAATATTTTCACTGTATAAAAAAAAAAAAGATCTGGAGACATCAAACATCCCTGCCTAACACCTCTTTTAATTGGCTGATACTGTCCCACTTCATTATCAATCCTTATTGCAGCTTGTTGTTTCCAATATATGGTTTTTATAAGTCTAATGTCTTTCCCATCAATTTGTAGATCTGCAAGCATATCCACCATGCTGACATGTCTAACTCTATCAAAAGCCTTTGCATAGTCAATAAAGCAAAGATGTATATCCTTGTTTACTTCTATAGCACGTTCAATAACTGTTCGCAACATATACACAGCATTTACCGTACCCTTTCCTTCTACAAACCCGCATTGTTCTTCCCCTATTTCAGGTTGTATCTTCTTCCTCACTCTTTGCATGATAATTCTTAGCAAAACCTTTGTGATGTGACTCATTATACTAATTGTTCTATGTTGATCACATTCCAAGGCTCCTGATTTCTTTGGGATTGCAATAAATACAGAGTTACATAATTCAGGAGGTATATCTCCAGTATCATATAATGTGTTCATCAGTCTGGTGACTTACTTTAATCATTTCTGTTGTGATGTTATCTGCACCGGGGGCCTTGCCAGCTTTCATATGCTTAAGAGCATTTCGAACCTCCATCTCCAAAATTGGCAGTCCTTCATTATTAAATCTAATATCATACTGTTCGTCTCTGTTATCATCATAACATAAACAATCACACATACACATTTCACGTCACAACGCACGTACACAATGTTACATAACAACTGTTCTAATTGCCTGGACTTTTCCTGTGGGAATCAACAACTGTTCTGGGACGCAGAGGTGTTTCCAAGGCACCAGGGCCGGGTTATATACTGGCCAAGACCTATTGACGCGTCCTCGTCGAGCGTCCTGGGCAACAGGTCCCTTTGGGGTCCTGGCTAAGGTCAATAGGATCGCCGATTCCTCCGAAGTCAGAGAGTGTCTGCCTGTACGGCGAGGAACCACCAGTCTGCACACCAATAAGCCAGACATGGGACAACGGATACTCATGCAAACCTCAGGTCCTGTATGACATCACACTGATGTTGGACAACAGGATGTCTTCATCCGACATACACGACTTCGCGTTGGAGCACAAGCCAACGAACACAAGCAAGCAAGCAATAACTGTTCTAATTGCCCGGACTTTTCCTGTGGGAATCAACAACTGTTCTAATTGCCCGGACTTTTCCTGTGGGAATCAACAACTGTTCTAATTGCCCGGACTTTTCCTGTGGGAATCAACAACTGTTCTAATTGCCCGGACTTTTCCTGTGGGAATCAACAACTGTTCTAATTGCCCGGACTTTTCCTGTGGGAATCAACAACTGTTCTAATTGCCCGGACTTTTCCTGTGGGAATCAACAACTGTTCTAATTGCCCGGACTTTTCCTGTGGGAATCAACAACTGTTCTAATTGCCCGGACTTTTCCTGTGGGAATCAACAACTGTTCTAATTGCTCGGACTTTTCCTGTGGGAATCAACAACTGTTCTAATTGCCCGGACGTTTCCTGTGGGAATCAACAACTGTTCTAATTGCCCGGACTTTTCCTGTGGGAATCAACAACTGTTCTAATTGCCTGGACTTTTCCTGTGTGAATCAACAACTGTTCTAATTGCCCGGACTTTTCCTGTGGGAATAAATAATTGCTCTAATTGCCCGAACTTTTCCTGTGGGAATCAACAACTTTTCTAATTGCCCGGACGTTTCCTGTGGGAATCAACAACTTTTCTAATTGCCAGACTTTTCCTGTGGGAATCAACAACTGTTCTAATTGCCCGGACTTTTCCTGTGGGAATCAACAACTGTTCTAATTGCCCGGCTTTTCCTGTGGGAATCAACAACTGTTCTAATTGCCGGACTTTTCCTGTGGGAATCAACAACTGTTCTAATTGCCGGACTTTTCCTGTGGGAATCAACAACTGTTCTAATTGCCGGACTTTTCCTGTGGGAATCAACAACTGTTCTAATTGCCCGGAAGTTTCCTGTGGGAATCAACAACTGTTCTAATTGCCCGGCTTTTCCTGTGGGAATCAACAACTGTTCTAATTGCCCGGACGTTTCCTGTGGGAATCAACAACTTTTCTAATTGCCCGGCTTTTCCTGTGGGAATCAACAACTGTTCTAATTGCCCGGACGTTTCCTGTGGGAATCAACAACTGTTCTAATTGCCCGGACGTTTCCTGTGGGAATCAACAACTGTTCTAATTGCCCGGACTTTTCCTGTGGGAATCAACAACTGTTCTAACTGCCCGGACGTTTCCTGTGGGAATCAACAATTGTTCTAACTGCCCGGACGTTTCCTGTGGGAATCAACAACTGTTCTAATTGCCCGGACTTTGGTGATGGCGGAGGTGGAAATGATAATGGTGATAGTAGAGGTACGATAGTGAGGGTAAAAATGAGAGGATCTTCTTCTGTGTTCATCCGGAGATTATTTTCGGACGTGATTGCGTTGTGCCTGTTTGCAGCAGAGCTGTGTTCTTGCGCTGTTAGGCTGACACATACGACATCTGTGGGCATTTGTTGACCGGGTTAACCTTCCGGGGGAAAATGTGAGGATAATGACCACGATGAAGATGCCGACAACGATGGCGGTAATATCAAAGATGATGTTGATAAAGATGATATGATGTTGATGATGATGAAACATGACGTGTTAGCACGTGAGCACACCTCTCTCGGTTCCGCTTGTGGTAACACCAGAAGTGCAGGGCCAGGAAGGTGACGCAGCTGCTCCCGATCAGCACATAGGGCACCCACAGGTCAGGACTCCAGCTGCTCCTGAGGGGGGACAATGTCCTGGTTAGATGTCCTTCATGTGTCAGACATGATGGGGGGCAGTGTCGTGGTGAGATGTCCTGCATGTGTCAGACAAGAGGGAGGGACAGCGTCGTGGTGAGATGTCCTGCATGTGTCAGACATGAGGGGGGACAGTGTCCTGGTTAGATGTCCTACATGTGTCAGACAAGAGGGGGAGGGGGGCAGTGTCGTGGTGAGATGTTCTGCATGTGTCAGACATGAGGGGGGACAGTGTCCTGGTTAGATGTCCTACATGTGTCAGACAAGAGAGAGGGACAGTGTCGTGGTGAGATGTTCTGCATGTGTCAGACATGAGGGGGGACAGTGTCCTGGTTAGATGTCCTACATGTGTCAGACAAGAGGGAGGGACAGTGTCGTGGTGAGATGTTCTGCATGTGTCAGACATGAGGGGGGACAGTGTCCTGGTTAGATGTCCTACATGTGTCAGACAGGTTCGTGTTAGCAGACCGAGGTGTGGGTGACAATGTGTGGTTCATAGACTAAGTGTGGGTGATAATGTGTGGTTCATAGACTAGGTGTGTGTGACAATGTGTGGTTCATAGACTATATGTGTATGACAATGTGTGGTTCATAGACTAGGTGTGTGTGACAATGTGTGGTTCATAGACTAGGTGTGTGTGAGACAATGTGTGGTTCATAGACTAGGTGTGGGGGACAATGTGTGGTTCATAGACTAGGTGTTGGTGACAATGTGTGGTTCATAGACTAGATGTGGGTGAAAATGTGTGGTTCATAGACTAGGTGTGGGTGGCAATGTGTGCTTCATGGACTAGATATGGGAGACAATGTGTGGTTTATAGACTAGGTGTGGGGGACAATGTATGGTTCATAGACTAGGTGTGGGTGACAATGTGTGGTTTATAGACTAGGTGTGGGTGACAATGTATGGTTTATAGACTAGATGTGGGTGACAATGTGTGGTTTATAGACTAGGCGTGGGTAACAATGTGTGGTTCATAGACTAGGTGTGGGGGACAATGTGTGGTTCATAGACTAGGTGTGTGTGACAATGTGTGGTTCATAGACTAAGTGTGGGTGACAATGTGTGGTTCATCGACTAAGTGTGGGGGACAATGTGTGGTTCATAGACTAGATGTGGGTGACAATGTGTGGTTCATAGACTTATTGTGGGTGACAGACCAGGTTTAGCTGACAGTGTGGCAACAGCGTTTAGTATAACAGTAGTGAATAGAAACCAACATACCTAGACATGAAACCGAGACATGAAACATAGACATAAAACCGAGACATAAACACATAGACATGAAACAGAGATATGAAACAGAGACATAAACACAGAGACATGAAACAGAGACAAAGCATATAGACATGAAACAGAGACACAGCACGGAGTCATTACAGAGGGACATCCCATAGGGACTTAATACGGGGACAGATAACATGGACATAACATAGGGGCATTTTATATGTAAATCATACAGCGAGATAACACAAGGACACAACACAGGGGATATAACAGGGACATTGCAGGGACATCACATAGGGCGCAACACAGGGATTTAACAGTGCCAGACAACACAAGACACATCACACAAAGAACACAACGTAGGGAGGTAACACTGCCAGATAACACAGACACAACACACAGAGAACACAACACAGGGATTTAACACTGCCAGATAACACAGACACAACACACAGAGAACACAAAATAGGGATTTAACAAGGCCAGATAACACAGACACATCACACAAAGAACACAACATAGGGATTTAACAGGGCTAGATAACACAAGACACATCACACAAAGAACACATCATAGGGATTTAACACTGCCAGATGACACAGACACAACACACATAGAACACAACACAGGGATTTAACAAGGCCAGATAACACAGACACAACACACATAGAACACAACACAGGGATTTAACAAGGCCAGATAACACAGACACATCACACATAGAACACAACACAGGGATTTAACAAGGCCAGATAACACAGACACAACACACATAGAACACAACACAGGGATTTAACAAGGCCAGATAACACAAGACACATCACACATAGAACATAACACAGGGATTTAACAAGGCCAGATAACACAAGACACATCACACATAGAACATAACACAGGGAGGTAATAGGGCTATAATAGGGACATCACATGGACATCACAAGGGAACGAACGAACGAACGAACGAACGGACTTCACTTTCGAAGGGTAACAAATTGGGCACGCAGGCCCGTCTTACATTCGGCCCTTTCAATCACTCATCTTTCGTTCATCAATGCATAGTACATTCACATATGAAAAAAACAAAAAAACAAAAACATTGTCAAATGAATGTTGTAAACATAAACAATGCATGTTATCATGTTATGAGACAAATCCCCCAGTCAGTGGCGTCACTGGGGTTGGTGTCACCCAGTGCAGTAAACTCTTGGTGTCACCCCTCTAGACTTTCACCATGGTCTTCTTCCGAGTGTTCCTGTACCATATATAATCGCATATAGTAATGTTTGTAAAATAAGTCAAAAAGTTAATAAGGACATAAGAAAGAAAACAAATTGAACAATATAACTTCAATACTTCAGGTAAAACATAAATAAAGAACTTCGACAAACTCGGACACAGTTAAATTTTTGTTATTTTGCTATGTCTGCTTTGTCAAATTTGCAATTTTTTTATTTTGGTGTCACCCCTTGATGGTGTCACCCGGTGCGGCCCGCACCCCCCGCATCCCCCTAGTGACGCCCCTGCCCCCAGTCACACACGAATCCCTTATCCATCCGTGCGTCCCCCACACACACATCCACCACCCAACCACACGAACGAATGAACGAACGAAAATCTTTATTTTCAAAGGGTTAAGAATTGGGCACGCAGGCCCGTCTGACATTCTGCCCTTCTTCTCTATTTCCTCTCATACATTCTTTCATTCAATATCTCTTATGAAGCAATTCTTTGACAACAAAAGAACAATAAGCATTAAAACGCATGAAAAATAATCAATAATACATGACTCATTGAGGCAATTTTTAACATAGGCATCATGAATACCCAAGGTGGGTGTAACGTGCCATACATATGGGAATGTTTTTTGTGTGTTGGCTAGGTGTCGTTCGAGATAATTTACTATTATTATTGTCTTTGTTGCTGTTTTTAAAGGGGGCATGTAGTCTCCCTGAGGTAGTGTTCAAACAGGTTGCGACTGTATGTATAATGATTGGTAGTGTCTTTGATTTCTTGTGGAAGATAGTTCCACATCTGAGTGGCAGAATATGCTAAGCTTATTTTATACAAGTCTATCCTAGGTTTAGGGACATGAAGTATATTTAGTCGTTCGCTATGTCTTGCGTTATATTTAAACAATGGCCAAAGGTAGCTTGGGGCATTTTGAAATAGGATTTTGTGAATTAGTTTAGCCTTATTAAAAATTAGGCTTTTGTGGAGTGGCAGTAACTGAAGACGTTCATGTAGGTTAGAATTGTCTGTAAGCTTATCACCATTGATTAGACGCATTGCCATTTTCTGGAGTGAATAGGGTCGTTTTTTTTAAATATTGATTTGGAGCATCCATCCCAGATTGTGGAGCAATAATCAATATGTGTTTGTATGTGGGAAGTATAGAATATCTTTCTTGTGTTTTCCTAGAGGAAGTTTTTAATTTTGGCAAGTTGGTATACTTTTTTGGCTATTTGTTTAACTAGAGCATGAACATGGGAATTAAAGGATAGATTTTGATCTATGATAAGACCCAGTGCCTTGCGCTCGGTTACACGTTCTATAGGTGTGCTACCAATGTGCAGCTGAAGAGTTCCCTGCGAGTTTAGAGTGTGAAGTCTTTCCTGGTTCCTATTAATATAGATTTTGTTTTATAAATGTTAATTGACATGCTGTTTGCATGACTCCAGTTAACAACACTATTTATTTCCTGTTGCTAGGATAATTCTAACACATTACGATCAATAGCGTTTGTATATACTGTGCAGTCGTCTGCAAATAGATCGCAGGACGACGACAGATATAAGGGAAGATCATTTATATAAATGGCAAATAACAGAGGGCCAAGTATAGACCCCTGAGGTATTCCAGTATTAATGGTAATGGCTTGGGACAGAGATTTATTGTGTGATACTACTTGTTTTCTGTCTAATAAAAATTAGTTTATTAATGTCACTATATTAAAGCTTACTTTCATTGTTTCTAGTTTTTTAATTACGATAGTATGATTTATCATATAGAATGCTTTTCTAAAGTCCATAAACATCGTTCCATATAGAGTATTGTTGTTAATATTTTGAAGCCAGTTTTCTATCATGTTTGTTAGGGCCGTATGACAGGAATATTTTGGCCGAAATACTGACTGACTGTCAGCTATTAGTTTGTGGCGAACTAAGTGCTCTAGTATTGTTTTGTGAATATGCTTTTCTAGCGGTTTGGATAGTGAGGATAATATGGAAATTGGCCTATAATTACTCGTTATACAATTGTTTAACGAACCAACTTTTAAATGAGGATACACTTTAGCGATTTTAAAGGCTGATGGGAAGTGACTTTTCGTGAGACATTGATTGTATATAAAAGTTAGTGACTCGCAGATCGCCGGTGCAGCATAGCGAAGGATCCGATTACTGATTCCATCTAGTCCTGATGAGTTATTGTTTTTCAGGTTACTGAGATGAGTAAATAATTCAGTGGTCGTCATTGGCGTTATGTTTGTGGGAATGTCTCCATAGCATTTGCTCTCACATAATGATGATAATAAAGATATGTCAAGAGGCACATCTGGTATTGCAGCCTTCAGTTGGTTTATGGTCTGACTGAAAGAAACTACTGAATTGATCACATGTAACCTGATTTGATGGTAAAGATTGTGATGATTTGTATTTGTTTGTCAAGGTATTAATTGCTTTCCACATATCTTTGGTTTTATCTATTATTAAGTTCTTAAAATAGTTTTTCTTTTCCTTTCGAATAACATATTGAACTTTGTTTCTCAGATTACGGTACATAGTTAGATCTCTATTTGTGCCCTGTCTCGGTCTCTCATAAGTTCAACTACCTCCTGTGTGATCACGTGGGCTTAGTGTGATGTTTAACACGAACCTCCTTAAATGGAACATGCTTATCAAATACTCGTAGAAAGGTCTTCAGCCAGTGGTCCAGAGCATCATCTGGGTCAGGAAGCTGGTAAACATAGTCCAGAGATGAGTTGAGCAAGTCTTGTAAAAAGGCATCTTGATTGAAGTTTTTATAATTTCTATATTTTATACTTATATGTTTGTGTTTCTGAGTTTTGGTACCTCTTTTCTACCACGTGCAACATACTGGGTAGTGATCGCTCATTGCATTAATAGGTACAGTACATTATGTGATATTGTCAGCACACGTAGTATAGATATGATCTATAAGTGTTGCAGATGATTTTGTTATTCTAGTGGCTTGTTTGACTAACTGTTGGAAGTTATATGACTCTATTATGTTTTCCCATGTTTTGTTTGATTTGTTAGTGTCTATGTTGAAGTCGCCTAGCAGTATTATTTCTCTCGCATTACTAAAGACTACATCCATCATAGTGGTGAATTTTTCATACCAGATATTTCCTGCACTGGGGTTTCGATAAAGATAGCCAACTACCAGGGGTATGCGATTTTGAAGCTTAACCTCATGCCATACACACTCAATCTCACAGTTTTCAAAATCTACCCTACGGTGGGCGTTAAGCGAGTTAGAAATATAAACTGCAATAACCGTCTCTTGTTTCTGATAGGGATCTCTTCTAATGGGTTTAAAGCCTCTGATAGCGATGTTATAATCTGAGATGTTACTATTTAATCGACTTTCGCTAACACCGAACATGTGAAAATTTTGATTAAGTATAAGTGATAGTTCAGACAGCTTCCCTAATAGATGGCAGATATTTAAATGCCCTATTCTGAGCCCATTATTACTGAGCCATTGTTCGTACTTATTAGACATTTTAACAATGGGTAATCATGAATTTTTTAAAACACAAAATGAATACAACTTACGTTCTTTATAACAATACACACTCTAAACTACAAAGAAACAGTAATATTTCTGTCAATATACACGCACACACACAAAATACGTATAAAGATAAGCAAGGATGAGCTGTTAAGACCCCTTCACTCACAGTATAAATATAATAAAAAGTATTATAAAAGATATCCTACTAAGAATCAATCTCTGTGACGTAAATACGAGTCATATCCCCAGGCGCATAATTCCCCCATCCATCCCCCACCCACACATCCCACACACACCCCACCTACACCATCTCACCACCCACACACACACAAATCTCCCACCCACCTCCCCCACCCACCCACACAGAAACTAAGGCACACATGCATGCACCCAACCACCCATCACCGACCCACACATCCCCCACCTTCACACATCTCCCCACCCACATACACATCCTCCACCCATCCCATAACCTACCAACACTCATCCACAAACATATTTCACACAAGGACGTCACAAAGGACATCACACAAGTAAGTCACAAGGGACTTCACACAAGGACGTCACAAGGGACTTCACACAAGAAATCACATAAGGACATAACTGTGACATCACAAATGAACATAATAGTGACATCACACAGGGGTATTACAGAGACATCACACAGGGACGTCACACAGGAACATCACACAGGGGCACCACTCAGTGATAGCATACAGGGATATCATAAGGGACATCACAAAAGGACATAACAGTGACATCATACAGAAACATCATCCAGTGACGTAACACGTAATATTATTCAAATAACCATACAGTTATATCATATAGAGACATCACAAGAGACATCACGATGGGAAATAACAGTGACATCAGAGAGGTACATCACTCAGGGACCAAAACAGGGAGTACACTCAGTGACATCACTCAGGAACATCACTTGGGGACATCACTCGGGGTTCATACCTCAGCAACGTAACACAGGAGGTGCATAACAGGGACATCTCTTAGGGACATAACACAGGGACATCACTTAGGGACATAACACAGGGACATCACTAAGGAACGTAACAGGTATAGTGCATAGGGACTAACAGTAACATAATGAGAGTACAAATGTAGTAGAATATATACAGACAAAAATCACAACCCAGAGAGAACATATGTGGTAGACTATATATATACATCACAAAACAGAGAGTACATATATGGTAGAATATATACAGACACACATCACAACCCAGAGAGCACAAGGGAGACATCATACTGACACAACACAACCCAGAGAGTACATGGGAGACATCATACAGACACAACACCACCCAGAGAACGAACGAACGAACAAACTTTATTTTCAAAGGGTTAAGAATTGGGAACGCAGGCCCGTCTAACATTCTGCCCTTCTATCACTCTCTTTCATACATTATTTCATTCAGACATCATTCAAAGCTAACAGAGAACAGCAACAATATAAAAGACATGCATTATAAAGGCATGGTCAAAATGCGAACATCAAAACTACACGACACAGTAATATTAAATAATGGTCTGACACTTGTTATTAGCCATGTGGAATATACTGGCCTACCAAAAGGGGACTGGCTGTTGTACTAGGGTTTTGTTATTATTATTATTTGCGATTATATGAACAGGGATTGGTGATGTCTTTGATTTCTTGTGGAGGATTGTTCCACAACTGAGCTGCAGAGTACGTTAAGCTTGTTTTGTATAAGTCAATCCTAGGCTTCGGAATGTGTAATAGTATATGGGAGAAATCATACAGACACAACACCACGCAGAGAGTATATGGCAGACATCATACAGACACAACACCACCCAGAGAGTATATGGGAGACATCATACTGAAACAACACCACCCAGAGAGTATATGGGAGACATCATACAGACACAACACCTCCAAGAGAACGAACGAACGAACGAACTAACAAACAGACTTTATTTTCAAAGGGTAACAAATTGGGCACGCAGGCCTGTCTTACATTCGGCCCTTCCAATCATTCATCTTTCTTTCATCAACAGTGCATAGGAAAAAAACATTGTCACATTAATTTTGTAAACATAAACAATGCATATTACTATGTTATGAGACACATCCACCACCCACCCACACATCCCCCATTCACTCCAACTTCCCCACCCAACCACACAAACAAACAATACATTCCCCCACCCATCCACCACATCCCTACACCTACACATCTCCCCACCCACACACACCTCTCACCCACCACACATCCCATCCACCCACACCCCAAGCACACATACATTCAATAACCCACACATCCCCCACCTACACACATCTCCCCACCCACTCACATATCCTCTACCCGTCCCATTTCCCACCAACAATCACTCACCCAATATCCTCCTCCACCCACACACCTCCAACCACCCAACCAAACACACATTCCTCAGCCACACACATGTCTCCCCGTCAACTCACATATTCCGCACCTACTCACACACAAATTCCGCACTCACCCACATAATCTCCCATCTCCCCCAGCCCACTCACAGATCCCGAGCCCGCACCTACAAACAACCCCCACCATCTTCTAACCTGCACACACTCACCCACCCACATATCCTCTACCCACCCACACATCCTCTATCCACCCATCTCCCAACCAAACATCCCTTAACCACACACCCTTACTCATATACAATCACCCACCCACACATCCTCTACCCAACCACACATCATCCACCCAACCACACATCCTCCATCCACCCATTCCCCCAGCCACACATCCCTTAACCACACACCCCTACCCATATACACACACATCCCCACCCACGCACAATCTCCCCACCCATACAAACATCCCCCACACACATCCCCACCCACCAACACATTCCCCATTCACAAACACACACCTCCCATCCACGCACACACAACCCATACATTCATCCCCTCACACATCCCTAGACACACGTACTTATCCCTCAACCACTAAAACCCACGCATCCCTTACCCACTCATCAACACATACATCTCCTATCTACCCACCCACACTCACACATCCCAACAACCCATCTAAGCACACATCCCCCACCCTCAAACACATCCTTCACCCACCCACAAACCCAACCACACCTTCACCCACCCACACAAACATCATTTAACCACACCCAGCTCCCCTCCCACACAATACCACACCCACACACATCCCAAAGACGCATCCCTCACCCACACACACATCTATCCACACATCTCCTACCCATCCACACATCCCCCAACAACAATCACCCTCACTACCCACACATACATCCTTCATTCAGCCACACACACCCCCACCCAGCCAGACATATCCCCCACCCACACACACATCTCCAAATCCATCACCCACACCCATCACGCACCCCTCCCCCAACCAACTCCCAAGAGTATATGGGAGACATCATACAGACACAACACCACCCAGAGAGTACATGGGAGACATCATACAGACACAACACCACCCAGAGAGTATATGGGAGACATCATACAGACACAACACCTCCCAGAGAATATATGGGAGACATCATACAGACACAACACCTCCCAGAGAATATATGGGAGACATCAAACAGACACAACACCACCCAGAGAGTATATGGGAGACATCATACAGAAACACCTCCCAGAGAATATATGGGAGACATCATACTGACATAACACCACCCAGAGAGTATATGGGAGACATCATAATGACACAACACCACCCAGAGAGTACATGGGAGACATCATACTGACACAACACCTCCCAGAGAGTATATGGGAGACATAATAATGACACAACCACCCAGAGAGTACATGGGAGACATGATACTGACACAATACCACCCAGAGAGTATATGGGAGACATCATACAGACACAACACCACCCAGAGAGTAAATAGGAGACATCATACAGACACAACACCACCATAAGAGTATATGGGAGGTATAATACTGACACAACACCACCCAGAGAGTATATGGGAGACATCATACTGACACAACACCTCCCAGAGAGTACATGGGAGACATCATACAGACACAACACCTCCCAGAGAGTATATGGGAGACATCATAATGACACAACCACCCAGAGAGTACATGGGAGACATGATACTGACACAATACCACCCAGAGAGTATATGGGAGACATCATACAGACACAACACCACCCAGAGAGTAAATAGGAGACATCATACAGACACAACACCACCCAGAGAATATATGGGAGACATCATACTGACATAACACCACCCAGAGAGTATATGGGAGACATCATAATGACACAACACCACCCAGAGAGTACATGGGAGACATCATACTGACACAACACCTCCCAGAGAGTATATGGGAGACATAATAATGACACAACCACCCAGAGAGTACATGGGAGACATGATACTGACACAATACCACCCAGAGAGTATATGGGAGACATCATACAGACACAACACCACCCAGAGAGTAAATAGGAGACATCATACAGACACAACACCACCATAAGAGTATATGGGAGGTATAATACTGACACAACACCACCCAGAGAGTATATGGGAGACATCATACTGACACAACACCTCCCAGAGAGTACATGGGAGACATCATACAGACACAACACCTCCCAGAGAGTATATGGGAGACATCATAATGACACAACCACCCAGAGAGTACATGGGAGACATGATACTGACACAATACCACCCAGAGAGTATATGGGAGACATCATACAGACACAACACCACCCAGAGAGTAAATAGGAGACATCATACAGACACAACACCACCATAAGAGTATATGGGAGGTATAATACTGACACAACACCACCAAGAGAGTACATGGGAGGTATAATACTGACACAACACCACCCAGAGAGTACATGGGAGACATCATACTGACACAACACCTCCCAGAGAGTATATGGGAGACATCATACAGACACAACACCACCCAGAGAGTACATGGGAGGTATAATACTGACACAACACCTCCCAGAGAGTACATGGGAGGTATAATACTGACACAACACCTCCCAGAGAGTACATGGGAGACATCATACTGACACAACACCTCCCAGAGAGTATATGGGAGACATCATACAGACACAACACCACCCAGAGAGTACATGGGAGACATCATACAGACACAACACCACCATAAGAGTACATGGGAGATATACTGACACAACACCACCCAGAGAGTACATGGGAGGTATAATACTGACACAACACGACCCACCTGCGGGGAGCCACCAAGGAGGTGTTGTTGGACATGATTGGATCTTGCCTGGCGCACTGCAAGCTCCCAGAGAAACAGCTGATCAGTGAGTCGACATCCTCCTTGGGAGTCACCGCCTGGCGAAAGAGAGATGGACGGACAGCGGATATAGATGTCGCACCACAGAAGACTGACAGATAAAACAGCTGGATGTCGAGCTACAGAAGCCTGACGATTAGATAAACCAGCTAAATTTCTACGTGCTCTGATGCATGTTTGCCATCTTTAAATATATTCAGCTTAAAGTCTGAAGGTGTAGAAAATAGAAGAAGAGACAAGCGCGAAGAAGAAGAAGAAGCAGAAAAGAAGAAGAATCAGAAACGAGACAAAGAAGAAAAAGAAGGAGAATATAATAATAATAATAATAATAATAATAATAATAATAATAATAATAATAATAATAATAATAATAATAATAGTAAGAAGAAGAAGAAGAAGAAGAAGAAGAAGAAGAAGAAGAAGAAGAAGAAGAAGAAGAAGAAGAAGAAGAAGAAGAAGAAGAAGAAGAAGAAGAAGAAAACGAAGACGAGGAAGAAGAATATGAACGAGGAGGACAAGGAGGAGGGACAGAAGAGGGTTATAAGAAGATAGACAGTCTGTAAATATTGTGAAGATATCCGAGCCGACGTTTGATGTTATCGGCGCTTTGATGCAGTTCGCTGATCATCGAGCACTTGTGTGTGGTGGTCTCCGGTCTGTTGATGATACTATAGGTCGGGTTACTTCATTGATGTAGGAACTGATCCAATTACATCAGAGATGCTCATTGGATGACACTGAGGACTGGTTGCCATATGGGGTGAGTGTCAGAGACGTGATATTTTAAGATTCACACACACACACACGCACGCACACACACACGCACATACACACGCACATAGGCACACACGCACGCACAGACAAACACACACAGACATACATGCACAGACACACACACACACACACACACACACACACACACACACAGATATATATGCGCAGACAAACACGGCAGTCTTCCGAATAACGGTCCTAAATGGGGACATAACTCTGTAGTGTAAAAAGCATCCCTTACAGGGTCCCATTAGGTAATATAATAAAAAAAAAATTATTAAACACTACGAACTAAAATATAGAACTGAGAAAATTGAATTACGTACCAATAATATTTCACAGTCATATGAGGAAATTGTGCACAAAAGTTGTCAATACTGTCCGAAAGCATGTTCTTTGTGGGGGAAAAAAATTGTACATATCGGAACGAGCATTGAATGTGTTGTCGATCACTTCCGGTTTAGTGTAACGTGGACGGCTAGATCGATCAATGGATGCAATAAATGTTTTTGGGCCCGGAGAGCCCTCACAGTCGTCGGAGTGTATACCTATCAGTTATATGTGGAAATAGATATACACTCCGACGACAGTCAGGACCCTCACAGTCGTCGGAGTATATACCTATCAGTTATATGTTGAAATAGATATACACTCCGACGATAGTCAGGACCCTCACAGTCGTCGGAGTATATACCTATCAGTTATATGTTGAAATAGATATACACTCCGACGACAGTCAGGACCCTCACAGTCCTCGGAGTATATATCTATCAGTTATATGTTGAAATAGATATACACTCCGACGACAGTCAGGACCCTCACAGTCCTCGGAGTATATACCTATCGGTTATATGTTGAAATAGATATACACTCCGACGATAGTCAGGGCCCTCCGGGCCCAGGAAACATTTATTGCATCCATCCATCGGTCTAGCAGTCCACGACACACTGAACCGGAAGTGATCGACAACATCAAGTAATGAGGTCCTGTAAGGGATACTGTTTACACTACAGAGTTATGTCCCCATTTAGGACCGTTGTTCGGAAGGTTGCTGACAAACACAAACACAAATATAAACAATCACACACACACACACACACACACACACACACACACACACACACACACACACACACTTATACAAGAGGCACAAGTCGGTATTTGACCTTGTGGTGATTCACGGGTCATCTGTATTTACAGCCAACCACCATTTCAGCACATTTCATCACAGCTAGGTCAAAAGTTACAACATACAAGTGTAACATAGAAGTACAACATAGAAGTACAACATATAAGTACAACATAGAAGTACAACATAGAAGTACAATATATAAGTACAACATAGAAGTACAACATAGAAGTACAACATAGAAGTACAACATAGAAGTGCAACATAGAAGTACAACATAGAAGTACAACATAGAATTACAACATAGAAGTACAACATATAAGTACAACATGGAAGTACAACATGGAAGTACAACATGGAAGTACAACATGAAAGTACAACATAGAAGTACAATATAGGAGTACAACATAAAACTACAACCTAGAAGTACAGCACAGAAGTACAACATATAAGTACAACATAGTCGTGCACCACAGAAGTAAACATATAAGTACAACATAGTCGTGCACCACAGAAACATAACATAGAAGTACAGCACAGAAGTACAACATATAAGTACAACATAGTCGTGCACCACTGAAGTAAACATATAAGTACAACATAGTCGTGCACCACAGAAACATAACATAGAAGTACAGCACAGAAGTACAACATATAAGTACAACATAGAAGTGCACCACAGAAGTACAACATAGAAGTACAAGATAGAACTGCAACATAGAAGTACAACATAGAAGTACAACATAGAAGTACAACATAGAAGTACAACACAGAAGTACAACATAGAAGTACAACATAGAAGTACAACATAGAAATACAACATAGAAGTACAACATATGAGTACAAGATAGAACATCAATATAGAAGTACACTATAGACGCTCTTGGACCCAGCTGCTCGCCAGTGTGGCCTTGTGCGGACGTGGCATTAGGTCGAAGGTTGTCTTCATCAGTCGACACCGCATGGGCCCAATACTCCGATGTTCAAACCACGCTTAAAGTGGCACTTTTCGTGACCAAATAAAGTGGCACATTTCGTGACCAGGTGACGTGGCACTTTTCGTGACCACGTGACGTGGTTAGGTCTAGCCTCATAGCATAGACAGCACAGCAGTCTTGGGGAGTTGTGGCTGCCACCTCGTCAGTTTCCAAGATGATCCCATCTGTCAGTGCTAAAGATGATCCCATTTGTCAGTGCACAAGATGATCCCAAGTCAGGATGCCGCTTGGATCTCTGTGGGATCTTGGGATTCCATTTGCTGCCCCCTTTCAAGAACACTCCACGGAAGTTCACTTTGGGCATCTCACAATGGACAGGTTACAGCAAACAACAGCAAGCCAGTTGGAGCATAGCGAGTAACCAGCTTGTACTGGACACCTGTGTCTGGGAAGCCGGCAGGAGCGCGAACAGGCCGGCAGTACAGGCCGAGAGGCCGACTCACCCAACACTGTCCCACAGACACCCACGACCCTACCCCCTGTCTAGTTTCATACATGGATCTTAACCGACTACCGGATGTCTGGACTGAAGTCTCTTTGGTAGACCAAACGGACCACCGGAGCACTGGATTTAAGTCTCTTGCATTGACCTGGCCGGAAGCGACAACAACTGACATCAGTCTCTGTATCTTAAGTAGTCCAGAGATCACATCCGATGTAACTTACACTCAACAGGAGAGTCAGTTCACCTGTCCCAATGTCCACAATTTCCGTCCCATGTCAAAAATTTCCCGTCCTTCTTCTTCTCCGTTCGTCCACAATGTTGCTTTTGACGCAATTAAGTTGTGCCTGTTTACAGCAGAGCTGCGATATTTGCACCTCTAGGCCGACACCTCCGACTTCTTCACGCATTTGTTGGCCGGATTAACTACCCCGTTTCATGTGAACAATTTTTCCACCCCATGTCCAACATTAGCGTGTACAACAATAGAATGTACAACATCAGCATGTATAACAATAGAATGTACAACATTAGCGTGTGCAACAATACAATGCACAACCATAGAGGTCTTGTGGTTATATATCTGTTTCTATAGAACACAAAATTAGTATGTACAACATTAACTTAACAAGGTACATATACTACGCGTGTCTCCTACATTAGCGTGTACATAATTCACGTGTACAAAATTAGCTTCATGTTGTGTCTGCCAGAAATTCAAATAGTTTTACAAAATTAACCTACAACCACATGTATTTTTACAAACAATAATTTACGGCAGATATACTTTTACTGAACTACTGAACGTAACACTTGCCTAGTACATCAACAGCAGCTGAAAATGCTGGTGTTGACTGCAACGTCCCGTAAGGGATACGCAAAAAAAATTTTTTTTTTTTTTAATACTTTTACAGACAATAACTTAAACCAAGTGTACTTTTACAGGCAATACCTTACAACGGATGTACTATTATAAGCCATAACTTCCGAACACATGTACTTTTACAAGCCATAACTTCCGAACACATGTACTTTTACAAGCCATAACTTCCGAACACATGTACTTTATAAACAATAGCTTACGAGCACGTGTACTTTTACAAACAATAAATTACGGTAGATATACTTTTACAGGCAATAACTTAAACCAGGTTTACTTTTACAGGCAATTACTTACGACCACACATACTTTTACAAACAATAACTTCCGAGCACATGTACTGCACAAACAATAACTTCCGAGCACATGTACTGTTACAAACAAAAAACTTTGAGCACATGTACTTTTACAAACAGTAACTTCCGAGCACATGTACTGTTAGAAACAACCCCGGGAAGGTTAACCGGTCAACAAACACCCGCAGAAGTCGGATGTGTCGGCCTAACGGCGCAAGAACGCAGCCCTACTGTAAACAGGCACAAGGCAATCACGTCCGAAAAAAACTCCGGATGAACGCAGAAGAAGAAGAAGAAGAAGAAGAAGAAGAAGAAGAAGAAGAAGAAGAAGAAGAAGAAGAAGAAGAAGAAGAAGAAGAAGAAGAAGAAGAAGAAGAAGAAGAAGAAGAAGAAGAAGAAGAAGAAACAATAACTTACCACCATATGTACCTTTATAAATAATAACTAACGACCATATGTACTTTTAGAAACAATAACTTACCAGCACGTGCACTTTTAGAAACAATAACTTGCGACCACTTGTAAGTTTACAAGCAATAACTTATAACCATAACTGATTTGACAACAAAACTTGTTCGTCACGGGGTGTAACAAAGATGGTGGGCGTGGACGTCGTGGTGCCAGCAGCCAGGAGACACGCTTGCCGGGGCGGGCAGTGGTGGCTGATGACCCAATACACAACCATCAGACCCCGCAGCTGAACACCACACCAAGTGGCGTACCGGCGTCGTTTGTCTGCTTGCTGATGTTGTGTCTTCCACTGACTGGGGAAACCAGTTATTGTCTAGCCACATGCTGGACAATGTAGTTTCTATCTACGTTCTCATACTGAACAATAAACTTTCTCTCTACGTTCACAGACTGAACAATATAGATTCAGTCTACGCTCACTGGCTAAACAGTATAGTTTCTATCTACGTTCACAGACTGAACAATATAGTTTATATCTAGTTCACAGACTGAACAACATAGTTTCTCTCTACGTTCACAGACTGAACAATATAGATTCTATCTATATTCACAGACTGAACAATACAGCTTCTGTCTAGTTGACAGACTGAACAATATAGATTCTATCAATATTCACATACTGAACAATATAGATTTTATCTATGTTCACAGAATGAACAATAAAGTGCGATCTACGTTCACATATTAAACAATATAGGTTATATCTACGTTCTCTTACTGAATAATATAGTGTCTATGTGTGTTCACATGCTGATATATATATATATATATATATATATATATATATATATATATATATATATATATATATATATATATATATATATATATATATATATATATAATTTCTTTCTACGTTCACAGACTGAACACTATAGTGTACATCTACGTTCACAGACTGGACAATATGGTTTCTATCTACGTTCAAAGACTGAACAATATAGTTTCAATCGACGTTCACAGACTGAACCATATACTCTCTCTCTCTCTCTCTCTCTCTCTCTCTCTCTCTCTCTCTCTCTCTCTCTCTCTCCGTTCACAGACTGAACAATATAGTTTCTCTCTAGGTTCACAAGCTTAAATATATACTTTCTCTCAAAGTTCACAGACCGAACAATATACTCTCTCTCTCTCTCTCTCTCTCTCTCTCTCTCTCTCTCTCTCTCTCTCTACGTTCACAGACTGAACAATATAGTTTCTCTCTACGTTCACAGACTGAACAATACAGTTTCTCTCTACGTTCACAGACTGAACATTATAGTTTCTCTCTACGTTCACAGATTGAACAATATTGTTTCTATCCACGTTCACAGACTGAACAATATAATTTCTCTCTACGTTCACAGGCTGAACAATATAGATTCAGTCTACGCTCACGGACTGAACATTATACTTTCTCTTTACTTTCACAGATTGAACAATATATGTTCCCTCTACGTTCACAGACTTAACAATATAGTTTCTCTCTACGTTCATAGACTGAACAATATAGTTTCTCTCTACGTTCACAGACTGAACATTATAATTTCTCTCTATTTTCACAGACTGAACAATATTGTTTCTATCTACGCTCACAGACTGAACAATATAATTTCTCTCTACATTCACAGGCTGAACAATATAGATTCAGTCTACTCTCACGGGCTGAACAGTATAGTTTCTATCTACGTTCACAGACTGAACAATATAGTTTCTATCTAGTTCACAGACTGAACAATATAGATTCTATCTATATTCACAGACTGAACAATAATGATTTTATCTATATTAACAGACTGAACAATAAAGTTGCGATCTACGTTCACAGCTGGACAATATAGTTTCTATCTACGTTCACAGACTGAAGCTTCTATCTAGTTGACAGACTGAACAATATAGATTCTATCAATATTCACATACTGAACAATATAGATTTAATCTATGTTCACAGACTGAACAATAAAGTTGCGATCTACGTTCACATATTAAACAATACAGGTTATATCTACGTTCTCTTACCGAATAATATAGTGTCTATGTATGTTCACATGCTGATATATATATATATATATATATATATATATATATATATATATATATATATATATATATATATATATATATAATTTCTTTCTACGTTCACAGACTGAACACTATAGTTCACAGACTGAACATTATAGTTTCTCTCTACGTTCACAGACTGAACAATATAGTTTCTATCGACGTTCACAAACTGAACAATATAGTTTCTATCTACGTTAACAGACTGAACAATATAGCTTCTATCTACGTTCACAGACTGAACAGAATAGTTTCTCTCTATTTTCATAGTCTGAAATATATATTTTCTCTGTACATTCACAGTCTGAATTATATACTTTCTTTGTACGTTCACAGACTGAAATACATACTTTCTCTATACATTCACTGACTGAACACTATTTTTCTCCCCCGTGTTCATAACATGAACATTATGGAGTGTTTCTATTTGCACAACATGAACATTATGGTGTGTTTCTATTTTCACAACATGAACATTATGGTGTGTTTCTATTTGCACAACATGAACATTATGGTGTGTTTCTATTTTCACAACATGAACATTATGGTGTGTTTCTATTTTCACAACATGAACATTATGGAGTGTTTCTATTTTCACAACATGAACATTATGGTGTGTTTCTATTTGCACAACATGAACATTATGGAGTGTTTCTATTTGCACAACATGAACATTATGGTGTGTTTCTATTTTCACAACATGAACATTATGGTGTGTTTCTATTTGCACAACATGAACATTATGGTGTGTTTCTATTTTCACAACATGAACATTATGGAGTGTTTCTATTTGCACAACATGAACATTATGGTGTGTTTCTATTTGCACAACATGAACATTATGGTGTGTTTCTATTTGCACAACATGAACATTATGGTGTGTTTCTATTTTCACAACATGAACATTATGGTGTGTTTCTATTTGCACAACATGAACATTATGGTGTGTTTCTATTTTCACAACATGAACATTATGGTGTGTTTCTATTTTCACAACATGAACATTATGGAGTGTTTCTATTTTCCCAGACTGAACATTATGTTTTCCTATCTGTTCGAACACTGAACTATATGGTTTGCCTCTACTCTCAGAGACCGAACTGCACCAGGTGGCCTGGTTTCACTCCCCTCCACAAACTCTTACTATCTTCACATCAATATGTGTCCTTGCTGTTCTATTTAGTATTGTTGTCACCTACGTCATGTTTTCACCTGATGAAGCAGTTGTACCCGCCCTTTCCTGATACCCACTGAACATGCATGCATATTTTTGCGTGCTTAGTTTCAAGTCAATTCTAGAACGAGGCCTGTAACCACCAGATCCAGACAACGATCTGTAATCCGGGTATCAGATATACATGTCCTTAAGTCGATGACCTACTTTGTCAACAGGATTCTGAGCGCTGAGGGCAGCTAGAGAGAGTCGTTGAGAAAGTCAAACCGACCACTTCCGGCGATTAAGTTGTCATAATTATAGGATATTTCTAGTGACAGATGTGAGCGCACGCAGGCACACACACACACGCACACACGCAGATCGACTTGCTGGCACGGCCTGTCATACCTGGAGTCAATGACGGCGTGACAACGGCTCACGCTACCAGCCAGGCAGGTTGTGTAGGGAACAGTTGTCATGTCATATCCTATCTGATAAAGTAGTGTTGGGAAGATTACGGCCCGCGGGACGCATGCGGCCCGGCAACTGATATTAAGCGGCCCTCGAGGGCATTTAGAAATAAAAATTGTTACTTCGTTTTTAAGTTATTTTGTTGAATTTTACAGAATTTCCATGTACCGTTATGATTGTTTTAACATGTTTGATAAATAAAAAAAACAAAAAACAAATTCATTATAATAAAAAAAAATTTTAAATCTTGTTAACAAATTAGTAAGAGTTTTTGTCCATATTTTAAAATATAATGTATAAGTGTATAAGTAAAATAAATTTCCAATAATTAGTTTTTTTTTAATACTGTTTAATAACCTATAAATAATTCATAATTACTTATTGTGATAGGTTGCTGTAAAGAAAGTGGACATAATATATATGCAGCTCCTCAATAGCTTTACATGTGTCAATGTGGCCCTAGGCACAAACAGTTTGCCCACCCCTGTGATAGGAGGATCTGGTTGACATGTTACCGCTGCATCCTCTTGTACGTGTGTCACATAATTACCGATTGTAATGCTTGCATCTCTCTGTTTCTCTCTGTCTATGTTTGTCTGTCTATCTGTCTTTGTCTCTCTGTCTTTCAATTTCAATCTGTCTCTGTCTGTCTGTCTCTCTCTCTCTCTCAGCGTCTCTGGCTCTCTCTCTCTCTCTCTCTCTCTCTCTCTCTCTCTCTCTCTCTCTCTCTCTCTCTCTCTCTCTCTCTCTCTCGGTTTATTTCCCCGCTCCGAAAGGACAAAAGTGTTCTACGATACTTGAATATGCTGGTGAATGTGGGAAACTGATCGAGCATTTAATGGAAGATTCCAATGTTAATAGAAATCAACAAATGATATTGAAAATATATGCTCCACCGTTCACTGTGGAACCAGCTGATGTACCTGATAACCTACCATATAAAAACATTCTGTTGCAAAATGATGATGAGCTGAAAGCTGGGTACAACAGACTGCCACTGCCTGATGTCTATAAACGGGACATCAGCCATGATGAGATGAAAGCTGGGTACAACAACCTGCCGCTGCTTGAGGTCTATAAACATCTCCCACTTTGAGGAGACATGAATTAAAATGTGCATCTGTGTATGGAACAACTTACTGCTGCGAGAAGTTCTTTTCAAAACTGACCATCGCAAAGAGTCGACTGCACTCCAGCCTGACCGGAGTGAACTTGGAACAACAGTTGCCAGTAGCCACATCATCATTACCAGCTGGCATCACACGCCTGACTAAAGAGAGTCAGCTCCAGCCAGCACATGAGGATTGGGGGGGGGGGAGGTGTCACTAAATGTTGACCAAATATAGCAGGCTCTTTGTGAAGTTGATCATTCTCTATGGCCCAGTAATGATGATATAACTATCCTAACGGCATTGGGTTCCCCACTTCTGCTCTAGACACTCATGTGACACAACCCACACTGGGTGGTTGTCTGGGGAGACTAAATCTTAGAATGGTCGTTGCGCGGCCTGTGGTGGGTATTGGTCTGTCAGACATTCGCCAAATATTGTTTGGATAGCAAATCCATTAAGTGGAAAATCCGAATCGAAAGCTCACTGCGTGGGCGTCATCGAAGGTGGAAAAAATGTCCTAGTGGCACAAATTGGAATATTGCTAGGATAGCACATTCATTACACGGAAAGTCCGAATCGAAAGCTCACTGTGTGGATGTCATCTGCAGAATGCATTCTTCTGGTTTCCGGAGGAACAGCTTGTGGTGACTGGAAGGCTCAATATACGGAAGTGAGGCTAAGCAGCCATGTGCAGGACGTGACGATTCCTTGGGTGAGCCCAGTACCAGAGCGTTATATGCATGGGTCGGCTCTGCAATTATGGAAGCCTCCTTGGATGGCGGGGAATTCTCATGGTCTGCCCCTGCCTTCCCTTGAGGGCTGACCAGGATGTCTTCGGCTCTTCTATATGGGCCAGCTGGGATGGGGGATAACACCACAACAGTGAGAGTCAAACGTCCTAAGAAACACCAGGGAAGGTTAGCCTGGTCAACAAATGCCCGCAGAAGTCGGATATGTCGGCCTAACGGCGCAAGAACGCAGCTCTGCTGTAAACAGACACAACGCAATCACGTCCGAAAAAGTCTCCGGATGAACGTAGCAGAAGAAGAAGACACACGTAAAGGTCACAAAATGGTCGTTGTACGGTCTGTGGGGTGGGTGGGGGAGGGGATCCTGGCTGTCAGACACGCCAAGGTCACAGAATGGTCGTTGTACGGTCTGTGGGGTGGGTGGGGGAGGGGTTCCTGGCTGTCAGACACGCCAAGGTCACAGAATGGTCGTTGTACGGTCTGTGGGGTGGGTGGGGGAGGGGTTCCTGGCTGTCAGACACGCCAAGGTCACAGAATGGTCGTTGTACGGTCTGTGGGGTGGGTGGGGGAGGGCGTCCTGGCTGTCAGACACGCCAAGGTCACAGAATGGTCGTTGTACGGTCTGTGGGGTGGGTGGGGGAGGGCGTCCTGGCTGTCAGACACGCCAAGGTTACAGAATGGTCGTTGTACGGTCTGTGGGGTGGGTGGGGGAGGAGGTCCTGGCTGTCAGACACGCCAAGGTCACAGAAATATACTGCCCACAGGGGTGTGCATGCTATACGTGAGCACAAGGCTCTTGTCGTGCCTACTCAGTTGTAACATTTCGCATGATAGCCCTGGCTTTAGGTATAGACGTCTGCAGTCGTGACTGGGCTAGAATGGCGCGCTTGTGTCACATTCATGCACGTGTACCCGAGAACGTGCCGCAATCAACCAATCAATGAACATAAGAACTATAATACACGAACATTCCACGCTGAAGGCTGTGACTATCCAACTACGCGGGGCTTATCTGGCTAGAAATTGTCTGGACACACATTCCGTGACAGCGGTTCTGCCAGGTCGGCTCTTGTGACGGTGATTACTTTTCCCAGTTTGTGCCCAGGGATACACTGGCTAGAAATTACGTCACTAATTGGGCACTCTAACAGGTCTGTCACATCCGTCAAGAGTTAGCGGGCGTCCGGTGGCTGCAGAGATGACACTGCCTCAGGTAGATGCAGCCACAGCAATCATTGGATGACCTGAACTGCCGCACTCTGAGCACATCATCTTTTTTGTTTCTTTATATATTTCCTTATCCGCACTCACGGGATGATGGGACGGTAAGACATTGGGCTATTGTGTTTCACACACACACACACACATACACGCACACACACACACACACACACACGCACGCACGCACACACACACACACGCACGCACGCACGCACGCACGCACACACACACACACACACACATACACACACACACACACACACAACCAGACAGAGAGCTACACAAGCAAAACCACGCGTATGGCATGCTTATACACACAACGCACACACAAATATACACATACTGATACGCTTATACGTAGATACGTAAACCCCACACACACACAGACCCACACATACACACAGAGTCACACACACACACACACACACAGAGTCACACATACACATACTGATACGCTTATACGTAGATACGTAAACCCCACATACACACAGACCCACACATACACACAGAGTCACACACACACACACACACACACAGAGTCACACACACACACACACACGCAGTCACACGCACACAGAGTCACACACACACACTCACACACAGAGTCACACATGAACACAGAGTCACACATACACACACTGAGACACAGGAGTCACACATATACACACAAAGTCACACATACACACATAGTCACACAAACACACACAGAGTCACACACACAGGGTCACACATACACACAGAGTCACACATACACGCACACAGAGTCACACACACAGTAACACACACATACAGTCACAGAAATAGAGTCACACACACACACAGAGTTACACATACATATAGAGTCACATATACATACATACACACACATTGTTACACATACACACACAGAGTCACACAAACACACACAGAGTCACACATACATACAGAGTCACATATACATACATACACACATTGTCACACATACACACACAGAGTCACATATGCACATAGTGACACATAACACACACAGAGTCACACACACACACAGTCTCACACATACACACACACAGAGCCTGCACTCCAGTCTCCACGTCCTCCAAGGCTTGTTGTGTTAACAGTAAGACCTCATGTCTGGCCCAGATGCAAGCCTGCACTCCTGTTTCCACGGCTTGTTGTGTTTGTAGCACGGGTACCGTGTTGATAGTCAGCCGGGGTATCACACAGTTATCACAGCCACGGCTTAAGGGCTTTGTGGTTGGGCCCAGTAAACATCATCATCACGCACCACGCCGCATCAGCCATCTCACACGATCATCATTATTAGATCAGATCTGTGTCCATCAGCCATCTCACACGATCATCATTATTGGATCAGATCTGTGTCCATCAGCCATCTCACACGATCATCATTATTGGATCAGATCTGTGTCTTTGCCCCGATTATGTCACGTATGCAAGTATTAATGTCTCTGCCTTCCATGTGTTATTTTCTCATCATGTTACATCCAGCACACAACTTTGATAATACTAGTATTTCCATCTCTTTACATCCAGCACACAACTTTGGTAATACAAGTATTTCCATCTCTTTACATCCAGCACACAACTTTGGTAATACAAGTATTTCCATCTCTTTACATCCAGCACACAACTTTGGTAATACAAGTATTTCCATCTCTTTACATCCAGCACACAACTTTGGTAATACAAGTATTTCCATCTCTTTACATCCAGCACACAACTTTGGTAATACAAGTATTTCCATCTCTTTACATCCAGCACACAACTTTGGTAATACTAGTATTTCCATCTCTTTACATCCAGCACACAACTTTGGAATTACTAGTATTTCCATCGCTTTACATCCAGCACACAACTTTGGTAATACTAGTATTTCCATCTCTTTACATCCAGCACACAACTTTGGTAATACTAGTATTTCCATCTCTTTACATCCAGCACACAACTTTGGTAATACAAGTATTTCCATCTCTTTACATCCAGCACACAACTTTGGTAATACAAGTATTTCCATCTCTTTACATCCAGCACACAACTTTGGTAATACTAGTATTTCCATCTCTTTACATCCAGCACACAACTTTGGTAATACTAATATTTCCATCTCTTTACATCCAGCACACAACTTTGGTAATACAAGTATTTCCATCTCTTTACATCCAGCACACAACTTTGGTAATACAAGTATTTCCATCTCTTTACATCCAGCACACAACTTTGGTAATACAAGTATTTCCATCTCTTTACATCCAGCACACAACTTTGGTAATACAAGTATTTCCACCTCTTTACATCCAGCACACAACTTTGGTAATACAAGTATTTCCATCTCTTTACATCCAGCACACAACTTTGGTAATACAAGTATTTCCATCTCTTTACATCCAGCACACAACTTTGGTAATACAAGTATTTCCATCTCTTTACATCCAGCACACAACTTTGGTAATACAAGTATTTCCATCTCTTTACATCCAGCACACAACTTTGGTAATACAAGTATTTCCATCTCTGTACATCCAGCACACAACTTTGGTAATACAAGTATTTCCATCTCTGTACATCCAGCACACAACTTTGGTAATACAAGTATTTCCATCTCTGTACATCCAGCACACAACTTTGGTAATACAAGTATTTCCATCTCTGTACATCCAGCACACAACTTTGGTAATACAAGTATTTCCATCTCTCTTATCCTGACGGCTTTATGGAGTGAATGACTGGCTTTATTACACTCTGATTTCCCAATCTACAAACCATATGCATTTAAGATAAATATATTTGCTAATGGTAGCTCAGGCGGTTGAGAATGGTTTTGAACCCAGGATAAGGGCGACGAAGGCTAGGTCCAGCAGCTATAGAGCAATGGGATGATCAGATACTCGGAGGCTTGTCTTCTAGGTCCGACAGATGGGCTCAGTGTGAATAGGGGTGTGCCGGTGTTTTGTCTTCTATTTCCGCCAGATGGGTTCAGTGTGAATAGTGATGCGTCGGTGTTTTGTCTTCTAGGTCCGTCAGATGGGTTCAGTGTGAATAGGGGTGTGCCGGTGTTTTGTCTTCTATTTCCGCCAGATGGGTTCAGTGTGAATAGTGATGCGTCGGTGTTTTGTCTTCTACGGTCGACAGATGGGTTCAGCGTGAATAGGGATGCGCCGGTGTTTTGTCTTCTAGGTTCGACAGATGGGTTCAGTGTGAATAGGGATGCGCCGGTGTTTTGTCTTCTAGATGCGTCAGATGGGTTCGGTGTGAACAGGGATGCGCCGGTGTTTTGTCTTCTAGATGCGTCAGATGGGTTCAGTGTGAATAGGGATGCGCCGGTGTTTTGTCTTCTAGATGCATCAGATGGGTTCAGTGTGAATAGGGATGCGCCGGTGTTTTGTGTGCTGGGTCCGACAGATGGTTCAGCTCGAATAGTGGTGGTCCGTTGTTTTGTGTGCTGGGTCTGACAAATGGCTGCAGCATCGCTTCAACATACGAAGCCTGAGTTGGGGATGCGCCTTTATTTTGAGAAAGAAGAAGAGGAAAGGAGCTGGCCACCACATAAATATGTGAACTAACATGTGTCTCAAGCTCCCGCTGACCTATCTGGACGTAGAGCGATCTGATATTTACCTAACAGATTTAGCTGTACACTAAACGCGTCGTCATCATTATCATCGGTGTTGTCAAATGTCTCATCCATGGATATAGCCTCCCTATTCACCAACGTTCCATTAGAGGAGACAGTGAAAATAAAAAGTGAACGCATTAGAGACAAACAACTAAAGCTAGGTATACCTACATCTATTCTGGAGAGGCTGTTACCACTATGTACTGCCAACATAAAATTAAATTTTCTGAATAAGTCATACCGTCAAATTGATGGAGTGGCCATGGGGTCTATTCTTGGTCCTATTCTAGCGGACATCTTCATGGTATATTTAGAAGAAAAGAGATCATCAGACATCAACAACTTGGCCTTTTACCGTCGTTATGTGGACGATATACTAATTATCACCACAGACGAGCTACAATCAACATCATTCCAGGCCACAATGAACATGACGCATAAAAGCACCTCTCTATCTATGGAACACGAACACAATGAAGCGTTGCCGTTCCTGGGTATCCTTCATAGCTTCACACCTGTCCGGTACAAAAGGGGACCCTGCTTGGCCGTGCTAGGAAGATATGCAGCCAGGACACACTGACAGAGGAAAGTGAAACTCTGAAGAATGTCTTACACCTGAATGGGTACTCCACAGGATTTACAAAGCGTCACTGCCAACAGCCCAAACCAAAACAAGTCGTAACTACAGTCCCTAAGCTCAAGGTTTTTATCCAGCTAACTTTTCGAGGGGATGACGTAATGCAACGTCTATAGGACCGGCTCATTACAGCAGTCTGCCGATCATTCTGAGCTGCATCTCCAGTTATTAGGTACAGAACCACACCTATTCACACCCCAGCAGTTAAAGAATGTACCCCTCTGTACGCCAAACCCAACTGTATTTACCAATTCACATGCAGGGGCGAGTCTACTTACATCAGCAGAACAGAGCGGCAGTTACAAAGCAGGGTTGTTGAACATATACCCAGCTGGATTGACAAGATACTATACACGGGCGATCACACAGGCGATGGGGTCATGGGAAGACTGACACACCACAATTATAAACTTCCGGCGTCGTCATGTCTTGGAAACCGGTCATGTCATTGATAGAGACAGTGTTTTTCAAGTGTTGTTTCATACACAAAATAGTCGTTTGTTAAAGTTTGCAGAAGCCGTAATGATTAATCTACATAGGCCAGTTTTGTGCAAACGGAAAGATATGATAGTCCATTAAAAATTACCATAGTAAACAACTGATATTACTGTGCGAACTTGTGTATATTTCAGCTTCAAATATGTATCTAGTTATTTTACTCTATGTTGTGTGACTTCTGCAATATGTACCTGACGATATGAAGCGAAATATGCCAGGCAATAAATCGTACAATCTATGGTTTGTGTCTTCGTTATTCAAATTGTCATTGTTATAATCGTCATAATTAACATCATTGTCATCACCGTTATAATCGTCATCTTTAAGATCATTGCCATCATCGTTACAATTGTCATAACTAACATCATTGTCATCATCGTTATCGTCATAATTGTCACTGTTATGATCAATATCACCATCATCACCGTCGTTATCACCCTCATCGTCATCACCGCCCACCACCATCATGTTATCAGATAACTGTACCTACCTGTAACCCCGCCCACCTTGAGAGCCTAGATCACGTGTTCTTGGAGCTCTCTGTCATGCCTGCAGCTCTCAGTCTCCCACTGGGCAGATCTGATCTCGTCTGTGTCACGTCCTGATTAGAGGCGTATCCTTGAACGATGAGGTCCTGATTAGAGGCGTATCCTTGAACGATGAGGTCCTGAGTAGAGGCGTATCCTTGATCAATGAGATCCCTTAGAGATGCCTGTCCTTGAACAAGAGTGGTAAATGCCACTATGTTATCCGTGAACGTCACACGTAGCCAAGCAGATCACCGAAGAACACGTGAATGTGACGAGATGTGACCTAATGACAATCATGCAATCAGTCTAGCTAGGTGGTCGTATCTTAAAGTGGTCACCTGACTGAAATATATCACTCACGTGCACACACAACGCTGAGCGATGGCAGTCGCGCATCACTGCCAGAATTACAAGGATAAACAAATCGGAAACTATAGCAACAGCTCGCTCCCTCAGATATGATGTTTTTAATTGACAGACAAAATGTTGATCGATCGTAAACAACATCCAGGCTCAATCAGTCACGTTAACAGTGTGACTGCTAGCCTGTCAGGCGTACTGTCTGGTTGAGCCAAGACAAGAACACCACGGTTCCAGAGACAGTTGTCGCTGTCTTGTCCTCCAGTCCGTGGAGTTGCCCGCGCGAGTCGCAGAGTTTCCGACAAGACAATGTCAGCATGGAAGACTTGTCTCCCAGCCACCCGTGTCGGAGTAATTCACCTCCCGTCGCATGCTTACCGTGAGTGAGCACCAGTGTGGCAGTTATGCACATCGCGGATACACGCCACTTCATGCTGGCTGCGACAGGACAGCGATGGCAAAACTGGGTTAGGTCAAGCTTGCACAGCTGATGACTGTATTCTTGCCACTATCATCAGGTGTACTTGAGAATGATTGTAACCTTGCCACTATCATCAGAATTCACTAGGGATGACTTGAGACCCCAGCTAATATGTCGTGGCTCAGAATATGTGAAGGTCCAACCATTCACGCCAGGGGCTGTATCAGCAATGGGACTTCTGTATGTCAACAACACTCACATGTCCCGATTGTCACTGTACCCCTGGAACCGCACCCCACAACCTGCTGCGTGTGGGGGACATCAAGTAAACCTAAAGGGGCTCTTCCGTAACCCCGGAGCAGCAACTCTCTCCCCCCCCCCCCCCCACAACCTGTTGCGTGTGGGGGACATCAAGTAAACCTAAAGGTGCCCTCCCCGCGCTCTGGAGCCGCACTCCGACAATCAGCTGCGAGTGAGGGACATCAAGTAAACCTAAAATGGCTCTTCCCGCACCCTGAGGTCCACTGGATGTATGGTGCTAGCTGACGTTATCACTCTATATATCCCGTGGTCAGTGTCACCCCAACCGCCGGTACTGTCCAGCAAATGTCCAGTACCAGTTAGGCTGGGGCGACCCGAGAGCCAGGATTTATGAAATATTCCCGGGATTCGGACACCTGGACACTGGACCTGGAGGCCTGCCTGCTTACCACTGTACTGACCTTGCTCCTGGAGGTAAGACTACTTACCACTGTACTGGCCCTGCTCCTGGAGGCCTGCCTGCTTACCACTGTACTGGCCCTGCTCCTGGAGGTAAGACTACTTACCACTGTACTGGCCCTGCTCCTGGGGAACAGCTTACCACTGTACTGGCCCTGCTCCTGGGGAACAGCTTACCACTGTACTGGCCCTGCTCCTGGGGAACAGCTTACCACTGTACTGGCCCTGCTCCTGGGGAACAGCTTACCACTGTACTGGCCCTGCTCCTGGGGAACAGCTTACCACTGAACTAGCCCTGATCCTGGAGGCAACCCAGCTTACCACTGTACTGGCTCTGCACATGGGCATGAATATGGACATAAACATGGACACACATACACATGGACACACACACACATACACACACATATGGACGGACGGACACACACACACACACACACACACACACACACACAGAATGTTGGTCAAGGAAACAAACTATTGTGACGGCAAGTTGCGCACCATTGGTTTACGCACCACGGACAAGTGACAGGAAGCACGGACCAGGCAGGTAGTTTGAACACACGCTGAGCGGGCTATCAGGGCCATGCACTAGCTGTCTCTACTCAACCACAGTCACGTGTTGTCCGGTGTCCGCCCTCCTCTAGGTTATCCCCACCCCTCCAGCCTTGCTATTTCCAGCGACCTACTTGTGTGTATGGGGTGAAGGTCGGATATCTGGTCTAGAATCACTGGAGCGTGAGCTTCGAGCAACCCACACACGGCGTAACTTGAATGACATTACCTGAGCGGCAACGGGCCACAGTGTGTCACCTAAAAACGGGTGACCTACCCACCACTTGTTTACCGTTGCCTCAAGTCGGTGAAGACACATTTTCCTGAGACCGCGTGCTGTCTTGGATTTGTTGGGTGCACACTCCAGTCAGATTGAGAACCGGCATCTGATACCTCATGTCGAAGCACGGGAAAATAAATTCGGCTCCCAGAACTTATGATGCCGATGGGTTCAAGAGGCGGGCTGCTTGTATTTGTTTCAGAGATCGCAGCGAGCAGGAGGTAGGTAACATTTATTGCTCATCATGTGTTGTAACATTGGTTCCTCATATGTTGTAACATTGGTTGCTCATGTGTTGTAACATTGGTTCCTCATGTGTTGTAACATTGGTTCCTCGTTATGTTGTAACAGGGGTTCCTCATGTGTTGTAACATTGGTTCCTCATGTGTTGTAACATTGGTTCCTCGTCATGTGTTGTAACATTGGTTCCTCATCATGTGTTGTAACATTGGTTCCTCATGTGTTGTAACATTGGTTCCTCGTTATGTGTTGTAACATTGGTTCATCATTGTGTTGTAACATTGGTTCCTCGTTATGTGTTGTAACATTGGTTCCTCGTTGTGTTGTAACATTGGTTCCTCGTGTGTTGTAACATTGGTTCCTCATGTGTTGTAACATTGGTTGCTCATGTGTTGTAATATTGGTTCCTCATGTGTTGTAATATTGGTTCCTCATGTGTTGTAACATTGGTTCCTCATTTGTTGTAACATTGGTTTCTAGTGTGTTGTAACATTGGTTCCTCGTGTGTTGTAACATTGGTTCCTCATCATGTGTTGTAACATAGGTTCCTCATGTGTTGTAACATTGATTCCTCATGTGTTGTAACATTGGTTCCTCATGTGTTGTAACAGTGGTTCCTCATGTGTTGTAACATTGGTTCCTCATGTGTTGTAACATTGGATCCTCATGTGTTGTAACATTGGTTCCTCATCATGTGTTGTAACATTGGTTCCTCGTGTGTTGTAACATAGGTTCCTCATCATATGTTGTAACATAGGTTCCTCATGTGTTGTAACATTGGTTCCTCATCATGTGTTGTAACATTGGTTCCTCATCATGTGTTGCAAAATTGGTTCCTCATCATGTGTTGTAACATTGACTCCTCATGTGTTGTAACATTGGTTCCTCATCATGTGTTGTAACATTGGTTCCTCATCATGTGTTGTAACATTGGTTCCTCATCATATGTGGTAACATTGACTCCTCATGTGTTGTAACATTGGTTCCTATCATGTGTTGTAACATTGGTTCCTCATCATGTGTTGTAACATTGGTTCCTCATCAGGTGTTGTAACATTGGTTCCTCATGTGTTGTAACATTGGTTCCTCGTTATGTGTTGTAACATTGGTTCATCGTTGTGTTGTAACATTGGTTCATCGTTGTGTTGTAACATTGGTTCCTCGTTATGTGATGTAACATTGGTTCCTCATTGTGTTGTAACATTGGTTCCTCGTGTGTTGTAACATTGGTTCCTCATGTGTTGTAACATTGGTTCCTCATGTGTTGTAACATTGGTTCCTCATGTGTTGTAACATTGGTTCCTCATTTGTTGTAACATTGGTTCCTCGTGTGTTGTAACATTGGTTCCTCATCATGTGTTGTAACATAGGTTCCTCATGTGTTGTAACATTGATTCCTCATGTGTTTTAACATTGGTTCCTCATGTGTTGTAACAGTGGTTCCTCATGTGTTGTAACATTGGTTCCTCATGTGTTGTAACATTGGATCCTCATGTGTTGTAACATTGGTTCCTCATGTGTTGTAACATTGGTTCCTCATGTGTTCTAACATTGGTTCCTCATCATGTGTTGTAACATAGGTTCCTCATGTGTTGTAACATTGGTTCCTCATCATGTGTTGTAACATTGGTTCCTCATTATGTGTTGTAACATTGGTTCCTCATCATGTGTTGTAACATTGACTCCTCATTTGTTGTAACACTGGTTCCTCACCATGTGTTGTAACATTGGTTCCTCATTATGTGTTGTAACATTGGTTCCTCATCATATGTTGTAACATTGACTCCTCATGTGTTGTAACATTGGTTCCTCATCATGTGTTGTAACATTGGTTCCTCATCATGTGTTGTAACATTGGTTCCTCATCATGTGTTGTAACATTGACTCCTCATGCGTTGTAAGATTGTTTCCTCATAATGTGTTGTAACATTGGTTCCTCATCATGTGTTGTAACATTGGTTCCTCATCATGTGTTGTAACATTAGTTCCTCATCATGTGTTGTAACATTGGTTCCTCATCATGTGTTGTAACATTGGTTCCTCATCATATTTTGTAAAATTGGTTCCTCATCATGTGTTGTAACATTGGTTCCACATCATGTTTTGTAACATTGGTTCCTCATCATGTGTTGTAACATTGTTCCTCATCATGTGTTGTAACATTGGTTCTTCATGATGTGTTGTAACATTGTTCCTCATCATGTGTTTTAACATTGTTCTTTATCATGTGTTGTAACACTGGTTCCTCATCATGTATTGTAACATTGGTTCCTCATCATGTGTTGTAATATTGCTTCCTCATCATGTGTTGTAACATTGGTTCCTCATCATGTGTTGTAACATTGGTTCCTCATCATGTGTTGTAACATTGCTTCCTCGTCATGTGTTGTAACATTGGTTCCTCATCATGTGTTGTAACATTGGTTCCTCATCATGTGTTGTAACATTGGTTCCTCATCATGTGTTGTAACACTGGTTCCTCATCATGTGTTGTAACATTGGTTCCTCATCATGTGTTGTAACATTGATTCCTCATCATGTGTTGCAACATTGTTTCCTTATCATGTGTTGTAACATTGGTTCCTCATCATGTGTTGGAACATTGGTTCCTCATCATGTGTTGTAACATTGTTCCTTATCATGTGTTGTAACATTGTTTCATCATCGTGTGTTGTAAAATTATTTCATCATCATGTGTTGTAACATTGATTCCTCATCATGTATTGTAACATTGTTTCCTTATCATGTGTTGTAACATTGGTTCCTCATCATGTGTTGTAACATTGGTTCCTCATCATGTGTTGTAACATTGTTCCTCATCATTTGTTTTAACATTGTTCCTCATCGTGTATTGTAACATTGTTCCTCATCATGTGTTGTAACATTCGTTCCTCATCGTGTGTTGTAACATTGTTCCTCATCATGTGTTGTAACATTGTTCCTCATCATGTGTTGTAACATTGTTCCTCATCATGTGTTGTAACATTGTTTCATCATCGTGTGTTGTAACATTGTTTCATCATCATGTGTTGTAACATTGATTCCTCATCATGTGTTGTAACATTGTTTCCTTATCATGTGTTGTAACATTGGTTCCTCATCATGTGTTGTAACATTGGTTCCTCATCATGTGTTGTAACATTATTCCTCATCATGTGTTTTAACATTGTTGCTCATCGTGTGTTGTAACATTGTTCCTCATCGTTTGTTGTAACATTGGTTCTTCATCATATGTTGTAACATTGTTCCTCATCATGTGTTAGTAACATTGTTCCTCATCATGTGTTGTAACATTGGTTCCTCATCATGTGTTGTAACATTGGTTCCTCATCATGTGTTGTAACATTGGTTCCTCATCATGTGTTGTAACATTGGTTCCTCATCATGTGTTGTAACATTGGTTCCTCATCATGTGTTGTAACATTGGTTCCTCATCATGTGTTGTAACATTGGTTCCTCATCATGTGGTGTAACATTGGTTCCTCATCATGTGTTGTAACATTGCTTCCTCACCATGTGTTGTAACATTGGTTCCTCATCATGTGTTGTAACATTGCTTCCTCACCATGTGTTGTAACATTGGTTCCTCATCATGTGTTGTAACATTGCTTCCTTATCATGTGTCGTAACATTGGTTCCTCATCATGTGTTGTAACACTGGTTCCTCATCATGTGTTGTAACACTGTTCCTCATCACGTGTTGTAACACTGGTTCCTCATCATGTGGTGTAACACTGGTTCCTCATCACGTGTTGTAACACTGGTTCCTCATCACGTGTTGTAACACTGGTTCCTCATCATGTGTTGTAACACTGGTTCCTTATCATGTGTTGTAACACTGGTTCCTCATCATGTGTTGTAACACTGGTTCCTCATCACGTTTTGTAACACTGGTTCCTCATCACGTGTTAGTTGTTTATTTCGTAATTAATTATTAGTGAATGTCTGAACTAAGCTTTAGGTGTTGTATGCGAGAGCCGGACACAGGATCTCATACAGCAGTGATGAACATATGGAGACATTTACCTTCTGTATGTTACTGAGAATCTTTCAGCCGCTTTTAAAATTGCCAAATTGTCACTTGTCATAGACACTTGTCATAACTGTCATGTTTCACTCGTCACAACTGTCACCTGCCATACATATCAGTTGTCACGCGTGTCGTGTCACTTGTAATAATTTTCACTTGTTATAAGTGTCACTCGTCACAGCTGTCACCTGTTATAAGTGTCACTTGTCACAAATTTTACCTGTTATAAATGTCACTCGTCACAATTTTTACCTGTTATACGTGTCACTTGTCACAATTGTCACGCTGGTGTACAGAGATGGGTAGTGTCATTAACCCAGGCAAGACGTCAGTGTTATGGCGCTCTCTGGACAATAGGATTTTTAAGACTGACGTCCCAGGTCTCACAATACATTGCAGGTATGTTCACAGAGAGTAAATTAGGGTACCTGGCAATCACCTTCGACACAAGCCTGTCATTCAGGGATTATGTGAAAGCAGGTGTCACTAGATGTAATAAATTCATATTTATGAATTGTCTTAGTGGCCGCGAACGGTTCCCCATCCGATATTTCTGTGAGATCTAAGAAGGGACTTGGTGCACTAAAGATAACGGCAGCAATGGACTTGGGGCAAGGAATTTTGTTCATACTCTATCAACATCTGATTCTATCAGTAACTGAGTATGGATTAGGACTGCTCACAGTGTCAAACAGTCAACTGGTAAAATTAAACTGCATGCAGAATGAAGCTATGCGGGTGATACTGGGATATACAAGAGACACGCCGGTAGTCTATATGCGATATATCATAGCCTTATACACGATTGCAGACAGGCTCAAGGTGCTGCAGATGAACCTCGGAGTGTCTGCAGACACCGAACACCCCCTGCATGAAGCCATGGACAGTTAAGGGCCACAGGCTGATCAGAGGACACAGTAAGACAAGTGTGCATGTTTGAGAACATTGGGAGAGGAAAGGAGTTGGTCAGAATGCCCAAGGAAAAGTCTTACCTGTGCAGGGTCATAGTAACATTGGATCTGGCGTGCAGGGACTGGCTGGCAAGCTGCACTGAATGGGAGGTGCAACAGCTGATCCACGACAATACGCTCCCAGGTGTCGTGATCATCTACACGAGGCTCTATGCTTCGAGGTCGCTACGGGCTCATAGCCAAGGGCAACGGATTGTGTTTGGTGCAGTAGAGCCTGGCATATGAAACCACAGCATCTAGTCTGTGAATGGCAGACACAAGTCATGAATCTGTGTAGTTGATTAGTAATTCCTTGAGTGGCTCTCCGTGTCTCTACTGCACACAGCAGTACCTATCTATTTTTAGAGTGATCTATTCCAAGTCGGTACTATTTTTAACTTCTGGTAACTGCCACAAATATCCCAGCGCTATGACAGCCCTTGCCGTTCGTATTTTTACTTTATTGACGTCAATCATTCCCCCAAACAGGTCAGACCAGTTATCCTGACCTGGGCATAGCTTCACTCTGGCTGACCTTTCTGTTTGTCAACAAGTCAGCGTTCTAGTGCAATACAGCCTGGGTACAACAGTTCTCATAGATTCAGTGCTCTAGTACAGTACAGACTGGGTACAACAGTTCTCATATATTGAGTGCTATAATACAGTACAGCATGGGTACAACAGTTCTCATATATTAAGTGCTATAATACAGTACAGCGTGGGTACAACAGTTCTCATATAGAGTCAGTGCTCTAGTACAGTACAGTCTGGGTACAACAGTTCTCATGGAGTCAGTGCTCTAGTACAGTCAGAGTGGTACAACAGATCTCATAGAGTCAGCGCTCTAGTACAGTACAGCCTGGGTACAACAGTTCTCATGGAGTCAGTGCTCTAGTACAGTCAGAGTGGTACAACAGATCTCATAGAGTCAGTGCTCTAGTACAGTACAGCCTGGGTACAACACTTCTCATGGAGTCAGTGCTCTAGTACAGTCAGAGTGGTACACCAGATCTCATAGAGTCAGTGCTCTAGTACAGTACAGCCTGGGTACAACAGTTCTCATATAGAGCCAGTGCTCTAGTACAGTCAGAGTGGTACAACAGATCTCATAGAGTCAGTGCTCTAGTACAGTACAGCCTGGGTACAACAGTTCTCATGGAGTCAGTGCTCTAGTACAGTACAGTCTGGGTACAACAGTTCTCACAGAGTCAGTGCTCTAGTAAAGTACAGTCTGGGTACAACAGTTCTCACAGAGTCAGTGCTATAATACAGTACAGTCTGGGTACAACAGTTCTCACAGAGTCAGTGCTCTAGTACAGTGCAGTCTGGGTACAACAGTTCTCACAGAGTCAGTGCTATAATACAGTACAGTCTGGGTACAACAATTCTCAGATTCAGTGATCGAGTGCTGTACATATCTTGTGAAGAGTTTAACTGTTTGGTGCACATCTGGTGTGAGATTTGACATAGTATGTGATGCATATCATGAGGGAGATTTCACCCAGTGTGCGGTACACAACATGAGGTAGATTTGACCCAAAATTGTGGTACATATGTCAGAGATTTGACCCTGAGTGTGATGCATATCATGTGGGATATTTGACCCAGTGTATGGCACATATCATGTGGGAGATTTGACCCAGCGTCTAATGTCACTCGTTGTCCTAGATATTATGACAGATTCACAGGAACACCGATGTAGCAACGAAGAACTCAAGTAACTACTGGCGTCCTTGGCATCCTTACTTTATTATTATAGACAATTGTCACAGCAGTCAAAAGTCACAAGTTCCCGTACATCTGGGAGGGCAAGTGACACATTATGAAATAATAATATATATATATATATATATTTTGCTGCTGTAAACAGTTAAATACTTTTCAGAATAAACAATCGGTACAGCAGGCTATCATTCTAAGGTATTCATAGATGCTGCGTTTCTATGCAATATTCACTTACAGTTCGACCTTGTTGTTTGGCGAGAGGTGACATTGGACTCCCATTACTTTTGCAAACAGCGACGACTTTCGTGCAGAGCGTTTTTAACAGTCTTGACTGCAGATTCTTAACGTAGAATCAATGTACATCCTCTTAAATGATTCTGGGTGACTATAGGTCATGTTAGCAATCTATTCGCCACTGGAAAACTTGAATAATTGTTCACAGCTGAAATTACTGACACATCTTTTCTCTGTCAACTCCCTGACCTGACTAAATCGACCTGGCAGGATTCAGCTGTTTTCGTCACGTGATACACAATCTTTCTAAGTGCTTTCCCTTGATTATTCATCATTCTCCGTAAGGTCTCTCTTAACCCACGTTCTTAGTGCTTGTCCGTTAACTGTTGTTAACTTAAATTACACTTGCTCTTTCTCTGTTGCTCCCGTACGGTACACATTCTATTAATGCATATGACTAGTGCTGTAAACCCTATGTTGCTACATGGCAGTGTGCCCCCCGCCCCCTCCTCCCGTTTTTGAAAATGGTGCAACCATTTTCATCGTCTATTCGCTTTCTTCTTCCTGTGACATGTGGCAATATTGACAGTTCTTAGTCATTTCATCATACAATATATACACATATATTCCTACATACATATTCTATACTTGTGATAATATGATGGTATGTTATCCAATAAACACTACACAAAATCAATAAAGAAATTATTATTATTATTTATTTATATAGGACACGCACTTCTATCTACTTCCCTTGTAGATGTCGTGTAGCCACAGCCTATGGAAGGGCTGGGCTAACTATCCTATGAGTTTCATAAGGTCCCCTGTACCCCATAGTAGTTCGTCATTTGCCCTATAGACAAGCATCCCCAAACCTATCTAGGCCATTACGCCCGACTGAGGGTACGTGCGTGATTAATAGGTACCATTACCCTCTGTATTATTATTGGTGTTTGGTATCTGGAATGTCTCCATATTATGTATATGACTTTTCCCTCTACTGTATTTGCTACTTGTCGTTAAAGGTTACCGTTTAACCGTTCTTTGCTTCATCTGTTTGAAGGTGAGGTCTGCTGTCTTAGTAAATATTTATCTTGTGTACTACCGGGCTTGCTTGTAGTGTTCATTATTCTTCCCTCTACGTGCCTATGACATGGGATTGTTTACTTCTTCTTCGTAATTCTCGGTGTAGTCCCTTCTACTTATAGACCAATGTTCATTTAATGACTGAATTGTGTAGTTGCTGTCTGGAACCTTATGAATGGCGCCGCCAAGGTGACCTCTAGTTAATGTGCTCCTGTTTCTTGAAGTTCGAGCCGCCCATCTCTGCCATACATCTACTGTCACTCGTTGTCCTAGATATTATGACAGATTCACAAGAACATCGATGTAGCAACAAAGAACGTAAGCAACTACTGGCGTCCTTGGCATTCTTACTTTATTTATTATAGACAGTTGTCACAGAAGTCAAAGTCACAAGTTCCCGTACATCTGGGAGGGCAAGTGACACATTATGAAATAATATATATATATATTGCTGCTGTAAATAGTTAAATACCTTTCAGAATAACCAATCGGTACAGTAGGATATCATTCTGCGGCATTCATAGATGCTGCGTATCTACACAATATCCACTTACAATAGGTCCTTTGTGTCTGGCGAGCGGTGACATTGGGCTGCCATTACTTTTGCAAACTGCGACGACTTTCGTGCAGAGCGTTTTTAACAGTCTTGACTTGACCGCCCATTGCAGATTCTTAACTTAGAATCAATGTACATCCTCTTAAACGATTCTGGATGACTCTAGGCCATTTTAGCAATCTATTCGCCACTGGAAAACTTGAATAATTGTTCACAGCTGAAATTACTTTTTTTTTTTTTTTAAACTTTTATTGAATGTTAAAATCGTAGCAAAGTGTATTGTCTGTGTTTTTGTATCATTTGTACGTTTATAGTCTCATCCCGCTAACTCAGAATACATTCTTTGTGATTCATTGTGTGACACCCTCCTTCCTCTGCTCTCTCTCTCTCTCTCTCTCTCTCTCTCTCTCTCTCTCTCTCTCTCTCTCTCTCTCTCTCTCTCTCTCTCTCTCTCTCTCTCTCTCTCTCTCTCTTACCATATCACACACAAGCACACATATCCTATGGGAATCAGTGTTCGTTGTCAATCGAGGTTTTGACCCTTGTTTAGCCGACACAGGTAAATCCTTTTTACTGACCTTCTCCCAGCGCAGCGAACAGAAAAATAAATTCTTCGTACCTGTAAAGAAAAAAACATTTAGACTATCATCCTGCTGTTGTTTGTAATGTTACCTTACAACAATTTCAATGTAGAAAGTTTAAAATGTATAACATGTTTGAAATTTTGCGCATATGTCACCTATACGTCCACATGCAACTCTCTGTAGAAACACAGACAATACACAGCTGAAATTACTGATACATCTTTTCTTCTGTCAACTCCTTGACCTGACTAAATCGACTAGGCAGAGGATCCCGTGATATCAGCTGTTTTCATCACGTGATACACAATCTTTCTAAGTGGTTTCCCTTGATTAATCATCACTCTCCGTAAGGTCTCTCTTAACCCACTTTCCTAGTGCTTGTCCATTAACTGTCGTTAACTTAAATTACACTTGCTCTTTCTCTGTTGCTCCCGTACTGTACACATTCTATTAATGCATAGGACTAGCGCTGTAAACCCTATGTTGCTACATGGCACATATCATGAGGGAGATTTGACCCATCGCGTGGTACACATCCTGTTTCAGATTCTGCTCATCACCTCCAGCCACGATGTGCAGAAGTGGATTGTCCCCGGAGGTGGCATTGACCCAGGGGAGGAGCCCAGGGAGGCAGCGGCCAGGGAGGCTAGAGAGGAGGCGGGAGCTGAAGGTGTTGTAGACAGACTGCTGGGTGTGTCCGAGGTGAGCCATCTCACTGTCTAGTTATGTCTGCGGAGAGTCATGTCACTGTATAGTTGTGTCTGAGGTGAGTCATGTAGCTGTCTAGTAGTGTCTGAGGTGAGTCATGTCACTGTCTAGTAGTGTCTGAGGTGAGTCGTGTCATGTCTAGTTGTGTCTGAGGTGAATCATGTCATGTCTAGTCGTATCTGAGGTGAGTAATGTCACTGTCTAGTTGTGTCTGAGGAGAGTCATGTCACTGTCTAGTTGTGTCTTAGGTGAGTCATGTCACTGTCTAGTTGTGTCTGAGGTGATTCGTGTCACCGTATAGTCGTGTCTGAGGTGAATCATGTCACTGTCTAGTTGTGTCTGAGGTGAGTCGTGTCATGTCTAGTTGTGTCTGAGGTGAATCATGTCATGTCTAGTCGTATCTGAGGTGAGTAATGTCACTGTCTAGTTGTGTCTGAGGTGAGTCATGTCACTGTCTAGTTGTGTCTTAGGTGAGTCATGTCACTGTATAGTTGTGTATGAGGTGAATCATGTCATGTCTAGTCGTGTCTGAGGTGAGTCATGTCACTGTCTAGTTGTGTCTGAGGTGAATCATGTCACTGTCTAGTTGTGTCTGAAGTGAATCATGTCACTGTATAGTTGTGTCTTAGGTGAGTCATGTCACTGTATAGTTGTGTCTGAGGTGAGTCATGTCACTGTTTAGTTGTGTCTGAGGTGAGTCATGTCACTGTATAGTTGTGTCTGAGGTGAGTCATGTCACTGTTTAGTTGTGTCTGAGGTGAGTCATGTCACTGTTTAGTTGTGTTTGAGGTGAGTCATGTCACTGTATAGTTGTGTCTGAGGTGAATCATGTCACTGTATAGTTGTCTGAGGTGAGTCATGTCACTGTATAGTTGTGTCTGAGGTGAATCATGTCACTGTATAGTTGTGTCTGAGGTGAGTCATGTCACTGTATAGTTGTGTCTGAGGTAAATCATGTCACTGTCTGGTTGTGTCTGAGGTGAGTCATGTCACTGTCTAGTTGTGTCTGGGTGAGTCATGTCACTGTTTAGTTGTGTCTGAGGTGAGTCATGTCACTGTCTGGTTGTGTCTGAGGTGAGTCATGTCACTGTCTAGTTGTGTCTGAGGTGAGTCATGTCACTGTTTAGTTGTGTCTGAGGTGAATCATGTCACTGTATAGTTGTGTCTGAGGTGAGTCATGTCACTGTATAGTTGTGTCTGAGGTGAGTCATGTCACTGTATAGTTGTGTCTGAGGTGAGTCATGTCACTGTATAGGTGTGTCTGAGGTGAATCATGTCACTGTCTGGTTGTGTCTGAGGTGAGTCGTGTCACTGTATAGTTGTGTCTGAGGTGAGTCGTGTCACTGTCTAGTTGTGTCTGAGGTGAGTGATATCATTAGGTGATTGCCATTGTGCTGTTGTGCATGAGTGTAGTGTTATTGTGTTGCTGTGTGTGAGTTGAATGACATTGTGTTGTTGTGTGTCAGATGAAGTGAACATAGTGAAGTGTGTGTGTGTGGGTGTGTGTTGTGTGTGTGTGTTTACATCTTTGCCAATCTTGTACCCTGAACTGTTGTGCCACCTCCTGGCATTGTTGTCCTCCGTCAACGTTTGTCCCAGGACACACCCGCTGTCACTGTATTCCTTCATCCCATGATTGGGTTTGTAATGGATTGTGTTGACCACACTCAAGCTGTGGTTGATATTGCTACAATAACATTCATCATTGTATTTATGTGATATCACTACAGTAACATTCACCATTTAATATATTTGATATCACTACAGTAACATTTATCATTGAAAGTAATTCAGATCTAGCTGTTAGGGCTCCGACATTTCATGTGTTTGACATTTCATGTGTCTGACATTTCATGACACTGACATTTCATGGCTCCGACATTTCATGACACTGACATTTCATGACACTGACATTTCATGGCTCTGACATTTCATAACTCTGACATGTCATGGCTCTCATCAACCGCCCCGTCCATGTGGTGTTGTCTTGTATTTACAGAGCCAGGAGCGGCACTCCAGGACGTGGGTCTACGCCTTCTACGTGTCCCACCTGGAGGACCACTGGACCGAGTCTGAGAGCCGTGGTCAGTCTTTTTAATTGTGCGCATAGTTCCTGTGTCCGGTAGTGGGCATATTTTCTGTATCATATAGTGGGAATATTTCCTCTATCATATAGTTAGTATATTTCCTGTATCATATAGTAGGTATATTTCTTGTATCATATAGTGGGTATATTTCTTGTATCATATAGTAGGTAAATTTCCTGTATTATGCAGTGGGTATATTTCTTGTATCATATAGTGGGTATATTTCTTGTTCATATAGTGGGTATATTTCCTGTATCATACAGTGGGTATATTTCTTGTTTCATATAGTGGGTATAGTTCTTGTATCATATGGTGGATATTTTTTCTTAATCATATAGTGGGTATATTTCCTGTAGCATGTAGTTGGTATATATCCTGTATCATATAGTGGGTATATTTATTGTATCATATTGTAGGTATATTTCCTGTATCATATAGTGGGTATATTTCCTGTATAATATAGCTGGTGTATTTCCTGTATCATATAATGTTTATATTTCCTGTATCATATAGTTGGTATATTTGCTGTATCATATAGTGGGTATATTTATTGTATCATATTGTAGGTATATTTCATGTATCATATAGTATGTATATTTCCTGAAACAGGTATTGTGTATATTTCATTTGTAATTGCCCCACATTATTTACATAGAACACATTTGTGAAGTATTTTCCCTTCTATTGTTATGCTACATAACAATGTTATCCGTGTCTTTGCTATAACCAATGTTTACTTTGTTATACCACATTGTAATGTTATCTATTTCTGTGCTATAGCCAATGTTTATATTGTTATATTACGTCGTGGTGTTATCTATTTCTTTGCTATAACCGATGTTTACCTTGGTTTATCACATTGTTATGTTATCTATTTCTTTGCTATTACCAATGTTTATGTTATTTCACTTTGTTGCGTTATCTATTTCTTTGCTATAAGCAATGTTTATGTTGTTATATCACATTGTGGTGTTGTCTATTTGTTTGCTATAACCAATGTTTATGTTGTTATATTACATTGTTATGTTATCTATTTCTTTGCTATAAGCAATGTTTATGTTGTTATATCACATTGTGGTGTTGTCTATTTGTTTGCTATAACCAATGTCTATGTTGCCTTGATATTCAAGGAGAGTCCGTATTTGCCCTCTCTGTGACTACAATGTCCAAGATTTGTTGTTATCTCTGGCATTGTCCACCATCAATATTGCGTTACTTGCATAGATTGTTATCTCCAACTCGTATTCCGGGCCTTTCTGTGATCGCTTTCATTTTTAATTCCTGTAGAGGGAGAAGAGATCCGTCGACAAAATATGACCCTGTCTCGCGTCTCTCTTTATGTGTTCTTAATTGATTTCTTTATATGCCATTTAGTTGCTGCTATTTGTTTATTGTCAATTATCTTTTTTATTTCGTTTTTTTTTTCGCTCGTTCGTTTTGAACTCAGGCGTAGTTCATACACACTACTTCTAGTGGTGGTGACTGAATTTTGCCTGTGGATTAGTTTTCCATATTAACAGTGTCCCTCGCCATGAGGCGAATCCACTCTGATCTGACTTCAGAGGTACTTGTAATTTACGTCACCAAGTCAAGGACGAAATTATCAGTATTACTTTCAAATATTTCCAGTCAGTTATCTGTACTATTCTCAGATGTTTCCAGTCAATTATCTGTACTATTCTCAGATGTTTCCAGTCAATTATCTGTAATATTCTCTGATGTTTCCCATTGATGTTGATATCTGTCAACATGTTGATCATGTCCCCATGTTTACCGTTATCTAACGCTTCAGTGTCGTCCTTTTAAAGATAGAAGACACCCATAAATAGAAGACACCCACGGATGGGAGACACCCACGGATGGGAGACACCCACGGATGGGAGATACCCACAGATAGGAGACACTCACAGATAGGAAACACCCACAGATACCCACAGGAGATAGGAGACATCCTCAGATAGGAGACACCCACAGATAGGAGACAACCACCGATAGGAGATGCGCTGGTTCCTTCTGTATGTGTGTGTGTGTGTGTGAGAGAGAGAGAGAGAGAGAGAGAGAGAGAGAGAGAGAGAGAGAGAGAGAGAGAGAGAGAGAGAGAAATGGTCAATGCCTACATATGTACATACATGATGATCTACCCCACAGACCGGAGACGGCGATGGTTCCCGCTGGGAGACGCCAAGCGCGCCCTGTCCAATCACCAGCCACCTCTACTGAACTACATCCAGGTCATCGAAGGCATCAGGGTCACCTCATAGTTGTCACAGGTCTAGGAGCGGCGAGTCAGGGAGATCTGAGAGCGACGAGTCACGGGAGATCTTGGAGCGGGCGAGTCACGAGAGATCTGAGAGCAGAGAGTCACGGGAGATCTGAGAGCTGCAAGTCACGGGAGATCTTGGAGCGGCGAGTCACGGCAGATCCGAGTGCGGCAAGTGACGGGAGACCTGAGTGCGGCAAGTGACGGGAGACCAGGGCCTGAAGTGTGTCTCAGCGTGTTGTATATAAAGACCCCATGTCATAGCTTCAGGGACCATTGTAGTTGTGTACATAAAACCGGCCGGCTGCCTCCAGATGGGGGTCAGGTTGGAACTTTCTCTAGTTTAAGAACACCGTGATTGGAAGGGGGGGGGGGGATATAAATGTGAGATCTCGTTGTGTCCCCATCTCTTCCTCCAGATGCCCACGCAACACGTGGTCTACATTGTTAGTTGATACATCCTTATGAATGTTGTATGTTGGTCACTACATCTGTGTGAATGTTGTATGTTGATTACTACGCCTGGGTGAATGCTGTATGGTGGTCACTACATCTGTGTGAATGTTGTATGTTGGTCACTACATCTGCGTGAGTGTTGTTGAATGTTTGTCACTACATCTGTATGAATGTTGGGTAATTCACCCAAGTGAATGTTGTATGTTGGTTAATACATGCGTGTGGATGTTGTATGTTGGTTACTACATCAGTGTGAGTGTTGCATGCATATTAACTGGGAAATATTTGTTGATTAAATAAATCTCTATGCTTACGAACGCGGTTCGTGAGCCGGGTACCAGGCGTTCGATGCTCAGCTGCGACCGATTTGTGTAGCAGACCGTGTCGCGTTGTGTTATAACGTGCTGGTATGGGAGCCGGTCGTTCAGAAAGCAATCGCAAACTACTGAACTTAACACTTGCCTAGTACATCAACAACAGCTGAAAAATGCTGGTATTGACTGCAACGTCCCGTAAGGGATACGCAACATTTAAAAAAAAATGAATTTTGCATGTATATTTGTACTTGAATAAATTTATTAATGAACTAAATCTCTATGTATGTTGCACATATATTTACTGGGAAATATTTGTTGGTTAAGTAAATCTTTGTGAATGTTTTTGTCTGTATGTACTGGGGAACAATTGTGATTAAGTAAATCTCTAAGAATGTTTCGTGTGTACATGTACTGGGAAATATTTGTTGGTTCACATGTTCACCATCACAGGTTCACTATGTAGTGTATGGTTACATAGAGCAGACTGACCAGAAAGACGAGCCCGCCCAGACAGAGGACCACTTCGACACTCTCTCAGTTGTGCGAGGGGGTCGGGACAGACGAAGAGTGCATAATCACAACTGAGACAATACGTGCGATGCTCAGGAAATCACGTAACACCGCCCCAGGTCCAGATAACATCCGGTATGGTGACCTACTGGTGATGTCAGATGATGACATGGAAGAACTGGCCAGAGAATTCAACACCAATATCCAGAGGGATCAGATCAAAGAGGAATGGTTACACAGCTACTTGCTGCCGCTGCCAAAACCAAACAAAGACCATTCCAAGGTAAGCGGCTACAGAATCATTACGATGCAGAATACTGCTGGCAAGCTACTGAAGAAAATTGTAGCACGCAGACTTACTTGTGACTTGGAACAACTCGGCTGCTTCCCGCCCACACTTGTAGGATACAGACGCAACAAAGAGTCATGGCTGAATGTGGCGGTCTTTGCTCAAGATGTTTACGAAGGATTTCAGGTCAGAGAAGAGACATGTGCTGCCGCCATAGACTTAGAGGACGTATACAATAGAGTATCCTTCGAGCACTTGATGCAAACCCTCCTCAGACTGAAAGTGCACCCTCACCTTGTACGATGGATAGCTGCAGTTCTGCTCCAAAGGAAGGTGGTGCTAAGATGCAGGAGTTGGTCTTCTGAGCCGATAACGATATGTCCAGGATTGCCGCAGGGTTCACCACTGTCACCAGTACTATTCAACGTGTATACGGTGCCGATCACTAAACAACAGTTGGACGGGAGGGGTAGGACTCTATGATATGCAGGCGAACTAGATCGAATTTCCTCCTGGTGTGCTGATGCCGGCACGGACTAGATCGAATTTCCTCCTGGTGTGCTGATGCCGGCACGGACTAGATCGAATTTCCTCCTGGTGTGCTGATGCCGGCGCCCTTGTCAACCCTGCAAAGGCATCGGTTACATGGTTCTCCCTAAACAACCATATTGTGAACATTAGCCTATATTAGCCTATAGTAAATATCCCACACATTAGCCAACAGTAAACATCCCACACATTGGCCGATAGTAAACATCCCACACATTGGCCGACAGTAAACATCCCACACATTAGCCTATAGTAAACATCCCACACATTGGCCGACAGTAAACATCCCACACATTAGCATATAGTAAACATCCCACACATTGGCCGACATTTAACATCCTACAAATTGGCCGATAGTAAACATCCCACACATTGGCCGACAGTAAACATCCCACACATTAGCCTATAGTAAACATCCCACACATTGGCCGACAGTAAACATCCTACACATTGGCCTATAGTAAACATCCCACACATTGGCCGACAGTTAACATCCTACACATTGGCCGATAGTAAACATCCCACACATTGGCCGACAGTAAACATCCCACACATTAGCCTATAGTAAACATCCCACACAATGGCCGACAGTAAACATCCCACACATTAGCTTATAGTAAACATCCCACACATTGGCCGACAGTAAACATCCCACACATTAGCCTATAGTAAACATCCCACACATTGGCCGACAGTAAACATCCCACACATTGGCCAATAGTAAACATCCCACACATTGGCCGACAGTTAACAACGCAAATAATAGGTTAATAATAATCTGTAATGGTTGAGTTAATCTCTGAGTCACATTTGCAATAGGATGTCACTTTATCTCTGTGTTTACATCTGCAATAGGATGTCACTTTATCTGTGTCACACCTTCCATCAGATTCACCTTTCTCTGCATATTCCACCAGATGTCATTTTATCTCTGCACCTTCCATCAAATTCACTTTATCTCAGTATTACATCTGCCATCAGATGGTATTTTATCTATCTGTCACATCTTCCATCACATGTCACCTTATCTCTGTGTCACATCTTACATCAGGTGTCACCTTTTCTGTGTGTCACATCTGCCATCGCGTGTCACTTTATCTCTCTTCGTGCAGGATGTATGTATGGATACGTGCGGGATGTGTGGGTTGACGGAGGTATGTGTGTGTGGTTTTGTGATGTGTGTTTTGCTGGGTGGTTGCGGGTGTGTAGGTGGGTGGTGGAGAATATGTGGGTGGGTATGTGCGTGTCGGTTATGGGATGGGTGGGAGGTGTATGTGTGGGTGGGGATATGTGTGTGGGTGGGGGATCGGTGGGTGGGTGGCGGCATGTATGTTTGCCTGAGTCTGTGTGAGTGCGTGGAGGTATGTGTGGGTGGGGGATGTGTGGGTGGCTGAGGGGTGTGTGGGTGGCTGCGGGGTGTGAGGGTGGATGGGGGATGTGTCTCGCAACATTGCAATATGCACTGTTTATGTTTACAACTTTCATTTGACAATGTTTTTTTTTCCCCATGTGAATGTACCATGCGTAATATGCTTTGTTTGTGCTTACAAAATCAATTTGACAATGTTTTTTTCCCTATGTAAATGTAACATGCACATTTGATGAATGAAAGATGAGTGATCGAAAGGGCCGAATGTAAGACGGGCCTGCGTGCCCAATTTGTTACCCTTTTAAAATAAAGTTACTTCGTTCGTTCGTTCTCTGTCACATCTTCTGTCACATGTCACCTTATCTCTGTGTCACATCTTCCATCAGGTGTCACTTTATCTCTCTGTCACATCTTCTATCACATGTCACTTTATCTCTCAGTCACATCTTCTATCACATGTCACCTTATCTCTTTGTCACATCTTCTATCACATGTCACCTTATCTCTGTGTCACATCTGCCATCATATGTCACTGTATCTCTCTGTCACATCTTCCATCACATGTCACCGTATCTCTGTGTCACATCTTACATCAGGTGTCACCTTTTCTCTGTGTCACATTTGCCATCAGATGTTATTTTATCTCTCTGTCACATCTTCCATCACATGTCACCTTATCTGTGCCACATCTTCCATCAGGTGTCACCTTATCTCTGTGTCACATCTTCCATTAGGTGTCACCTTATCTCTGTATCACATCTGCCATCAGATGTCACTTTATCTCTCTGTCACATCTTCTGTCACGTGTAACCTTATCCCGGTGTCACATCTGCCATCACATGTCACTTTCTCCCTGTCACCACTGTCTAGCCTATATGTGACCTGTCTGATGGCTGCCCCCGTATATATGTCATGCACGCATGAAGTCGGCAGGTCTGACCCAGGTCTGTAGTTTCTCTATATAATGTTCTAGTTCGGCTTGCCTCTTCTCTCATTTATGAATATGATATACTTTCATGTATTCAATTCCCGCTGCTTTGTGTAACATATCACCATCTACTGTTTTACCTCTGTGTCATACTTGAGTCAGTCAATCAATCAATCAATCAATCAATCAATCAGGTACCACTCCACAATGAAGGTTGGCTGCAGTAGATCTCCAACACTGTTTGTCTCTCGCCTTGACTGTACCTTCTGTCAGGCTTATGTTCGTCCATCTCTTGATTTTATCCTCCCACTTGTATCATTGTCTACCTCTTGCTCGCTTGCCCTCAACCTTGCCGTCCAGTATGGTTTTTATAAGAGTACCATGTCTTTTAACGTGACCGAAATATTTCACTTGCCTTCTCTTTATTTCTTTCATCAACTCTCTCTTCAGACGCAGTTTTTCTAGAACCTCTGCATTTGATTGTTTTTGTTTCCGTGAAATACAGACCTGTTCGTCTGTATATCCACATCTCCAGGGCTTCTATGCGACTTTCTAGTTGCTTGTTCAATGTCCAGGCTTCCGCGCCATACAGTAGCGTTGAATATTCGTAACATTTGACAATTCTCAATTTTAATGCGTTATTACCCCTCTAGATGTTGATGATTTCATGCCGTTGAAAGCATTTTTGGTCATTCCTATTCTCTTTTTGATTTCTGTTTCACTTCTGCCATCTGCTATTATGTGTACTTGAGTAGAGAACTAGAAATACTCAACACAACACTCGGAGAGTTGGAAATACTCAACACTCTCAGAGATGGATATACTCAAAACACGCCACTCTCAGAGTCGAATGAATCACCAAAAACGAGAAGTTAACCACTCAGTTTAATGTGCTCGGAGAAAATCAATATAATTGATTGATTGATTCATTCATTCAAGAACCGACATCACAGCATTCTGGGCATTCCCATAAGCGCTCCGTCCCCATCCTCAGAAGCCAGCGAAGAGTTCCAACCCCAATAGTACCAGTAGCAATCTGATTATATGTGCGTCTCACCTTTCCTCTAAGCGTCGAGCATCGGCAATATCCCCTCATCACTCCACGCTGTCGCATTCTTGCCAGACCACGGTAATCCATTTGCTCCTCCAAGGTGTACACGTGCTCCCGCAACCACGTCTGCCTTGTCATGCATCAATACTCTACCAAGTTCTGCAGAGCCAGCCAATATGTCCGCCTGTTCATTCCCCAGCACACCAGCATGCCCCGGAGAAAAGATCCAGACGATGCTTGTCACCCGTGACTTCCGAAGCGAAGCAAGCCACTCTTCACGAAGTTTGCCTGTCCTCACCCTACTCAGCATGATTTCTGAGTCGTTACAATCACGACGTGTGTGTGTATCGTATTCTCCATCCAGCGGAAAGCTGCACTGACCGCCTCCACCTCCATTCTTCAGCTAGATGTTGTGGTATCATATGCCAGGCTCTCCTGCACCAAACCATTAGCTTTTGCCAAGAACCCCCAGGCACTTCTCCTGCCTCTCAACACCGAACCATCTGTGTATATAATCACATCACCCGGGCGAGTATTATCCTGAATTAGTTGCTGGATTTCCACTTCCGTGGCCCCTGCTGGCCATTCCCTGCACTCCCGGCTCAATGTTATTACAACTCTGCACAAGTCTGACTGCACGGCTGGGACTCTGACCCACTCCTTCGCCTGCATCACCTTGAGCCTACCTGCAACAGTCGGCAAACCAAGGATCTAACGCATACACACCACTGGGGTGTCTCTGGTGCATCCTAGAATGACCCGCATAGCCTCGTTCTGTATGCGCTCCAATCTCACCAGCTGACTCTTTGAGACAATGAGCAGTTCTAGTCCATAATCAATCGCTGAGAGGATCAATTGCTGGTATAGTCTGAAAAGCATTCTCTGCTCTATGTCCATTGCAGCCATAGTTTTAAGTGCGTTGAGTCCCTTTTGAGATCTTGTCACAACCGTCTCCACATGATCCTTGAAGGACAGGCTCCTGACAAATGTGATTCCCAGATACTTCAGTTTGTTCTCTCTGTTGACGCTTCCAGGATCTATCGTGAGGCTTGGAACATCAGCTCTCACAACCCTGTTGTCCAGAGAGCACCACAAAACAGCTGCCTTTTCCGGGTGGATGACAGCACCCATTTAAGTGCACCAGTCAAAGAAGATGATATTAAAGACGACTTTTATAATGATCTAGAAGATGTCATAGAAGAAACCCCCAAACAGGACATCCTGATTGTGCTGGGAGACTTCAACGCAAAAATAGGCAGAGAGCAAACTCATAAAAAAGTTGCCGGTATGGAAAGCCTACATACAACTTCAAATGATAATGGATGGAGAGTCATCAACCTAGCAGAAGCCAAAGGACTGCAGACCAGCAGTACCAGACTTCAAAGAAAGGATATACATAAACAAACTTGGAAATCATGTGACAAGAGAACCTATAATCAAATAGATCACATTTTAATTAACAACAAAAATGTATCAAACATACAGCAAGTCAGAAGTTATAGAGGAGCTGAGTGCCACAGTGACCACTTCCTCGTTGGGGCAAAATTCAAAATAAAACTTAAGAGAGCTTTCTATGCTAAACAACAAAGGTTACACCCAACATATAACAGATAAAAACTACAAGAAATTACAGGAGAAATTTGCAGATGAAATAAAATTTAAACTTGAAATTCTACAAAACCCGTTGGAGGAAAGCGTTGACCAAACTTGGTTGAACATCAAGAATACAATTCAATCTACCGCAGAAGAATGTCTCGGTGAGTTAACCACGCATAGAAAGAACAGATGGTTCAATCAAAAATGTGAAGAAGCAGTCATTAGGAAAAAGAATGCCAGACAGTTATGGTTAAATGACATCAGCAACATCCAAAAGGAAGAGCAATATAGAAATGAATGTAAAGAGGCTACAAAAATAGTTCAACAGCAGAAGCGAGAATATATGAGTAATATAATCAAAGATATGGAAACTAATCACCAGAAAAACGAATCCAGAAAGTTTTTTTTAAAGAACTGAAGTCAATGAAACGAGGGCACCAACACAACACATATGGTTTAAAAGACAAAAATGGGAATATGATAAATACCAATGAGGAAATGTGCAACACATGGAAAGAATACTTTGTTGAATTACTAAATTGTGAAGCTGCAAGTAACACTTTCCCCACAGGAAGAGGTTCTAACGTGTGAACCACAAATTGAAGAACCTGCATTTGAAGAAATCCTATATGTAATCACACAACTTAAAAACAATAAGGCAACTGGGACTGATGGAATTGCTGCTGAATTTATAAAGGCGGATGGCCATGCATTACATCTAAAGCTATACGAACTAATAATAAAAATCTGGAGGACTGAAGAATTACCCCATGACTGGAAAGAGTCATTATTGATGCCTATCTTTAAGAAAGGAGACAAGTTCCAGTGTGAAAATTATAGAGGAATATCACTACTGTCCGTAAGCTATAAGATACTATCCGCAGTATTACTAAATAGACTAAAACCATATCCAGAATACATATTAGGTGACTACCAAGCGGGTTTTTAGACAAAACAGATCAACAATAGATCAGATATTTATCTTACGACAAATAGCCGAGAAAAATTGGGAATATAAAAGATCTCCATAACATTTTTGTGGATTTTAAAAAGGCTTATGATAGTGTCCATAGGAATAGTCTATGGAATGCTATGCGGGAATTTGGAATACCAAGGAAGTTAATCAACATGACCAGACAATGCATGGAAGATACTTATAATATAGTAACATATAAAGGCAGGAAATCAGACCCTTTCCAAATAACATCTGGCTTGAAACAGGGTGATGCACTATCGCTGCTACTCTTCAATCTGGCTCTAGAGAAAGTTGTAAGGAAGGTAAAGGAGGAATGTGATTTTGGAGGAACATCCAAGCTGCTTGGTTATGCAGATGATATAGATATTATAGGGGAAAATGAACAAAAGACATTGGAAATATTGACTCACTTAAAGGAAAAAGCCCAACAAATGGGGCTGGCTATCAACCAAGATAAGACAGAATATATGGTAATTTCAAGAGAAGGAATGGCTAAAAACTCTGGCCACAAAGAAATAGATAATATGACCATTAAAAGAACGGAAACATACAAATACCTGGGTACAATCTTCAACTGCTCCAACATCATAAGGGAAGAAATACAAACTAGAATCAATTCTGGAAATAAGATATACTATGCACTACAACATCTACTAAAATCAAAGGCGCTATCTCGTAACACCAAGATCACAATATACAAAATACTGATCAGACCAGTTGTGCTGTATGGCTCTAAACCTGGAGTACAACGAAAGGAGACGAAGCCTTGCTACAAACCTTTGAGAACAAAGTTTTAAGACGCATCTTTGGACCCATTAGGGATACACAAAGTGGAGAGTGGAAAAGAAGAACTAACAAAGACTATGATCTGTTTAAGTCCCCGCTAATCACTGGTATCATGAAGGCTAATAGACTACAATTGCTGGGGCATATAGAAAGAATGGAAGATAATAGGGAAACAAAACTCGCTTACACTCAGGAAATAAATGACCGTAGACCCCGAGGTAGACCAAGAAGACGGTGGAGAGATAATATATATACAGACCAGGGTCGGATTAAGCCATCTTGGTACCCTAGGCACAAACCCACATGGGTGCCCCCTACTGCCCGGGCCCCCGATCCTCCACTGACTGCTGGTATGTTCAATATTATGCAAAAAAAAACTAACAAAGAAAAACAGTTGTGAAATGTAAACACATATGTTTGTACTACTATCACTCATATAAAACCTACAGTAAGGTATTTCTGTATTAAAATTAATAGTTAATTTTGTAATAATAGTAGACAAAAATACTGTAACTTTTTTGATAGATAAGAAAGTCAGAGAGAGCACACATTTACATTTTAAAGTTCTTTTTTCTAGATTTACGTCTGGCAAAGTTTTTGAGTACATCTTCAAAGTTAATTTTACGCAACAAGTCTGCCTTAATCATCAGCAAAGATAAGGAATCAAGCCTTTCTTGTTTCATTGTCGATCTACTAAGATTTTTTGTACGTTTCAACTGAGAAAAAGAGCGCTCAGTTGAACAGTTCGTAACCATTAATGTTAAAAATATGCGCAAGGCGATTTCTACATTTGGAAAAGCACACTCGATGTTGTCTCTAACTATTACTTTGTAGAGTTCTGCATGACTGAACGTGTTGTTGTCAGATTTTGATGATAACTAACTAACTGTTGTAGTTCAGTATATAAATTATTGTTCAGATCTTCAGGATAAGCATTTATTAGTCCTTCACAACACTGAGATGTTTGTGGCACATCGACCAAACAAGAAAATCGAACTGCTAGATCATTATATACCTGTCCTCGTCTACTCATCTCTGTCTCAAGTTTGTCAACAATGGTGTAGAAAGCAGATATACGAAATTTGTCTCTGGCATTCTGAGATACCTCAGGGGGCATTCTGAGATACCTCAGGGGCATCACCATCAATGACCACTGTCTTTCGTTTACGATTACGGGTCAAAGTTGACTTATAATCCACACCTGGTGTTATTTCTTTTGCAGCTTCTTCAAATCTTTCAAATTCATTCCTAGATTCATGCAAGTGATCTGCTAGTGAAGAATACAAATCAGCACACGTTTTCAAGTATTACAGACCTACAAGCACTTGGTATCAACGACTGGCAAGAGAGGGTCAACCAGAGAGACGAATGGAGACGGATTGTATCTGCAGCAAAGAACCTCAATGGCTCGGAACGCTGAAGAAGTAGAAGAAGAAGTCAATCACTTTGTCTACTGTCGCCTGTAACTCCTGGGCTGTTTGCTCCCTATCTCTCCCCTGCCTATATGCAAGAATATCATCTGCAAATGTTCGTATCCTTCCAACCCCTGGTGTTTCTAGGTTTGCAATTTTGCTCGTATACACATTAAAGAGCACCGGTGAGACTGCAGATCCCTGTGGCAGTCCCGGGGTTAAAATATGTGGCTCCATGCAACCAGACGGAGAGCAATCCGACGAGAATGTTGATATAAGAGAGCATGAAATACCCAGAACAGAATGATATAAGATAGATGGAAATACTCAGAAGAGAATGATATAAGATAGATGGAAAATACTCAGAAGAGAATGATATAAGATAGATGGAAATACTCAGAAGAGAATGATATAAGATAGATGGAAATACTCAGAAGAGAGCTGGAAATACTGAGTCCATATCTGAAGACACTGGTAATACTCAAAACAAGTTTATCAAGTGACATCAAGTGAAAATCAAGTGAACGTGTTGTAGCCAGTCAGTATCACAGGACAAGCGCCACGGATGCAACATTCTGGGCAACATTGAGGTCCTTCCGCGAATGCACTCACACGCACTATCTCACTGGATGCAACATTCTGGGCAATACACAAGTCCTACCGCGACGTGTACTCACACACACACACAATCTCAATGGATGTCTGGGTTATGTGATCACCTGCGGGTGTACAGAATGTTGTCCAGCTTCTGTCAGCCGACCCGACTGACTGCTCGGTGTATCATTGTCTTTCATACATTTACCTTCAACTTAGGTGTAACATGTTTTTGTGTGTGCAATTGTCTGGGATTATTGCAATATTCTTCCGATGAACTAGCCAGCTGCTGCTGCACACACTGAGTGTCCTGTGTCCTGCACACTAGGAGTGTCCTGTGTCCTGCTCATCTATCACACTAGGAGTGTCCTGTGTCCTGCACATCTATCACACTAGGAGTGTCCTGTGCATGTATTTTTTTTTTTAAACATGAAATAACATTAATGAACATAGAATGTGTACACTTTGGTCAGGTCGTTGATCTATGTTTGAGCTTGGGAGAGGGCGTTAGTAGGTGTACATACCCTCTGTCCATGAGTGTACACGTGTACATAAGTGATTGTCCATGAGTGTACACTTGTACAGGACTGATTGATTGTCCATGAGTAAACACTTGTACACGATTGATTGACTTTCCATGAGTGGATACTTGTACAGGACTGAGACTTCCCATAAGTGGATACTTGTACAGCGACTAATTGAGACTGTTCATGTGCACACTTGTACATGACTGATTGAGACTGTTCATGTGTACACTTGTACAGGGCTGACTGACTGTCTATGAGTGTTCACTTGTAGAGCACTGATTGAGACTGTTCATGTGTGTACACTTGTACATGACTGATTTAGACTGTTCATATGTGTACACTTGTACATGATTGACTCTGTCCCACGAGTAGACACTTGTACAGAGCCGATAGACTGTCCATGAGTGTATGCTCTCCTCACAGCACGCCCCTATGTGTGTATGAATATTCATACGTGTGAATGGTCTATAGCCAGAGACAAGCATGTAGGAACACAACACGGCCATGACACGCTATGTGAGCAGTTGTGCACACAAACAAAGTAATATGAGAACACACAAAGTAACGCGAGAACACACAAAGTAACGCGATAACACAAAAACAAACAAAGTAACGCCAGAACACACAAACAAACAAAGTAACGTGAGACATACAACAAAGCAAGTAACGCGAGAACACACAAACAAACAGAGTAACGCGAGAACACACAAACAAACAAAGTAACGCAAGAACACACAAACAAACAGAGTAACGCAAGAACACACAAAGAAAGTAGTAACGTGAGAACACACAACAAACAAAGTAACGCGAGAACACACAAACAGAGTAACGCGAGAACACACAAACAAACAGAGTAACGTGAGAACACACAACAAACAAAGTAACGCGAGAACACACAAACAAACAGTAACGTGAGAACACACAAACAAACAAAGTAACGCGAGAACACACAAACAAACAAAGTAACGCGAGAAGACACAAACAAACAAAATAACGCGAGAACACACAAACAAACAAAGTAACGCGAGAAGACACAAACAAACAAAATAACGCGAGAACACACAACAAACAAAGTAACGCGAGAACACACAAACAAACAGTAACGTGAGAACACACAAACAAACAGTAACGCGAGAGCACACAAACAAACAGAGTAACGCGAGAACACACAAACAAACAAAGTAACGCGAGAACACACAAACAGAGTAACGCGAGAACACACAAACAAACAAAGTAACGCAAGAACACACAAACAAACAAAGTAATGCGAGAACACACAAACAAACAAAGTAGTAAGGCGAGAACGTACAGACAGGTAGGATGACATTTTATTCTCGTTTCATCTTGTTCAATTTACAGACTACATTGATGAAATGTTTTCTTTTGATGGCGACCTGTGTGTCCACTCTGTGGTACTGCCTGTGGACACAGTGGCCACATCAGCCACGATTCTCTGATGGTCCTACTAGATATTATGATGGACTGGATGTATCAATATTCCTATCTTTCCTATCGTTAGTGACTCCATCATTGCCTGCATGTGCAGATCTGACTTCTGACTGTTGTTGTCCGTACTATCTTTCACCTATCTGTTCAGGATGTTTGACAGGCCAATCATGTTGTAGTTACACCTCTTCATTGTCTCGACACATTCAATCTTCAAGCACGTCAATTATATCTTCAACCGAGACAGACTCCGTCACTTCTTTCTTCTCTACACATTCTTCCAGCGTTCAACTCAGACAGCGACTCCGCCCTCGTCAATGGATACGTTATGGGCATCGTGATGTGAAGAACTGGGGTTCGCTGCATGTGTGGCCTAGTGGTGCATGTGAATGGGCCAGAGACTAGACATGGAGTCAACTTGACGGTAACAATATGTGCACGGCACGGCACTGTATTAGAGTATTAGACGTCACAGCTTCTCCCAGAGGACACAGATGATAGTGCTGTACCAACAGTGACATGCAGAGTTGTACAGCATGGTATAGCACTAGACAGATGATAGTGCTGTACCAACAGTGACATGCAGACTTGTACAGCTTGGTATAGCACTAGACCGATGCCAGTGTGGGCACTGACTGATACTAGAGGTCTGCCCCCAGCTCTCGTGTGGGTTTGGACATCACCAAGGGACGAGGGTGGACGTCCAGTATATCTTGACAACAACCACGGACGATGATGGATGTCCATATACCTGGACAACACCCAGGGATGAGAGTGGATTTCTAGTATACCTGGCCATAACCCAGGGACGAGGCTGGATATATCTGGACTACACTCAGGGACGAAACTGGATGTCTAGTATACCTGGACAACACCCAGGGAGAAGAGTGGATGTCTAGTATACCTGGACTACACACAGACAATAGAGAGGCTGTCTAGTATACCTGGCCATCACAGAGGGACGAGGCTGGATATACCTGGACAACACTTAGGGACGAGAGTGGATGTCTAGTACACCTGGACAAAATCCAGAGTCGGGGCCTGATGTCCACTATACCTGAACGTCACCCAGGGACGAGAGTGGATGTCTAGTATACCTGGCCATCACCTAGGGACGAGGATGGATATACCTGGACTACACCCGGACACTAGAGTGGATGTCTAGTATACCTGGAGTACACCCAGGGACGAGAGTGGATGTCCTGTATACCTGGACAATACCCAGGAAGAAGGGTGGACGTCCAGTATACATGGACAACACCAAGGGAGGAGAATGGATGCCCAGTATACCTGGACTACACCCAGGGACGAGACTGGATGTCTATTATACCTGGACAACGCCCAGTGATGAGAGTGGATGTCTAGTATACCTGGAAAACACCCAGAGACGAGATTGTATGTCTAGTATATATGTAAAACACCCAGGGACGAAACTGGATGTCCAGTATACCTGGCCATCTCCCAGGGACGAGAGTGGATGTCTAGTATACCATGACTACACCCAGAGACGAGGCTGGATGTCTAGTATACCTGGCCATCACCTTTGGCCGAGGCTGGATGTCTAGTATACCTGGACTATACCCAGGGACGAGACTGGATGTCTAGTATACCTGGCCATCACCCAGGGACGAGACTGGACGTCTAGTATACCTGGAATATACCAATGGACAAGACTGGACGTCTAGTATACCTGGCCATCACCCAGGGACGAGACTGGATGTTTAGTATACCTGGACTATACCCAGGGACGAGACTGGATGTCTAGTATACGTGGCCATCACCCAGGGACGAGACTAGTTGTCTAGTATACCTGGACTACACCCAGGGACGAGACTGGATGTCCAGTATACCTGGCCATCACCCAGGGACAAGAGTGGATGTCTAGTATACCTGGACTACACCCAGAGACAAGGCTGGATGTCTAGTATACGTGGCTATCACCCAGGGACGAGACTGGATGTCTAGTATACCTGGACTACACCCAGACACCAGAGTGGATGTCTAGTATACCTGGACTATACCCAGACACCAGAGTGGATGTCTAGTATACCTGGACAACACCCAGACACCAGAGTGAATATCTAGTATACCTGGACTGACACCAGAGTGGATGTCTAATATAACTGGACAACACCCAGGGACGAGACTGGATGTCTAGTATACCTGGTCATCACCCAGGAACGAGACTGGATGTCTAGTATACCTGGATAACACCCAGTCACCAGACTGGATGTCTAGTATACCTGGACTACACCCAGGGACGAAACGATGTCTACTATACCTGGACAACACCCAGGGAGAAGAGTGTATGTCTAGTATACCTGGACAACACACAGACAACAGAGAGGCTGTCTAGTATACCTGGCCATCACCCAGGGACGAGACTGGATATACCTGGACTACACACAGGGACGAGACTGGATGTCTAGTATTCGTGGACTAGACCCAGAGACGAGTCTGGATGTCTAGTATACCTGGCCATCACCTAGGGACGAGGCTGGATATACCTGGACTACACCCAGGGACGAGGCTGGATGTCTAGTATATCTGGACTACACCCAGGGGCGAGACTGGATGTCTAGTATACCTGGACCCACACCCAGGGTCGGGGCCTGATGTCCACTATACCTGAACGTCACCCAGAGACGAGAGTAGATGTCTAGAATACCTGGCCATCACCCAGGGACGAGGCTGTATGTCTAGTATACCTGGACTACACCCAGGGACAAGAGTGGATGTCTAGTATACCTGGACTACAGCCAGGGACGAGAGTGGATGTCTAGTATACCTGGAAAACACCCAGAGACGAGATTGTATGTCTAGTATATATGTAAAACACCCAGGGACGAAACTTGATGTCCAGTATACCTGGCCATCTCCCAGGGACGAGAGTGGATGTCTAGTATACCCTGACTACACCAAGAGACGAGGCTGGATGTCTAGTATACCTGGCCATCACCTTTGGCCGAGGTTGGATGTCTAGTATACCTGGACTATACCCAGGGACGAGACTGGATGTCTAGTATACCTGGCCATCACCCAGGGACGAGACTGGACGTCTAGTATACCTGGAATATACCAATGGACAAGACTGGACGTCTAGTATACCTGGCCATCACACAGGGACGAGACTGGATGTTTAGTATACCTGGACTATACCCAGGGACGAGACTGGATGTCTAGTATACGTGGCCATCACCCAGGGACGAGACTAGTTGTCTAGTATACCTGGACTACACCCAGGGACGAGACTGGATGTCCAGTATACCTGGCCATCACCCAGGGACAAGAGTGGATGTCTAGTATACCTGGACTACACCCAGAGACAAGGCTGGATGTCTAGTATACGTGGCTATCACCCAGGGACGAGACTGGATGTCTAGTATACCTGGACTACACCCAGACACCAGAGTGGATGTCTAGTATACCTGGACTATACCCAGACACCAGAGTGGATGTCTAGTATACCTGGACAACACCCATACACCAGAGTGAATATCTAGTATACCTGGACTGACACCAGAGTGGATGTCTAATATAACTGGACAACACCCAGGGACGAGACTGGATGTCTAGTATACCTGGTCATCACCCAGGAAAGAGACGATGTCTAGTATACCTGTATAACACCCAGTCACCAGACTGGATGTCTAGTATACCTGGACTACACCCAGGGACGAGACGATGTCTACTATACCTGGACAACACCCAGGGAGAAGAGTGTATGTCTAGTATACCTGGACAACACACAGACAACAGAGAGGCTGTCTAGTATACCTGGCCATCACCCAGGGACGAGACTGGATATACCTGGACTACACACAGGGACGAGACTGGATGTCTAGTATTCGTGGACTAGACCCAGAGACGAGTCTGGATGTCTAGTATACCTGGCCATCACCTAGGGACGAGGCTGGATATACCTGGACTACACCCAGGGACGAGGCTGGATGTCTAGTATATCTGGACTACACCCAGGGGCGAGACTGGATGTCTAGTATACCTGGACCCACACCCAGGGTCGGGGCCTGATGTCCACTATACCTGAACGTCACCCAGAGACGAGAGTAGATGTCTAGAATACCTGGCCATCACCCAGGGACGAGGCTGTATGTCTAGTATACCTGGACTACACCCAGGGACAAGAGTGGATGTCTAGTATACCTGGACTACAGCCAGGGACGAGAGTGGATGTCTAGAATACCTGGCCATCACCCAGGGACGAGGCTGGATGTCTAGTATACCTGGACTACTCCCAGACACCAGAGTGGATGTCTAGTATACCTGGACAACGCACAGGGACGAGACTGGATGTCTAGTTTACCTGGACCAAACCCAGGGACGAGACTGGATGTCTAATATACCTGGACTACATCCAGAGACTGGATGTCTAGTATACCTGGACCAAACCAAGGGACGAGACTGGATATCTAATATACCTGGACTACACCCAGGGACGAGGCTAGAAGTCTAGTATACCTGGACTACACCCAGGGACGAGAGTGGATGTCTGGTATACCTGGACTACACCCAGGGACGAGACTGGATGTCTAGTATAACTGGACTAAATCCAGGGACGAGACTGCATGTCCAGTATACCTGACCATCACCCAAGGACGAGGCTGGATGTCTAGTATACCTGGCCATCACCCAGGGACGAGACTGGATGTCTAGTATGCCTGGAAAACACCCAGACACCAGAATGGATATCTAGTATACCTGGACAACGCCCAGGGACGGGAGGTGATGTCTAGTATACCTGGACAACACCCAGACACCAGAGTGGATGTCTAGTATACCTGGACTACACCCAGACACCAGAGTGGATGCCTAGTATACCTGGACAACGCCCAGGGACGGGAGGTGATGTCTAGTATACCTGGACAACACCCAGACACCAGAGTGAATATCTAGTATACCTGGACTACACCCAGACACCAGAGTGGATGCCTAGTATACCTGGACAACGCCCAGGGACGGGAGTTGATGTCTAGTATACCTGGACAACAACCAGACACCAGAGTGGATGTCTAGTATACCTAGACTACACTCAGACACCAGAGTGGCTGTCTAATATAACTGGACAACACCCAGAGACCAGAGTGGATGTCTAGTATACCTTGACAAAACCCAGAGACCAGAGTGGATGTCTAGTATACCTGGACAACACCCAAACACCAGAGTGGATGTCTAGTATACCTGGTCATCACCCAGGAACGAGATTGGATGTCTAGTATACATGGATAACACCCAGTCACAAGAGTGGATGTCTAGTATACCTGGACTACTCCCAGACACACGAGAGGATGTCTAGTATACCTGGACTACATCCAAGGAGGAGACTGGATGTCTAGTATACCTGGGCTACACCCAGGAATGAGACTGGATGTCTAGTATACCTGGATAACACAAAAGGTAGCGAGTGGATGGCTAGTATACATGGACTACATCCAGAGACGAGACGATGTCTACTATACCTGGACTACACTCAGACACCATAGTGGATGTCTAGTTTACCTGGACAACACCCAGACAGAGTGGATGTCTAGTATACCTGGACTACACCCAAACACCATAGTGGATGTCTAGTTTACCTGGACAACACCCAGACAGAGTGGATGTCTACTATACCTGGACTACTCCCAGACACACGAGAGGATGTCTAGTATACCTGGACTACACCCAAGGAGGAGACTGGATGTCTAGTATACCTGGACTACACCCAGGGACGAGACTGGATGTCTAGTATACCTGGACTACACCCAGGGACGAGACTGGATGTCTAGTATACCTGGACTACACCCAAACACCATAATGGATGTCTAGTTTACCTGGACTACAGACAGGGACGAGACTGGATATCTAGTATACCTGGACAACACCCAGGGAGGAGATTTGATGTCTAGTATACATGGACATTTCCCAGGGAGGAGAGTGGATGTCTAGTATAACTAGACAACACCCAAGGACGAGACTGGATGTCTAGAATACCTGGCAATCACCCAAGGAGGATGATGGATGCTAGTATACCTGGACTACACCCAGGGACTAGACTGAATGTCTAGTATACCTGGGCTACACCCAGGGACGAGAGTGAATGTCTAGTATACCTGGGCTACACCCAGGGACGAGACTGGATGTCTAGTATACCTGGACTACACCCAGGGACGAGACTGGATGTCTAGTATACCTGGACTACACCCAGGGGCGAGAATGGATGTCTAGTATACCTGGACTACACCCAAGGAGGAGACTGGATGTCTAGTATACCTGGACTACACCCAGGGGCGAGAATGGATGTCTAGTATACCTGGACTACACCCAAGGAGGAGACTGGATGTCTAGTATACCTGGACTACACCCAGGGAGCAGCCTGGATGTCTAGTATACCTGGACTACACCCAGGGACGAGACTGGATGTCTAGTATACCTGGACTACACCCAGGGACGAGACTGGATGTCTAGTATACCTGGACTACACCCAGGGACGAGACTGGATGTCTATTATACCTGGACAACGCCCAGACACCAGAGTGGATGTCTAGTATACCTGGACAACACCCAGTGATGAGAGTGGATGTCTAGTATACCTGGAAAACACCCAGAGACGAGATTGTATGTCTAGTATATATGTAAAACACCCAGGGACGAAACTGGATGTCCAGTATACCTGGCCATCTCCCAGGGACGAGAGTGGATGTCTAGTATACCCTGACTACACCCAGAGACGAGGCTAGATGTCTAGTATACCTGGCCATCACCTTTGGCCGAGGCTGGATGTCTAGTATACCTGGACTATACCCAGGGACGAGACTGGATGTCTAGTCAACCTGGACTACTCCCAGACACACGAGAGGATGTCTAGTATACCTGGACTACACCCAAGGAGGAGACTGGATGTCTAGTATACCTGGACTACACCCAGGGACGAGACTGGATGTCTAGTATACCTGGACTACACCCAGGGACGAGACTGGATGTCTAGTATACCTGGACTACACCCAAACACCATAATGGATGTCTAGTTTACCTGGACTACAGACAGGGACGAGACTGGATATCTAGTATACCTGGACAACACCCAGGGAGGAGATTTGATGTCTAGTATACATGGACATTTCCCAGGGAGGAGAGTGGATGTCTAGTATAACTAGACAACACCCAAGGACGAGACTGGATGTCTAGAATACCTGGCAATCACCCAAGGAGGATGATGGATGCTAGTATACCTGGACTACACCCAGGGACTAGACTGAATGTCTAGTATACCTGGGCTACACCCAGGGACGAGAGTGAATGTCTAGTATACCTGGGCTACACCCAGGGACGAGACTGGATGTCTAGTATACCTGGACTACATCCAGGGACGAGACTGGATGTCTAGTATACCTGGACTACACCCAGGGGCGAGAATGGATGTCTAGTATACCTGGACTACACCCAAGGAGGAGACTGGATGTCTAGTATACCTGGACTACACCCAGGGGCGAGAATGGATGTCTAGTATACCTGGACTACACCCAAGGAGGAGACTGGATGTCTAGTATACCTGGACTACACCCAGGGAGCAGCCTGGATGTCTAGTATACCTGGACTACACCCAGGGACGAGACTGGATGTCTAGTATACCTGGACTACACCCAGGGACGAGACTGGATGTCTAGTATACCTGGACTACACCCAGGGACGAGACTGGATGTCTATTATACCTGGACAACGCCCAGACACCAGAGTGGATGTCTAGTATACCTGGACAACACCCAGTGATGAGAGTGGATGTCTAGTATACCTGGAAAACACCCAGAGACGAGATTGTATGTCTAGTATATATGTAAAACACCCAGGGACGAAACTGGATGTCCAGTATACCTGGCCATCTCCCAGGGACGAGAGTGGATGTCTAGTATACCCTGACTACACCCAGAGACGAGGCTAGATGTCTAGTATACCTGGCCATCACCTTTGGCCGAGGCTGGATGTCTAGTATACCTGGACTATACCCAGGGACGAGACTGGATGTCTAGTCAACCTGGACTACACCCAGACACCAGAGTGGATGTCTAGTATACCTGGACTATACCCAGACTCCAGAGTGGATGTCTAGTATACCTGGACAACACCCAGACACCAGAGTGAAAATCTAGTATACCTGGACGACACCCAGAAACCATAGTGGATGTCTAGTTTACCTGGACAACACCCAGACAGAGTGGATGTCTAGTATACCTGGACTACACCCAGGGACGAGACTGTATGTCTAGTATACCTGGACTACACCCAGGGACGAGACTGGATGTCTAGTATGCGTGGAAAGTACCCAGACACCAGAGTGGATATCTAGTATACCTGGACTAGACCCACACACCAGAATGGATGTCTAGTATACCTGGACAACGCCCAGGGACGGGAGGTGATGTCTAGTATACCTGGACAACAACCAGACACCAGAGTGGATGTCTAGTATACCTAGACTACACTCAGTCACCAGAGTGGATGTCTAATATAACTGGACAACACCCAGAGACCAGAGTGGATGTCTAGTATACCTTGACAAAACCCAGAGACCAGAGTGGATGTCTAGTATACCTGGACAACACCCAAACACCAGAGTGGATGTCTAGTATACCTGGTCATCACCCAGGAACGAGATTGGATGTCTAGTATACATGGATAACACCCAGTCACAAGAGTGGATGTCTAGTATACCTGGACTACTCCCAGACACACGAGAGGATGTCTAGTATACCTGGGCTACACCCAGGAATGAGACTGGATGTCTAGTATACGTGGATAACACCAAGGGTAGAGAGTGGATGGCTAGTATACATGGACTACTTCCAGCGACGAGACGATGTCTAGTATACCTGGACTACACCCAGGGAGGAGAGTGGATGTCTAGTATACCTGGATAACACCAAGGGTAGAGAGTGGATGGCTAGTATACATGGACTACTTCCAGCGACGAGACGATGTCTAGTATACCTGGACTACACCCAGACACCATAGTGGATGTCTAGTTTACCTGGACAACACCTAGACAGAGTGGATGTCTAGTATACCTGGACTACACCCAGGGACGAGACTGGATGTCTAGTATACCTGGACTACACCCAGGGACGAGACTGGATGTCTAGTATGCGTGGAAAGTACCCAGACACCAGAGTGGATATCTAGTATACCTGGACTATACCCAGACACCAGAGTGGATGTCTAGTATACCTGGACAACACCCAGACACCAGAGTGAATATCTAGTATACCTGGACTAGACCCACACACCAGAATGGATGTCTAGTATACCTGGACAACGCCCAGGGACGGGAGTTGATGTCTAGTGTACCTGGACAACACCCAGACTTCAGAGTAAATGTCTACTATACCTAGACTACACCCAGACACCAGAGTGGATGTCTAATATAACTGAACAACACACAGACACTAGAGTGGATGTCTAGTATACCTGGAAAACACCCATACACCAGAGTGGATGTCTAGTATACCTGGATAACACCTAGTCACCAGAGTGGATGTCTAGTATACCTGGATTACTCCCAGACACACGAGAGGATGTCTAGTATACCTGGGCTACACCCAGGGAGTAGAGTGGATGTCTAGTATACCTGGATAACACCAAGGGTAGAGAGTGGATGTCTAGGATACATGGACTACATCCAGCGACGAGACGATGTCTACTATACCTGGACTACACTCAGACACCATAGTGGATGTCTAGTTTACCTGGACAACACCCAGACAGAGTGGATGTCTAGTATACCTGGACTACACCCAAACACCATAGTGGATGTCTAGTTTACCTGGACAACACCCAGACAGAGTGGATGTCTACTATACCTGCACTACTCCCAGACACACGAGAGGATGTCTCGTATACCTGGACTACACCCAAGGAGGAGACTGGATGTCTAGTATACCTGGACTACACCCAGGGACGAGACTGGATGTCTAGTATACCTGGACTACACCCAAACACCATAATGGATATCTAGTTTACCTGGACTACACCCAAGGAGGAGACTGGATGTCTAGTATACATGGACATTACCCAGGGAGGAGAGTGGATGTCTAGTATAACTAGACAACACCCAAGGACGAGACTGGATGTCTAGAATACCTGGCAATCACCCAAGGAGGATGATGGATGCTAGTATACCTGGACTACACCCAGGGACTAGACTGAATGTCTAGTATACCCGGGCTACACCCAGGGACGAGAGTGAATTTCTAGTATACCTGGGCTACACCCAGGGACGAGACTGGATGTCTAGTATACCTGGACTACACCCAGGGAGCAGCCTGGATGTCTAGTATATCTGGAATACACCCAGGGACGAGACTGGATGTCTAGTATACCTGGACTACACCCAGGGGCGAGAATGGATGTCTAGTATACCTGGACTACATCCAGGGGCGAGACTGGGTGTCTAGTATACCTTGACTACACCCAAGTGCGAGACTGGATGTCTAGTATACCCGGACAACACGCAGGGAAGAGAGTGGATGTCCAGTATACCTGGACAACACCCAGGGACGAGAGTGGATGTCTAGTGTACCTGGACATCACTCAGACACAAGACTGGATGTCTAGTATACCTGGCCATCACCCAGGGACGCGGCTGGATATACCTGGACAACACCCAGGGACGAGACTAGATGTCTAGTATACCTTGACAACACCCAGGGACGAGACTGGATGTCAAGTATACCTGGACAACACCCAGGGACGAGACTGGATGTCCACTATACCTGGCCATAACCCAGGGACGAGAGTGGATGTCCTGTATACCTGGACAATACCCAGGAAGAAGAGTGGACGTCCAGTATACATGGACAACACCAAGGGAGGAGAATAGATGTCCAGTATACCTGGACTACACCCAGGGACGAGACTGGATGTCTATTATACCTGGACAACGCCCAGACACCAGAGTGGATGTCTAGTATACCTGGACAACACCCAGTGATGAGAGTGGATGTCTAATATACCTGGAAAACACCCAGAGACGAGATTGTATGTCTAGTATATATGTAAAACACCCAGGGACGAAACTGGATGTCCAGTATACCTGGCCATCTCCCAGGGACGAGAGTGGATGTCTAGTATACCCTGACTACACCCAGAGACGAGGCTGGATGTCTAGTATACCTGGCCATCACCTTTGGCCGAGGCTGGATGTCTAGTATACCTGGACTATACCCAGGGACGAGACTTGATGTCTAGTATACCTGGCCATCACCCAGGGACGAGACTGGACGTCTAGTATACCTGGAATATACCAATGGACAAGACTGGACGTCTAGTATACCTGGCCATCACCCAGGGACGAGACTGGATGTTTAGTATACCTGGACTATACCCAGGGACGAGACTGGATGTCTAGTATACGTGGCCATCACCCAGGGACGAGACTAGTTGTCTAGTATACCTGGACTACACCCAGGGACGAGACTGGATGTCCAGTATACCTGGCCATCACCCAGGGACAAGAGTGGATGTCTAGTATACCTGGACTACACCCAGAGACAAGGCTGGATGTCTAGTATACGTGGCTATCACCCAGGGCCGAGGCTGGATGTCTAGTATACCTGCACTACACCCAGGGACGACACTTGATGTCTAGTATACCTGGACAACACCCAGACACCAGAGTGAATATCTAGTATACCTGGACTACACCCAGACACCAGAGTGGATGCCTAGTATACCTGGACAACGCCCAGGGACGGGAGTTGATGTCTAGTATACCTGGACAACAACCAGACACCAGAGTGGATGTCTAGTATACCTAGACTACACTCAGACACCAGAGTGGCTGTCTAATATAACTGGACAACACCCAGAGACCAGAGTGGATGTCTAGTATACCTTGACAAAACCCAGAGACCAGAGTGGATGTCTAGTATACCTGGACAACACCCAAACACCAGAGTGGATGTCTAGTATACCTGGTCATCACCCAGGAACGAGATTGGATGTCTAGTATACATGGATAACACCCAGTCACAAGAGTGGATGTCTAGTATACCTGGACTACTCCCAGACACACGAGAGGATGTCTAGTATACCTGGACTACATCCAAGGAGGAGACTGGATGTCTAGTATACCTGGGCTACACCCAGGAATGAGACTGGATGTCTAGTATACCTGGATAACACAAAAGGTAGCGAGTGGATGGCTAGTATACATGGACTACATCCAGAGACGAGACGATGTCTACTATACCTGGACTACACTCAGACACCATAGTGGATGTCTAGTTTACCTGGACAACACCCAGACAGAGTGGATGTCTAGTATACCTGGACTACACCCAAACACCATAGTGGATGTCTAGTTTACCTGGACAACACCCAGACAGAGTGGATGTCTACTATACCTGGACTACTCCCAGACACACGAGAGGATGTCTAGTATACCTGGACTACACCCAAGGAGGAGACTGGATGTCTAGTATACCTGGACTACACCCAGGGACGAGACTGGATGTCTAGTATACCTGGACTACACCCAGGGACGAGACTGGATGTCTAGTATACCTGGACTACACCCAAACACCATAATGGATGTCTAGTTTACCTGGACTACAGACAGGGACGAGACTGGATATCTAGTATACCTGGACAACACCCAGGGAGGAGATTTGATGTCTAGTATACATGGACATTTCCCAGGGAGGAGAGTGGATGTCTAGTATAACTAGACAACACCCAAGGACGAGACTGGATGTCTAGAATACCTGGCAATCACCCAAGGAGGATGATGGATGCTAGTATACCTGGACTACACCCAGGGACTAGACTGAATGTCTAGTATACCTGGGCTACACCCAGGGACGAGAGTGAATGTCTAGTATACCTGGGCTACACCCAGGGACGAGACTGGATGTCTAGTATACCTGGACTACACCCAGGGACGAGACTGGATGTCTAGTATACCTGGACTACACCCAGGGGCGAGAATGGATGTCTAGTATACCTGGACTACACCCAAGGAGGAGACTGGATGTCTAGTATACCTGGACTACACCCAGGGGCGAGAATGGATGTCTAGTATACCTGGACTACACCCAAGGAGGAGACTGGATGTCTAGTATACCTGGACTACACCCAGGGAGCAGCCTGGATGTCTAGTATACCTGGACTACACCCAGGGACGAGACTGGATGTCTAGTATACCTGGACTACACCCAGGGACGAGACTGGATGTCTAGTATACCTGGACTACACCCAGGGACGAGACTGGATGTCTATTATACCTGGACAACGCCCAGACACCAGAGTGGATGTCTAGTATACCTGGACAACACCCAGTGATGAGAGTGGATGTCTAGTATACCTGGAAAACACCCAGAGACGAGATTGTATGTCTAGTATATATGTAAAACACCCAGGGACGAAACTGGATGTCCAGTATACCTGGCCATCTCCCAGGGACGAGAGTGGATGTCTAGTATACCCTGACTACACCCAGAGACGAGGCTAGATGTCTAGTATACCTGGCCATCACCTTTGGCCGAGGCTGGATGTCTAGTATACCTGGACTATACCCAGGGACGAGACTGGATGTCTAGTCAACCTGGACTACTCCCAGACACACGAGAGGATGTCTAGTATACCTGGACTACACCCAAGGAGGAGACTGGATGTCTAGTATACCTGGACTACACCCAGGGACGAGACTGGATGTCTAGTATACCTGGACTACACCCAGGGACGAGACTGGATGTCTAGTATACCTGGACTACACCCAAACACCATAATGGATGTCTAGTTTACCTGGACTACAGACAGGGACGAGACTGGATATCTAGTATACCTGGACAACACCCAGGGAGGAGATTTGATGTCTAGTATACATGGACATTTCCCAGGGAGGAGAGTGGATGTCTAGTATAACTAGACAACACCCAAGGACGAGACTGGATGTCTAGAATACCTGGCAATCACCCAAGGAGGATGATGGATGCTAGTATACCTGGACTACACCCAGGGACTAGACTGAATGTCTAGTATACCTGGGCTACACCCAGGGACGAGAGTGAATGTCTAGTATACCTGGGCTACACCCAGGGACGAGACTGGATGTCTAGTATACCTGGACTACATCCAGGGACGAGACTGGATGTCTAGTATACCTGGACTACACCCAGGGGCGAGAATGGATGTCTAGTATACCTGGACTACACCCAAGGAGGAGACTGGATGTCTAGTATACCTGGACTACACCCAGGGGCGAGAATGGATGTCTAGTATACCTGGACTACACCCAAGGAGGAGACTGGATGTCTAGTATACCTGGACTACACCCAGGGAGCAGCCTGGATGTCTAGTATACCTGGACTACACCCAGGGACGAGACTGGATGTCTAGTATACCTGGACTACACCCAGGGACGAGACTGGATGTCTAGTATACCTGGACTACACCCAGGGACGAGACTGGATGTCTATTATACCTGGACAACGCCCAGACACCAGAGTGGATGTCTAGTATACCTGGACAACACCCAGTGATGAGAGTGGATGTCTAGTATACCTGGAAAACACCCAGAGACGAGATTGTATGTCTAGTATATATGTAAAACACCCAGGGACGAAACTGGATGTCCAGTATACCTGGCCATCTCCCAGGGACGAGAGTGGATGTCTAGTATACCCTGACTACACCCAGAGACGAGGCTAGATGTCTAGTATACCTGGCCATCACCTTTGGCCGAGGCTGGATGTCTAGTATACCTGGACTATACCCAGGGACGAGACTGGATGTCTAGTCAACCTGGACTACACCCAGACACCAGAGTGGATGTCTAGTATACCTGGACTATACCCAGACTCCAGAGTGGATGTCTAGTATACCTGGACAACACCCAGACACCAGAGTGAAAATCTAGTATACCTGGACGACACCCAGAAACCATAGTGGATGTCTAGTTTACCTGGACAACACCCAGACAGAGTGGATGTCTAGTATACCTGGACTACACCCAGGGACGAGACTGTATGTCTAGTATACCTGGACTACACCCAGGGACGAGACTGGATGTCTAGTATGCGTGGAAAGTACCCAGACACCAGAGTGGATATCTAGTATACCTGGACTAGACCCACACACCAGAATGGATGTCTAGTATACCTGGACAACGCCCAGGGACGGGAGGTGATGTCTAGTATACCTGGACAACAACCAGACACCAGAGTGGATGTCTAGTATACCTAGACTACACTCAGTCACCAGAGTGGATGTCTAATATAACTGGACAACACCCAGAGACCAGAGTGGATGTCTAGTATACCTTGACAAAACCCAGAGACCAGAGTGGATGTCTAGTATACCTGGACAACACCCAAACACCAGAGTGGATGTCTAGTATACCTGGTCATCACCCAGGAACGAGATTGGATGTCTAGTATACATGGATAACACCCAGTCACAAGAGTGGATGTCTAGTATACCTGGACTACTCCCAGACACACGAGAGGATGTCTAGTATACCTGGGCTACACCCAGGAATGAGACTGGATGTCTAGTATACGTGGATAACACCAAGGGTAGAGAGTGGATGGCTAGTATACATGGACTACTTCCAGCGACGAGACGATGTCTAGTATACCTGGACTACACCCAGGGAGGAGAGTGGATGTCTAGTATACCTGGATAACACCAAGGGTAGAGAGTGGATGGCTAGTATACATGGACTACTTCCAGCGACGAGACGATGTCTAGTATACCTGGACTACACCCAGACACCATAGTGGATGTCTAGTTTACCTGGACAACACCTAGACAGAGTGGATGTCTAGTATACCTGGACTACACCCAGGGACGAGACTGGATGTCTAGTATACCTGGACTACACCCAGGGACGAGACTGGATGTCTAGTATGCGTGGAAAGTACCCAGACACCAGAGTGGATATCTAGTATACCTGGACTATACCCAGACACCAGAGTGGATGTCTAGTATACCTGGACAACACCCAGACACCAGAGTGAATATCTAGTATACCTGGACTAGACCCACACACCAGAATGGATGTCTAGTATACCTGGACAACGCCCAGGGACGGGAGTTGATGTCTAGTGTACCTGGACAACACCCAGACTTCAGAGTAAATGTCTACTATACCTAGACTACACCCAGACACCAGAGTGGATGTCTAATATAACTGAACAACACACAGACACTAGAGTGGATGTCTAGTATACCTGGAAAACACCCATACACCAGAGTGGATGTCTAGTATACCTGGATAACACCTAGTCACCAGAGTGGATGTCTAGTATACCTGGATTACTCCCAGACACACGAGAGGATGTCTAGTATACCTGGGCTACACCCAGGGAGTAGAGTGGATGTCTAGTATACCTGGATAACACCAAGGGTAGAGAGTGGATGTCTAGGATACATGGACTACATCCAGCGACGAGACGATGTCTACTATACCTGGACTACACTCAGACACCATAGTGGATGTCTAGTTTACCTGGACAACACCCAGACAGAGTGGATGTCTAGTATACCTGGACTACACCCAAACACCATAGTGGATGTCTAGTTTACCTGGACAACACCCAGACAGAGTGGATGTCTACTATACCTGCACTACTCCCAGACACACGAGAGGATGTCTCGTATACCTGGACTACACCCAAGGAGGAGACTGGATGTCTAGTATACCTGGACTACACCCAGGGACGAGACTGGATGTCTAGTATACCTGGACTACACCCAAACACCATAATGGATATCTAGTTTACCTGGACTACACCCAAGGAGGAGACTGGATGTCTAGTATACATGGACATTACCCAGGGAGGAGAGTGGATGTCTAGTATAACTAGACAACACCCAAGGACGAGACTGGATGTCTAGAATACCTGGCAATCACCCAAGGAGGATGATGGATGCTAGTATACCTGGACTACACCCAGGGACTAGACTGAATGTCTAGTATACCCGGGCTACACCCAGGGACGAGAGTGAATTTCTAGTATACCTGGGCTACACCCAGGGACGAGACTGGATGTCTAGTATACCTGGACTACACCCAGGGAGCAGCCTGGATGTCTAGTATATCTGGAATACACCCAGGGACGAGACTGGATGTCTAGTATACCTGGACTACACCCAGGGGCGAGAATGGATGTCTAGTATACCTGGACTACATCCAGGGGCGAGACTGGGTGTCTAGTATACCTTGACTACACCCAAGTGCGAGACTGGATGTCTAGTATACCCGGACAACACGCAGGGAAGAGAGTGGATGTCCAGTATACCTGGACAACACCCAGGGACGAGAGTGGATGTCTAGTGTACCTGGACATCACTCAGACACAAGACTGGATGTCTAGTATACCTGGCCATCACCCAGGGACGCGGCTGGATATACCTGGACAACACCCAGGGACGAGACTAGATGTCTAGTATACCTTGACAACACCCAGGGACGAGACTGGATGTCAAGTATACCTGGACAACACCCAGGGACGAGACTGGATGTCCACTATACCTGGCCATAACCCAGGGACGAGAGTGGATGTCCTGTATACCTGGACAATACCCAGGAAGAAGAGTGGACGTCCAGTATACATGGACAACACCAAGGGAGGAGAATAGATGTCCAGTATACCTGGACTACACCCAGGGACGAGACTGGATGTCTATTATACCTGGACAACGCCCAGACACCAGAGTGGATGTCTAGTATACCTGGACAACACCCAGTGATGAGAGTGGATGTCTAATATACCTGGAAAACACCCAGAGACGAGATTGTATGTCTAGTATATATGTAAAACACCCAGGGACGAAACTGGATGTCCAGTATACCTGGCCATCTCCCAGGGACGAGAGTGGATGTCTAGTATACCCTGACTACACCCAGAGACGAGGCTGGATGTCTAGTATACCTGGCCATCACCTTTGGCCGAGGCTGGATGTCTAGTATACCTGGACTATACCCAGGGACGAGACTTGATGTCTAGTATACCTGGCCATCACCCAGGGACGAGACTGGACGTCTAGTATACCTGGAATATACCAATGGACAAGACTGGACGTCTAGTATACCTGGCCATCACCCAGGGACGAGACTGGATGTTTAGTATACCTGGACTATACCCAGGGACGAGACTGGATGTCTAGTATACGTGGCCATCACCCAGGGACGAGACTAGTTGTCTAGTATACCTGGACTACACCCAGGGACGAGACTGGATGTCCAGTATACCTGGCCATCACCCAGGGACAAGAGTGGATGTCTAGTATACCTGGACTACACCCAGAGACAAGGCTGGATGTCTAGTATACGTGGCTATCACCCAGGGCCGAGGCTGGATGTCTAGTATACCTGCACTACACCCAGGGACGACACTTGATGTCTAGTATACCTGGACTACACCCAGACACCAGAGTGGATGTCTAGTATACCTGGACTATACCCAGACACCAGAGTGGATGTCTAGTATACCTGGACAACACCCAGACACCAGAGTGAATATCTAGTATACCTGGACTACACCCAGACACCAGAGTGGATGTCTAATATAACTGGACAACACCCAGGGACGAGACTTGATGTCTAGTATACCTGGTCCTCACCCAGGAACGAGACTGGATGTCTAGTATACCTGGATAACACCCAGTCACCAGACTGGATGTCTAGTATACCTGGCCATCACCCAGGGACGAGGCTAGATATACCTGGACAACACCCAGGGACGAGATTGGATGTCTAGTATACCTGGACAAAATCCAGGGTCGGGGCCTGATGTCCACTATACCTGAACGTCACCCAAACACCATCTACACCCAGAGACGAGAGTAGATGTCTAGTATACTTGGCCATCACCCAGAGACGAGGCTGGATATACCTGGACTACACTCAGGGACGAGACTGGATGTCTAGTATTCGTGTACTAGACCCAGAGACGAGTCTGGATGTCTAGTATACCTGGCCATCACCTAGGGACGAGGATGGATATACCTGGACTACACCCGGACATGGATGTCTAGTATACCTGGACTACACCCAGAAACCAGAGTGGAAGTCTAGTATACCTGGAATACACCCAGGGACGAGGCTGGATGTCTAGTATACCTGGACTACAACCAGGGACGAGGCTGGATGTCTAGTATACCTGGACTACAGCCAGGGACGAGAGTGGATGTCTAGTATATCTGGACTACACCCAGGGGCGAGACTGGATGTCTAGTATACCTGGACTACACCCAGGGACGAGGCTGGATGTCTAGTATACCTGGACAACGCACAGGGACGAAACTGGATGTCTAGTATATCTGGACTACACCCAGGGGCGAGACTGGATGTCTAGTATACCTGGACTACACCCAGGGACGAGGCTGGATGTCTAGTATACCTGGACTACAGCCAGGGACGAGAGTGGATGTCTAGAATACCTGGCCATCACCCAGGGACGAGGCTGTATGTCTAGTATACCTGGACTACACCCAGGGACAAGAGTGGATGTCTAGTATACCTGGACTACACCCAGGGACAAGAGTGGATGTCTAGAATACCTGGCCATCACCCAGGGACGAGGCTGGATGTCTAGTATACCTGGACTACTCCCAGACACAAGAGTGGACGTCTAGTATACCTGGACAACGCACAGGGACGAGACTGGATGTCTAGTATACCTGGACCAAACCAAGGGACGAGACTGGATGTCTAATATACCTGGACTACACCCAGGGACGAAGCTAGATGTCTAGTATACCTGGACTACACCCAGGGACGAGACTGGATGTCTAGTATACCTGGACCAAACCAAGGGACGAGACTGGATGTCTAATATACCTGGACTACACCCAGGGACGAGAGTGGATGTCTAGTATACCTGGACTACACCCAGGGACGAGAGTGGATCTCTAGAATACCTAGCCATCACCCAGGGACGAGGCTGGATGTCTAGTACACATGGACGACACCCAGACACCAGACAGGATGTCTAGTATACATGGACTACACCCAAACACCAGAGTGGATGTCTAGTATACCTGGACTACACCCAGGGACGAGACTGGATGTCTAGTATAACTGGACTAAACCCAGGGACGAGACTGCATGTCCAGTATACCTGACCATCACCCAAGGACGAGGCTGGATGTCTAGTATACCTGGCCATCACCCAGGGACGAGACTGGATGTCTAGTATGCCTGGAAAACACCCAGACACCAGAATGGATATCTAGTATACCTGGACTACACCCAGACACCAGAGTGGATGTCTAGTATACCTGGACAACAACCAGACACCAGAGTGGATGTCTAGTATACCTAGACTACACTCAGACACCAGAGTGGATGTCTAATATAACTGGACAACACCCAGAGACCAGAGTGGATGTCTAGTATACCTGGACAACACCCAAACACCAGAGTGGATGTCTAGTATACCTGGTCATCACCCAGGAACGAGATTGGATGTCTAGTATACATGGATAACACCCAGTCACAAGAGTGGATGTCTAGTATACCTGGAATACTCCCAGACACACGAGAGGATGTCTAGTATACCTGGACTACATCCAAGGAGGAGACTGGATGTCTAGTATACCTGGGCTACACCCAGGAATGAGACTGGATGTCTAGTATACGTGGACTACACCCAGGGAGGAGAGTGGATGTCTAGTATACCTGGATAACACCAAGGGTAGAGAGTGGATGGCTAGTATACATGGACTACATCCAGCGACGAGACGATGTCTAGTATACCTGACTACACCCAGACATCACAGTGGATGTCTAGTTTACCTGGACAACACCTAGACAGAGTGGATGTCTTGTATACCTGGACTACACCCAGGGACGAGACTGGATGTCTAGTATACCTGGACTACACCCAGGGACGAGAATGGATGTCTAGTATGCGTGGAAAGTACCCAGACACCAGAGTGGATATCTAGTATACCTGGACTATACCCAGACACCAGAGTGGATGTCTAGTATACCTGGACAACACCCACACACCAGAATGGATGTCTAGTATACCTGGACAACGCCCAGGGACGGGAGTTGATGTCTAGTATACCTGGACAACACCCAGACACCAGAGTAAATGTCTAGTATACCTAGACTACACCCAGACACCAGAGTGGATGTCTAATATAACTGAACAACACCCAGACACTAGAGTGGATGTCTAGTATACCTGGACAACACCCAGAGACCAGAGTGGATGTCTAGTATACCTGGACAACACCCATACACCAGAGTGGATGTCTAATATACCTGGACTTCAGTCAGGGACAAGACTGGATGTCTAGTATACCTGGCCATCACCCAGAAACGAGATTGGATGTCTAGTATACCTGGATAACACCCAATCACCAGAGTGGATGTCTAGTATACCTGGACTACTCCCAGACACACGAGAGGATCTCTAGTATACCTGGACTACAACCAGGAACGAGGCGATGTCTAGTATACTTGGACTACACCCAGGGAGGAGAGTGGATGTCTAGTATACCTGGATAACACCAAGGGTAGAGAGTGGATGTCTAGGATACATGGACTACATCCAGCGACGAGAGGTTGTCTACTATACCTGGACTACACCCAGACACCATAGTGGATGCCTAGTTTACCTGGCCAACACCCAGACAGAGTGGATGTCTAGTATACCTGGACTACACTCAAACACCATAGTGGATGTCTAGTTTACCTGGACAACACCCAGACAGAGTGGATGACTACTATACCTGGACTACTCCCAGACACACGAGAGGATGTCTAGTATACCTGGACTACACCCAAGGAGGAGACTGGATGTCTAGTATACCTGGACTACACCCAGGGACGAGACTGGATGTCTAGTATACCTGGACTACACCCAGGGACGAGACTGGATGTCTAGTATACCTGGACTACATGCAGGGACGAGACTGGATGTCTAGTATACCTGGACTACACCTAAACAACATAATGGATGTCTAGTTTACCTGGACAACACCCAGGGATGAGGCTGGATGTCTAGTATACCTGGACTACACCCAGGGACGAGGCTGGATGTCTAGTATACCTGGACTACACCCAGGGACGAGACTGGATGTCTAGTATACCTGGACTACACCCAGGGACGAGGCTGGATGTCTAGTATACCTGGACTACACCCAGGGACGAGACTGGATATCTAGTATACCTGGACTACACCCAGGGACGAGACTGGATATCTAATATACTTGGACAACACCCAGGGAGGAGATTGGATGTCTAGTATACATGGACATTACCCAGGGAGGAGAGTGGATGTCTAGTATAACTAGACAACACCCAAGGACGAGACTGGATGTCTAGAATACCTGGCAATCACCCAAGGAGGAGGATGGATGCTAGTATACCTGGACTACACCCAGGGACTAGACTGAATGTCTAGTATACCCGGGCTACACCCAGGGACGAGAGTGAATGTCTAGTATACCTGGGCTACACCCAGGGACGAGACTGGATGTCTAGTATACCTGGACTACACCCAGGGAGCAGCCTGGATGTCTAGTATACCTGGACTACACCCAGGGGCGAGAATGGATGTCTAGTATACCTGGACTACATCCAGGGGCGAGACTGGGTGTCTAGTATACCTTGACTACACCCAAGGGCGAGACTGGATGTCTAGTAAACCCGGACAACACGCAGGGAAGAGAGTGGATGTCTAGTGTACCTGGACATCACTCAGACACAAGACTGGATGTCTAGTATACCTGGCCATCACCCAGGGACGAGGCTGGATATACCTGGACAACACCCAGGGACGAGACTAGATGTCTAGTATACCTTGACAACACCCAGGGACGAGACTGGATGTCTAGTATACCTGGACAACACCCAGGGACGAGACTGGATGTCCACTATACCTGGCCATCACCCAGGGACGAGAGTGGATGTCCTGTATACCTGAACAATACCCAGGAAGAAGAGTGGACGTCCAGTATACATGGACAACACCAAGGGAGGAGAATGGATGTCCAGTATACCTGGACTACACCCAGGGACGAGACTGGATGTCTATTATACCTGGACAACGCCCAGACACCAGAGTGGATGTCTAGTATACCTGGACAACACCCAGTGATGAGAGTGGATGTCTAGTATACCTGGAAAACACCCAGAGACGAGATTGTATGTCTAGTATATATGTAAAACACCCAGGGACGAAACTGGATGTCCAGTATACCTGGCCATCTCCCAGGGACGAGAGTGGATGTCTAGTATACCCTGACTACACCCAGAGACGAGGCTGGATGTCTAGTATACCTGGCCATCACCTTTGGCCGAGGCTGAATGTCTAGTATACCTGGACTATACCCAGGGACGAGACTGGATGTCTAGTATACCTGGCCATCACCCAGGGACGAGACTGGACGTCTAGTATACCTGGAATATACCAATGGACAAGACTGGACGTCTAGTATACCTGGCCATCACCCAGTGACGAGACTGGATGTTTAGTATACCTGGACTATACCTAGGGACGAGACTGGATGTCTAGTATACGTGGCCATCACCCAGGGACGAGACTTGTTGTCTAGTATACCTGGACTACACCCAGGGACGAGACTGGATGTCCAGTATACCTGGCCATCACCCAGGGACAAGAGTGGATGTCTAGTATACCTGGACTACACCCAGAGACAAGGCTGGATGTCTAGTATACGTGGCTATCACCCAGGGCCGAGGCTGGATGTCTAGTATTTCTGCACTACACCAAGTGACGAGACTGGATGTCTAGTATACCTGGACTACACCCAGACACCAGAGTGGATGTCTAGTATACCTGGACAACACCCAGACACCAGAGTGAATATCTAGTATACCTTGACTACACCCAGACACTAGAGTGGATTTCTAATATAACTGGACAACACCCAGGGACGAGACTTGATGTCTAGTATACCTGGTCATCACCCAGGAACGAGACTGCATGTCTAGTATACCTGGATAACACCCAGTCACCAGCTTGGATGTCTAGTATACCTGGACTACACCCAGGGACGAGACGATGTCTACTATACCTGGACAACACCCAGGGAGAAGAGTGTATGTCTAGTATACCTGGACTACACACAGACAACAGAGAGGCTGTCTAGTATACCTGGCCATCACCCAGGGACGAGGCTGGATATACCTGGACAACACCCAGGGACGAGATTGGATGTCTAGTATACCTGGACAAAATCCAGGGTCGGGGCCTAATGTCTACTATACCTGAACGTCACCCAAACACCATCTACACCCAGAGATGAGAGTAGATGTCTAGTATACTTGGCCATCACCCAGAGACGAGGCTGGATATACCTGGACTACACACAGGGACGAGAATGGATGTCTAGTATTCGTGGACTAGACCCAGAGACGAGTCTGAATGTCTAGTATACCTGGCCATCACCTAGGGACGAGGATGGATATACCTGGACTACACCCGGACATGGATGTCTAGTATACCTGGACTACACCCAGGGACGAGGCTGGATGTCTAGTATACCTGGACTACAGCCAGGGACGAGAGTGGATGTCTAGTATATCTGGACTACACCCAGGGACGAGGCTGGATGTCTAGTATACCTGGACAACTCACATTGACGAGACTGGATGTCTAGTATATCTGGACTACACCCAGGGGCGAGACTGGATGTCTAGTATACCTGGACTACAGCCAGGGACGAGAGTGGATGTCTAGAATACCTGGCCATCACCCAGTTACGAGGCTGTATGTCTAGTATACCTGGACTACCCCCAGGGACAAGAGTGAATGTCTAGAATACCTGGCCATCACCCAGGGACGAGGCTGGATGTCTAGTATACCTGGACTACACCCAGGGACGAGGCTGGATGTCTAGTATACCTGGACTACACCCAGGGACGAGGCTGGATGTCTAGTATACCTGGACTACACCCAGGGACGAGGCTGGATGTCTAGTATACCTGGACTACTCCCAGACACCAGAGTGGATGTCTAGTATACCTGGACAACGCACAGGGACGAGACTGGATGTCTAGTATACTTTGACCAAACCAAGGGACGAGACTGGATGTCTAATATACCTGGACTACACCCAGGGACGAGGCTAGATGTCTAGTATACCTGGACTACACCCAGGGACGAGACTGGATGTCTAGTATACTTTGACCAAACCAAGGGACGAGACTGGATGTCTAGTATACCTGGACTACACCCAGGGACGAGAGTGGGTGTCTAGTATACCTGGACTACAGCCAGGGACGAGAGTGGATGTCTAGAATACCTAGACATCACCCAGGGACGAGGCTGGATGTCTAGTAAACATGGACGACACCCAGACACCAGACAGGATGTCTAGTATACATGGACTACACCCAAACACCAGAGTGGATGTCTAGTATACCTGGACTACACCCAGGGACGAGACTGGATGTCTAGTATAACTGGACTAAACCCAGGGACGAGACTGCATGTCCAGTATACCTGACCATCACACAAGGACGAGGCTGGATGTCTAGTATACTTGGCCATCACCCAGGGACGAGACTGGATGTCTAGTATACCCGGGCTACACCCAGGGACGAGAGTGAATGTCTAGTATACCTGGGCTACACCCAGGGACGAGACTGGATGTCTAGTATACCTGGACTACACCCAGGGAGCAGCCTGGATGTCTAGTATACCTGGACTACACCCAGGGGCGAGAATGGATGTCTAGTATACCTGGACTACATCCAGGGGCGAGACTGGGTGTCTAGTATACCTTGACTACACCCAAGGGCGAGACTGGATGTCTAGTAAACCCGGACAACACGCAGGGAAGAGAGTGGATGTCTAGTGTACCTGGACATCACTCAGACACAAGACTGGATGTCTAGTATACCTGGCCATCACCCAGGGACGAGGCTGGATATACCTGGACAACACCCAGGGACGAGACTAGATGTCTAGTATACCTTGACAACACCCAGGGACGAGACTGGATGTCTAGTATACCTGGACAACACCCAGGGACGAGACTGGATGTCCACTATACCTGGCCATCACCCAGGGACGAGAGTGGATGTCCTGTATACCTGAACAATACCCAGGAAGAAGAGTGGACGTCCAGTATACATGGACAACACCAAGGGAGGAGAATGGATGTCCAGTATACCTGGACTACACCCAGGGACGAGACTGGATGTCTATTATACCTGGACAACGCCCAGACACCAGAGTGGATGTCTAGTATACCTGGACAACACCCAGTGATGAGAGTGGATGTCTAGTATACCTGGAAAACACCCAGAGACGAGATTGTATGTCTAGTATATATGTAAAACACCCAGGGACGAAACTGGATGTCCAGTATACCTGGCCATCTCCCAGGGACGAGAGTGGATGTCTAGTATACCCTGACTACACCCAGAGACGAGGCTGGATGTCTAGTATACCTGGCCATCACCTTTGGCCGAGGCTGAATGTCTAGTATACCTGGACTATACCCAGGGACGAGACTGGATGTCTAGTATACCTGGCCATCACCCAGGGACGAGACTGGACGTCTAGTATACCTGGAATATACCAATGGACAAGACTGGACGTCTAGTATACCTGGCCATCACCCAGTGACGAGACTGGATGTTTAGTATACCTGGACTATACCTAGGGACGAGACTGGATGTCTAGTATACGTGGCCATCACCCAGGGACGAGACTTGTTGTCTAGTATACCTGGACTACACCCAGGGACGAGACTGGATGTCCAGTATACCTGGCCATCACCCAGGGACAAGAGTGGATGTCTAGTATACCTGGACTACACCCAGAGACAAGGCTGGATGTCTAGTATACGTGGCTATCACCCAGGGCCGAGGCTGGATGTCTAGTATTTCTGCACTACACCAAGTGACGAGACTGGATGTCTAGTATACCTGGACTACACCCAGACACCAGAGTGGATGTCTAGTATACCTGGACAACACCCAGACACCAGAGTGAATATCTAGTATACCTTGACTACACCCAGACACTAGAGTGGATTTCTAATATAACTGGACAACACCCAGGGACGAGACTTGATGTCTAGTATACCTGGTCATCACCCAGGAACGAGACTGCATGTCTAGTATACCTGGATAACACCCAGTCACCAGCTTGGATGTCTAGTATACCTGGACTACACCCAGGGACGAGACGATGTCTACTATACCTGGACAACACCCAGGGAGAAGAGTGTATGTCTAGTATACCTGGACTACACACAGACAACAGAGAGGCTGTCTAGTATACCTGGCCATCACCCAGGGACGAGGCTGGATATACCTGGACAACACCCAGGGACGAGATTGGATGTCTAGTATACCTGGACAAAATCCAGGGTCGGGGCCTAATGTCTACTATACCTGAACGTCACCCAAACACCATCTACACCCAGAGATGAGAGTAGATGTCTAGTATACTTGGCCATCACCCAGAGACGAGGCTGGATATACCTGGACTACACACAGGGACGAGAATGGATGTCTAGTATTCGTGGACTAGACCCAGAGACGAGTCTGAATGTCTAGTATACCTGGCCATCACCTAGGGACGAGGATGGATATACCTGGACTACACCCGGACATGGATGTCTAGTATACCTGGACTACACCCAGGGACGAGGCTGGATGTCTAGTATACCTGGACTACAGCCAGGGACGAGAGTGGATGTCTAGTATATCTGGACTACACCCAGGGACGAGGCTGGATGTCTAGTATACCTGGACAACTCACATTGACGAGACTGGATGTCTAGTATATCTGGACTACACCCAGGGGCGAGACTGGATGTCTAGTATACCTGGACTACAGCCAGGGACGAGAGTGGATGTCTAGAATACCTGGCCATCACCCAGTTACGAGGCTGTATGTCTAGTATACCTGGACTACCCCCAGGGACAAGAGTGAATGTCTAGAATACCTGGCCATCACCCAGGGACGAGGCTGGATGTCTAGTATACCTGGATTACACCCAGGGACGAGGCTGGATGTCTAGTATACCTGGACTACACCCAGGGACGAGGCTGGATGTCTAGTATACCTGGACTACACCCAGGGACGAGGCTGGATGTCTAGTATACCTGGACTACTCCCAGACACCAGAGTGGATGTCTAGTATACCTGGACAACGCACAGGGACGAGACTGGATGTCTAGTATACTTTGACCAAACCAAGGGACGAGACTGGATGTCTAATATACCTGGACTACACCCAGGGACGAGGCTAGATGTCTAGTATACCTGGACTACACCCAGGGACGAGACTGGATGTCTAGTATACTTTGACCAAACCAAGGGACGAGACTGGATGTCTAGTATACCTGGACTACACCCAGGGACGAGAGTGGGTGTCTAGTATACCTGGACTACAGCCAGGGACAAGAGTGGATGTCTAGAATACCTAGACATCACCCAGGGACGAGGCTGGATGTCTAGTAAACATGGACGACACCCAGACACCAGACAGGATGTCTAGTATACATGGACTACACCCAAACACCAGAGTGGATGTCTAGTATACCTGGACTACACCCAGGGACGAGACTGGATGTCTAGTATAACTGGACTAAACCCAGGGACGAGACTGCATGTCCAGTATACCTGACCATCACACAAGGACGAGGCTGGATGTCTAGTATACTTGGCCATCACCCAGGGACGAGACTGGATGTCTAGTATGCCTGGAAAACACCCAGTCACCATAATGGATATCTAGTATACCTGGACTACACCCAGACACCAGAGTGAATATCTAGTATACCTGGACAACACCCAGACACCAGAGTGGATGTCTAGTATACCTAGACTACACTCAGACACCAGAGTGGATGTCTAATATAACTGGACAACACCCAGAGACCAGAGTGGATGTCTAGTATACCTTGACAAAACCCAGAGACCAGAGTGGATGTCTAGTATACCTGGACAACACCCAAACACCAGAGTGGATGTCTAGTATACCTGGTCATCACCCAAGAACGAGATTGGATGTCTAGTATACATGGATAACACCCAGTCACAAGAGTGGATGTCTAGTATACCTGGACTACTCCCAGACACACGAGAGGATGTCTAGTATACCTGGACTACATCCAAGGAGGAGACTGGATGTCTAGTATACCTGGGCTACACCCAGGAATGAGACTGGATGTCTAGTATACGTGGACTACACCCAGGGAGGAGAGTGGATGTCTAGTATACCTGGATAACACCAAGGGTAGAGAGTGGATGGCTAGTATACATGGACTACATCCAGCGACGAGACGATGTCTAGTATACCTGGACTACACCCAGACACCACAGTGGATGTCTTGTTTACCTGGACAACACCTAGACAGAGTGGATGTCTAGTATACCTGGACTACACCCAGACACCAGAGTGGATTTCTAATATAACTGGACAACACCCAGGGACGAGACTTGATGTCTAGTATACCTGGTCATCACCCAGGAACGAGACTGCATGTCTAGTATACCTGGATAACACCCAGTCACCAGCTTGGATGTCTAGTATACCTGGACTACACCCAGGGACGAGACGATGTCTACTATACCTGGACAACACCCAGTGAGAAGAGTGTATGTCTAGTATACCTGGACTACACACAGACAACAGAGAGGCTGTCTAGTATACCTGGCCATCACCCAGGGACGAGGCTGGATATACCTGGACAACACCCAGGGACGAGATTGGATGTCTAGTATACCTGGGCTACACCCAGGGACGAGACTGGATGTCTAGTATACCTGGACTACACCCAGGGAGCAGCCTGGATGTCTAGTATACCTGGACTACACCCAGGGGCGAGAATGGATGTCTAGTATACCTGGACTACATCCAGGGGCGAGACTGGGTGTCTAGTATACCTTGACTACACCCAAGGGCGAGACTGGATGTCTAGTAAACCCGGACAACACGCAGGGAAGAGAGTGGATGTCTAGTGTACCTGGACATCACTCAGACACAAGACTGGATGTCTATTATACCTGGCCATCACCCAGGGACGAGGCTGGATATACCTGGACAACACCCAGGGACGAGACTAGATGTCTAGTATACCTTGACAACACCCAGGGACGAGACTGGATGTCTAGTATACCTGGACAACACCCAGGGACGAGACTGGGTGTCCACTATACCTGGCCATCACCCAGGGACGAGAGTGGATGTCCTGTATACCTGAACAATACCCAGGAAGAAGAGTGGACGTCCAGTATACATGGACAACACCAAGGGAGGAGAATGGATGTCCAGTATACCTGGACTACACCCAGGGACGAGACTGGATGTCTATTATACCTGGACAACGCCCAGACACCAGAGTGGATGTCTAGTATACCTGGACAACACCCAGTGATGAGAGTGGATGTCTAGTATACCTGGAAAACACCCAGAGACGAGATTGTATGTCTAGTATATATGTAAAACACCCAGGGACGAAACTGGATGTCCAGTATACCTGGCCATCTCCCAGGGACGAGAGTGGATGTCTAGTATACCCTGACTACACCCAGAGACGAGGCTGGATGTCTAGTATACCTGGCCATCACCTTTGGCCGAGGCTGAATGTCTAGTATACCTGGACTATACCCAGGGACGAGACTGGATGTCTAGTATACCTGGCCATCACCCAGGGACGAGACTGGACGTCTAGTATACCTGGAATATACCAATGGACAAGACTGGACGTCTAGTATACCTGGCCATCACCCAGTGACGAGACTGGATGTTTAGTATACCTGGACTATACCTAGGGACGAGACTGGATGTCTAGTATACGTGGCCATCACCCAGGGACGAGACTTGTTGTCTAGTATACCTGGACTACACCCAGGGACGAGACTGGATGTCCAGTATACCTGGCCATCACCCAGGGACAAGAGTGGATGTCTAGTATACCTGGACTACACCCAGAGACAAGGCTGGATGTCTAGTATACGTGGCTATCACCCAGGGCCGAGGCTGGATGTCTAGTATTTCTGCACTACACCAAGTGACGAGACTGGATGTCTAGTATACCTGGACTACACCCAGACACCAGAGTGGATGTCTAGTATACCTGGACAACACCCAGACACCAGAGTGAATATCTCGTATACCTTGACTACACCCAGACACTAGAGTGGATTTCTAATATAACTGGACAACACCCAGGGACGAGACTTGATGTCTAGTATACCTGGTCATCACCCAGGAACGAGACTGCATGTCTAGTATACCTGGATAACACCCAGTCACCAGCTTGGATGTCTAGTATACCTGGACTACACCCAGGGACGAGACGATGTCTACTATACCTGGACAACACCCAGGGAGAAGAGTGTATGTCTAGTATACCTGGACTACACACAGACAACAGAGAGGCTGTCTAGTATACCTGGCCATCACCCAGGGACGAGGCTGGATATACCTGGACAACACCCAGGGACGAGATTGGATGTCTAGTATACCTGGACAAAATCCAGGGTCGGGGCCTAATGTCTACTATACCTGAACGTCACCCAAACACCATCTACACCCAGAGATGAGAGTAGATGTCTAGTATACTTGGCCATCACCCAGAGACGAGGCTGGATATACCTGGACTACACACAGGGACGAGAATGGATGTCTAGTATTCGTGGACTAGACCCAGAGACGAGTCTGAATGTCTAGTATACCTGGCCATCACCTAGGGACGAGGATGGATATACCTGGACTACACCCGGACATGGATGTCTAGTATACCTGGACTACACCCAGGGACGAGGCTGGATGTCTAGTATACCTGGACTACAGCCAGGGACGAGAGTGGATGTCTAGTATATCTGGACTACACCCAGGGACGAGGCTGGATGTCTAGTATACCTGGACAACTCACATTGACGAGACTGGATGTCTAGTATATCTGGACTACACCCAGGGGCGAGACTGGATGTCTAGTATACCTGGACTACAGCCAGGGACGAGAGTGGATGTCTAGAATACCTGGCCATCACCCAGTTACGAGGCTGTATGTCTAGTATACCTGGACTACCCCCAGGGACAAGAGTGAATGTCTAGAATACCTGGCCATCACCCAGGGACGAGGCTGGATGTCTAGTATACCTGGACTACACCCAGGGACGAGGCTGGATGTCTAGTATACCTGGACTACACCCAGGGACGAGGCTGGATGTCTAGTATACCTGGACTACACCCAGGGACGAGGCTGGATGTCTAGTATACCTGGACTACTCCCAGACACCAGAGTGGATGTCTAGTATACCTGGACAACGCACAGGGACGAGACTGGATGTCTAGTATACTTTGACCAAACCAAGGGACGAGACTGGATGTCTAATATACCTGGACTACACCCAGGGACGAGGCTAGATGTCTAGTATACCTGGACTACACCCAGGGACGAGACTGGATGTCTAGTATACTTTGACCAAACCAAGGGACGAGACTGGATGTCTAGTATACCTGGACTACACCCAGGGACGAGAGTGGGTGTCTAGTATACCTGGACTACAGCCAGGGACGAGAGTGGATGTCTAGAATACCTAGACATCACCCAGGGACGAGGCTGGATGTCTAGTAAACATGGACGACACCCAGACACCAGACAGGATGTCTAGTATACATGGACTACACCCAAACACCAGAGTGGATGTCTAGTATACCTGGACTACACACAGGGACGAGACTGGATGTCTAGTATAACTGGACTAAACCCAGGGACGAGACTGCATGTCCAGTATACCTGACCATCACACAAGGACGAGGCTGGATGTCTAGTATACTTGGCCATCACCCAGGGACGAGACTGGATGTCTAGTATGCCTGGAAAACACCCAGACACCATAATGGATATCTAGTATACCTGGACTACACCCAGACACCAGAGTGAATATCTAGTATACCTGGACAACACCCAGACACCAGAGTGGAACTCTAGTATACCTAGACTACACTCAGACACCAGAGTGGATGTCTAGTATACCTGGACAACACCCAAACACCAGAGTGGATGTCTAGTATACCTGGTCATCACCCAAGAACGAGATTGGATGTCTAGTATACATGGATAACACCCAGTCACAAGAGTGGATGTCTAGTATACCTGGACTACTCCCAGACACACGAGAGGATGTCTAGTATACCTGGACTACATCCAAGGAGGAGACTGGATGTCTAGTATACCTGGGCTACACCCAGGAATGAGACTGGATGTCTAGTATACGTGGACTACACCCAGGGAGGAGAGTGGATGTCTAGTATACCTGGATAACACCAAGGGTAGAGAGTGGATGGCTAGTATACATGGACTACATCCAGCGACGAGACGATGTCTAGTATACCTGGACTACACCCAGACACCACAGTGGATGTCTTGTTTACCTGGACAACACCTAGACAGAGTGGATGTCTAGTATACCTGGACTACACCCAGACACCAGAGTGGATTTCTAATATAACTGGACAACACCCAGGGACGAGACTTGATGTCTAGTATACCTGGTCATCACCCAGGAACGAGACTGCATGTCTAGTATACCTGGATAACACCCAGTCACCAGCTTGGATGTCTAGTATACCTGGACTACACCCAGGGACGAGACGATGTCTACTATACCTGGACAACACCCAGTGAGAAGAGTGTATGTCTAGTATACCTGGACTACACACAGACAACAGAGAGGCTGTCTAGTATACCTGGCCATCACCCAGGGACGAGGCTGGATATACCTGGACAACACCCAGGGACGAGATTGGATGTCTAGTATACCTGGACAAAATCCAGGGTCGGGGCCTGATGTCCACTATACCTGAACGTCACCCAAACACCATCTACACCCAGAGATGAGAGTAGATGTCCAGTATACTTGGCCATCACCCAGAGACGAGGCTGGATATACCTGGACTACACACAGGGACGAGACTGGATGTCTAGTATTCGTGGACTAGACCCAGAGACGAGTCTGGATGTCTAGTATACCTGGCCATCACCTAGGGACGAGGATGGATATACCTGGACTACACCCGGACATGGATGTCTAGAATACCTGGACTACACCCAGGGACGAGGCTGGATGTCTAGTATACCTGGACTACAGCCAGGGACGAGAGTGGATGTCTAGTATATCTGGACTACACCCAGGGACGAGGCTGGATGTCTAGTATACCTGGACAACGCACAGTGACGAGACTGGATGTCTAGTATATCTGGACTACACCCAGGGGCGAGACTGGATGTCTAGTATACCTGGACTACAGCCAGGGACGAGAGTGGATGTCTAGAATACCTGGCCATCACCCAGGGACGAGGCTGTATGTCTAGTATACCCGGACTACACCCAGGGACAAGAGTGAATGTCTAGAATACCTGGCCATCACCCAGGGACGAGGCTGGATGTCTAGTATACCTGGACTACACCCAGGGACGAGGCTGGATGTCTAGTATACCTGGACTACACCCAGGGACGAGGCTGGATGTCTAGTATACCTGGACTACACCCAGGGACGAGGCTGGATGTCTAGTATAACTGGACTACTCCCAGACACCAGAGTGGATGTCTAGTATACCTGGACAACGCACAGGGACGAGACTGGATGTCTAGTATACTTTGACCAAACCAAGGGACGAGACTGGATGTCTAATATACCTGGACTACACCCAGGGACGAGGCTAGATGTCTAGTATACCTGGACTACACCCAGGGAAGAGACTGGATGTCTAGTATACTTTGACCAAACCAAGGGACGAGACTGGATGTCTAATATACCTGGACTACACCCAGGGACGAGAGTGGATGTCTAGTATACCTGGACTACACCCAGGGACGAGAGTGGATGTCTAGTATACCTGGACTACAGCCAGGGACGAGAGTGGATGTCTAGAATACCTAGCCATCACCCAGGGACGAGGCTGGATGTCTAGTAAACATGGACGACACCTAGACACCAGACAGGATGTCTAGTATACATGGACTACACCCAAACACCAGAGTGGATGTCTAGTATACCTGGACTACACCCAGGGATGAGACTTGATGTCTAGTATAACTGGACTAAACCCAGGGACGAGACTGCATGTCCAGTATACCTGACCATCACACAAGGACGAGGCTGGATGTCTAGTATACCTGGCCATCACCCAGGGACGAGACTGGATGTCTAGTATGCCTGGAAAACACCCAGACTCCAGAATGGATATCTAGTATACCTGGACTACACCCAGACACCAGAGTGAATATCTAGTATACCTGGACAACACCCAGACACCAGAGTGGATGTCTAGTATACCTAGACTACACTCAGACACCAGAGTGGATGTCTAATATAACTGGACAACACCCAGAGACCAGAGTGGATGTCTAGTATACCTTGACAAAACCCAGAGACCAGAGTGGATGTCTAGTATACCTGGACAACACCCAAACACCAGAGTGGATGTCTAGTATACCTGGTCATCACCCAGGAACGAGATTGGATGTCTAGTATACATGGATAACACCCAGTCACAAGAGTGGATGTCTAGTATACCTGGACTACTCCCAGACACACGAGAGGATGTCTAGTATACCTGGACTACATCCAAGGAGGAGACTGGATGTCTAGTATACCTGGGCTACACCCAGGAATGAGACTGGATGTCTAGTATACGTGGACTACACCCAGGGAGGAGAGTGGATGTCTAGTATACCTGGATAACACCAAGGGTAGAGAATGGATGGCTAGTATACATGGACTACATCCAGCGACGAGACGATGTCTAGTATACCTGGACTACACCCAGACACCACAGTGGATGTCTTGTTTACCTGGACAACACCTAGACAGAGTGGATGTCTAGTATACCTGGACTACACCCAGGGACGAGACTGGATGTCTAGTATATCTGGACTACACCCAGGGACGAGACTTGATGTCTAGTATACCTGGTCATCACCCAGGAACGAGACTGCATGTCTAGTATACCTGGTTAACACCCAGTCACCAGCTTGGATGTCTAGTATACCTGGACTACACCCAGGGACGAGACGATGTCTACTATACCTGGACAACACCCAGGGAGAAGAGTGTATGTCTAGTATACCTGGACTACACACAGACAACAGAGAGGCTGTCTAGTATACCTGGCCATCACCCAGGGACGAGGCTGGATATACCTGGACAACACCCAGGGACGAGATTGGATGTCTAGTATACCTGGACAAAATCCAGGGTCGGGGCCTGATGTCCACTATACCTGAACTTCACCCAAACACCATCTACACCCAGAGATGAGAGTAGATGTCCAGTATACTTGGCCATCACCCAGAGACGAGGCTGGATATACCTGGACTACACACAGGGACGAGACTGGATGTCTAGTATTCGTGGACTAGACCCAGAGACGAGTCTGGATGTCTAGTATACCTGGCCATCACCTAGGGACGAGGATGGATATATCTGGACTACACCCGGACATGGATGTCTAGTATACCTGGACTACACCCAGGGACGAGGCTGGATGTCTAGTATACCTGGACTACAGCCAGGGACGAGAGTGGATGTCTAGTATATCTGGACTACACCCAGGGACGAGGCTGGATGTCTAGTATACCTGGACAACGCACAGTGACGAGACTGGATGTCTAGTATATCTGGACTACACCCAGGGGCGAGACTGGATGTCTAGTATACCTGGACTACAGCCAGGGACGAGAGTGGATGTCTAGAATACCTGGCCATCACCCAGGGACGAGGCTGTATGTCTAGTATACCTGGACTACACCCAGGGACAAGAGTGAATGTCTAGAATACCTGGCCATCACCCAGGGACGAGGCTGGATGTCTAGTATACCTGGACTACACCCAGGGACGAGGCTGGATGTCTAGTATACCTGGACTACACCCAGGGACGAGGCTGGATGTCTAGTATACCTGGACTACACCCAGGGACGAGGCTGGATGTCTAGTATACCTGGACTACTCCCAGACACCAGAGTGGATGTCTAGTATACCTGGACAACGCACAGGGACGAGACTGGATGTCTAGTATACTTTGACCAAACCAAGGGACGAGACTGGATGTCTAATATACCTGGACTACACCCAGGGACGAGGCTAGATGTCTAGTATACCTGGACTACACCCAGGGACGAGACTGGATGTCTAGTATACTTTGACCAAACCAAGGGACGAGACTGGATGTCTAATATACCTGGACTACACCCAGGGACGAGAGTGGATGTCTAGTATACCTGGACTACACCCAGGGACGAGAGTGGATGTCTAGTATACCTGGACTACAGCCAGGGACGAGAGTGGATGTCTAGAATACCTAGCCATCACCCAGGGACGAGGCTGGATGTCTAGTAAACATGGACGACACCCAGACACCAGACAGGATGTCTAGTATACATGGACTACACCCAAACACCAGAGTGGATGTCTAGTATACCTGGACTACACCCAGAGACGAGACTGGATGTCTAGTATAACTGGACTAAACCCAGGGACGAGACTGCATGTCCAGTATACCTGACCATCACACAAGGACGAGGCTGGATGTCTAGTATACCTGGCCATCACCCAGGGACGAGACTGGATGTCTAGTATGCCTGGAAAACACCCAGACACCAGAATGGATATCTAGTATACCTGGACTACACCCAGACACCAGAGTGAATATCTAGTATACCTGGACAACACCCAGACACCAGAGTGGATGTCTAGTATACCTAGACTACACTCAGACACCAGAGTGGATGTCTAATATAACTGGACAACACCCAGAGACCAGAGTGGATGTCTAGTATACCTTGACAAAACCCAGAGACCAGAGTGGATGTCTAGTATACCTGGACAACACCCAAACACCAGAGTGGATGTCTAGTATACCTGGTCATCACCCAGGAACGAGATTGGATGTCTAGTATACATGGATAACACCCAGTCACAAGAGTGGATGTCTAGTATACCTGGACTACTCCCAGACACACGAGAGGATGTCTAGTATACCTGGACTACATCCAAGGAGGAGACTGGATGTCTAGTATACCTGGGCTACACCCAGGAATGAGACTGGATGTCTAGTATACGTGGACTACACCCAGGGAGGAGAGTGGATGTCTAGTATACCTGGATAACACCAAGGGTAGAGAGTGGATGGCTAGTATACATGGACTACATCCAGCGACGAGACGATGTCTAGTATACCTGGACTACACCCAGACACCACAGTGGATGTCTTGTTTACCTGGACAACACCTAGACAGAGTGGATGTCTAGTATACCTGGACTACACCCAGGGACGAGACTGGATGTCTAGTATATCTGGACTACACCCAGGGACGAGACTGGATGTCTAGTATGCGTGGAAAGTACCCAGACACCAGAGTGGATATCTAGTATACCAGGACTATACCCACACACCAGAATGGATGTCTAGTATACCTGGACAACGCCCAGGGACGGGAGTTGATGTCTAGTATACCTGGACAACACCCAGACACCAGAGTAAATGTCTAGTATACCTAGACTACACCCAGACACCAGAGTGGATGTCTAATATAACTGAACAACACCCAGACACTAGAGTGGATGTCTAGTATACCTGGACAACACCGAGAGACCAGAGTGGATGTCTAGTATACCTGGACAACACCCATACACCAGAGTGGATGTCTAATATACCTGGACTACAGTCAGGGACAAGACTGGATGTCTAGTATACCTGGCCATCACCCAGGAACGAGATTGGATGTCTAGTATACCTGGATAACACCCAGTCACCAGAGTGGATGTCTAGTATACCTGGACTACTCCCAGACACACGAGAGGATGTCTAGTATACCTGGGCTACACCCAAGGAGGAGACTGGATGTCTAGTATACCTGGACTACACCCAAGGAGGAGACTGGATGTCTAGTATACCTGGGCTACACCCAGGAACGAGACTGGATGTCTAGTATACGTGGACTACACCCAGGGAGGAGAGTGGATGTCTAGTATACCTGGATAACACCAAGGGTAGAGAGTGGATGTCTAGGATACATGGACTACATCCAGCGACGAGACGATGTCTACTATACCTGGACTACACCCAGACACCATAGTGGATGTCTAGTTTACCTGGACAACACCCAGACAGAGTGGATATCTACTATACCTGGACTACTCCCAGACACACGAGAGGATGTCTAGTATACCTGGACTACACCCAGGGAGGAGACTGGATGTCTAGTATACCTGGACTACACCCAGGGACGAGACTGGATGTCTAGTATACCTGGACTACACCCAGGGACGAGACTGGATGTCTAGTATACCTGGACAACACCCAGGGAGGAGATTGGATATCTAGTATACATGGACATTACCCAGGGAGGAGAGTGGATGTCTAGTATAACTAGACAACACCCAAGGACGAGACTGGATGTCTAGAATACCTGGCAATCACCCAAGGAGGATGATGGATGCTAGTATACCTGGACTACACCCAGGGACTAGACTGAATGTCTAGTATACCCGGGCTACACCCAGGGACGAGAGTGAATGTCTAGTATACCTGGGCTACACCCAGGGACGAGACTGGATGTCTAGTATACCTGGACTACACCCAGGGAGCAGCCTGAATGTCTAGTATACCTGGACTACATCCAGGGACGAGACTGGATGTCTAGTATACCTGGACTACACCCAGGGGCGAGAATGGATGTCTAGTATACCTGGACTACATCCAGGGGCGAGACTGGGTGTCTAGTATACCTTGACTACACCCAATGGCGAGACTGGATGTCTAGTATACCCGGACAACACGCAGGGAAGAGAGTGGATGTCCAGTATACCTGGACAACACCCAGGGACGAGAGTGGATGTCTAGTGTACCTGGACATCACTCAGACACAAGACTGGATGTCTAGTATACCTGGCCATCACCCTGGGACGAGGCTGAATATACCTGGACAACACCCAGGGACGAGACTAGATGTCTAGTATACCTTGACAACACCCAAGGACGAGACTGGATGTCTAGTATACCTGGACAACACCCAGGGACGAGACTGGATGTCCACTATACCTGGCCATCACCCAGGGATGAGAGTGGATGTCCTGTATACCTGGACAATACCCAGGAAGAAGAGTGGACGTCCAGTATACATGGACAACACCAAGGGAGGAGAATGGATGTCCAGTATACCTGGACTACACCCAGGGACGAGACTGGATGTCTATTATACCTGGACAACGCCCAGACACCAGAGTGGATGTCTAGTATACCTGGACAACACCCAGTGATGAGAGTGGATGTCTAGTATACCTGGAAAACACCCAGAGACGAGATTGTATGTCTAGTATATATGTAAAACACCCAGGGACGAAACTGGATGTCCAGTATACCTGGCCATCTCCCAGGGACGAGAGTGGATGTCTAGTATACCCTGACTACACCCAGAGACGAGGCTGGATGTCTAGTATACCTGGCCATCACCTTTGGCCGAGGCTGGATGTCTAGTATACCTGGACTATACCCAGGGACGAGACTGGATGTCTAGTATACCTGGCCATCACCCAGGGACGAGACTGGACGTCTAGTATACCTGGAATATACCAATGGACAAGACTGGACAACTAGTATACCTGGCCATCACCCAGGGACGAGACTGGATGTTTAGTATACCTGGACTATACCCAGGGACGAGACTGGATGTCTAGTATACGTGGCCATCACCCAGGGACGAGACTAGTTGTCTAATATACCTGGACTACACCCGGGGACGAGACTGGATGTCCAGTATACCTGGTCATCACCCAGGGACAAGAGTGGATGTCTAGTATACCTGGACTACAACCAGAGACAAGGCTGGATGTCTAGTATACGTGGCTATCACCCAGGGCCGAGGCTGGATGTCTAGTATATCTGCACTACACCCAGGGACGAGACTGGATGTCTAGTATACCTGAACTACACTCAGAGACGAGGCTGGATGTCTAGTATATCTTAACAACACCCAGGGACGAAACTGAATGTCAATTATACCTGGACTACACCCAGACACCACAGTGGATGTCTAGTATATCCGGACAACACCCAGACATCAGAGTGGATGTCTAGTATACCTGGACTACACCCAAACAGAAGAGTGGATGTCTAGTATTCCTGGACAACACCCAGACCCCAGAGTGGATGTGTAGTATACCTGGACAACACCCAGGGACGAAGCTGGATGTCTAGTATACCTGAACAACACCCAGGGACGAGACTGGATGTCCAGTATACCTGGCCATCACCCAGGGACGAGAGTGGATGTCCTGTATACCTGGAAAACACCCAGGAAGAAGAGTGGACGTTTAGTATACATGGACAACACCAAGGGAAGAGAATGGATGTCCAGTATACCTGGACTATACCCAGGGACGAGACTGGATGTCTATTATACCTGGACAACGCCCAGACACCAGAGTGGATGTCTAGTATACCTGGACAACACCCAGTGATGAGAGTAGATGTCTAGTATACCTGGAAAACACCCAGAGACGAGACTATGTCTAGTATATATGTAAAATACCCAGGGACGAAACTAGATGTCCAGTATACCTGGCCATCTCCCAGGGACGAGAGTGAATGTCTAGTATACCCTGACTACACCCAGAGACGAGGCTGGATGTCTAGTATACCTGGCCATCACCTAGGGCCGAGGCTGGATGTCTAGTATACCTGGACTATACCCAGGGACAAGACTGGATGCCTAGTATACCTGGTCATCACCCAGGGACGAGACTGGACGTCTAGTATACCTGGAATATACCAATGGACAAAACTGGATGTTTAGTATACCTGGCCATCACCCAGGGACGAGACTGGATGTTTAGTATACCTGGACTATACCCATGGACGAGACTGGATGTCTAGTATACGTGGCCATCACCCAGGGACGAGACTAGATGTCTAGTATACCTGGACTACACTCAGGGACGAGACTGGATGTCCAGTATACCTGGCCATCACCCAGGGACAAGAGTGGATGTCTAGTATACCTGGACTACACCCAGAGACAAGGCTGGATGTCTAGTATACCTGGCTATCACCCAGGGCCGAGGCTGGATGTCTAGTATACCTGCACTACACCCAAGGACGAGACTGGATGTCTAGTATACCTGTACTACACCCAGGGACGGGACTGGATGTCTAGTATACCTGGACTACACTCAGAGACGAGGCTGGATGTCTAGTATATCTAAACAACACCCAGGGACGAAACTGAATGTCAATTATACCTGGACTACACCCAGACATCACAGTGGATGTCTAGTATATCTGGGCAACACCCAGACATCAGAGTGGATGTCTAGTATACCTGGGAAACACCCAGAAATCAGAGTGGATATCCAGTATACCTGGACTACACCCAAACAGAAGAGTGGATGTCTAGTATTCCTGGACAACACCCAGACCCCAGAGTGGATGTCTAGTATACCTGGACAACACCCAGGGACGAAGCTGGATGTCTAGTATACCTGGACAACACCCAGTGATGATAGTGGATGTCTAATATACCTGCACAATACCCAGGGACGAGAATGGATGTCTTGTATACCTGGACTACACTCAGTGTCGAGGATGGATGTCTAGTATACCTGGCCATCACCCAGAGACGAGACTGGATGTCTAGTATACCTGGCCATCACCCAATGACGAGACTGGATGTCTAGTATACCTGGACAACACACAGGGGAGAGGCTGGATGTCTAGTATACCTGGCCATCACCCTGGGCCGAGGCTATATGTCTAGTATACCTGGACTACTCCCAGGGACGAGACTGGGTGTCTAGTATACCTGGACAACACCCAATGATGAGGGTAGATGTCTAGTATACCTGGAGAACACCCAGACATCAGAGTGGATGTCTAGTTTACCTGGGCAACACCCAGACACAAGAGAGGATATCTAGTATACCTGGAACACACCCAGACAAAAGAGTGGATGTCTTGTATACCTGGACAACACCCAGGGACGAAGCTGAATGTCTAGTATACCTGGACTACACCCAGGGAAAAGCCAGGATGTCTAGTATACCTGGACTACATCCTGGGACGAGGCAGGATGTCTAGTATTCCTGGAGACTACCCAGGGACGAGGCTGAATGTCTAGTATACCTGGACGTCACCCATGGACGAGGCTGGGTGTCCAGTATACCTGGCCATCACCCAGGGACGAGGCTGGATATATCTGGACAACAAAGAGGGACGAGAGTGGATGTCTAGTATACCTGGACAGCACCCAGACACCAGAGTGGATGTCTAGTATACCTGTCCATCACCCTGGGACGAAGCTGGATATACCTGGACAACACCCATGTACGAAGCTGGATGTCCAGTATACGTGGCCATCACCCAGGGACGAGGCTGGATGTCCAGTATACCTGGCCATCACTCAGGGACGAGGCTGGATATACGTGGACTACACCCAGGGACGAGGCTGGATGTCCAGTTTATCTGGACACCAGGGACGAGGCTGGATGTCCAGTATACCTGGCCATCACACAGGGATGAAGCTGGATATACCTGGACATCACCCAGGGACGAGAGTGGATGTCTAGTATACCTGGACATCACCCAGACACCAGAGTGGATGTCTTGTACACCTGGCCATCACCCAGGGATGAGGCTGGATATACCTGGCCATAACCCAGGACCGAGGCTGGATGTCTAGAATACCTGGACTACACACAGGGACGATACTGGATGTCTAGTATACCTGGACTACACTCAGACACGAGTCTGGATGTCTAGTATTCCTGCCCATTACCCAAGGCCGAGGCTGGATGTCTAGTATACCTGGACTACACCCAGGGACGAGACTTGATGTTTAGTATACTTGCACAACACCTAGGGACGAGACTGGATGTCCAGTATCACTGGCCATCATCCAGGGACGAGAGTGGATGTCTTGTATACCTGGACTACACCCAGAGACGAGGCAGGCTGTCTAGTATACCTGGCCATCACCCAGGGACGAGACTGGATGTCTAGTATCCCCGAAGAACACACATGGAGAGGCTGAATGTCCAGTATACCTGGCCATCACCCAGGGACTAGGCTGGATGTCTAGTATACGTGGACTACACCCAGAGATGAGACTGGATGTCTAGTATACCTGGACAACGCCCAGACACCAGAGTGGATGTCTAGTATACCTGGCCATCACCCAAGGACGAGACTGGATGTCTAGTAAACCTGGCCATCACCCAATGACGAGACTGGATGTCTAGTATACCTGGACATCACACAGGGACGAGGCTGGATGTCCAGTATACCTGGACAACACCCAGTGATGAGGGTAGATGTCTAGTATACCTGGAGAACACCCAGACATCAGAGTGGATGTCTAATTTACCTGGGCAACACCCAGACACAAGAGAGGATATCTAGTATACCTGGAAAACACCCAGACAAAAGAGTGGATGTCTAGTATTCCTGGACAACACCCAGACACCAGAGTCGATGTCTAGTATACCTGGACAACACCCAGGGACGAAGCTGCATGTCTAGTATACCTGGACTACACCCAGGGACGAGGCAGGATGTCTAGTATACCTGGAGAACACCCAGGGACGAGGCTGAATGTCTAGTATCCCTGGACTTCACCCATGGACGAGGCTGGGTGTCCAGTATACCTCGCCATCACCCATGGACGAGGCTGGATATATCTGGACAACAAAGAGGGACGAGAGTGGATGTCTAGTATACCTGGACATCACCCAGACACCAGAGGTGATGTCTAGTATACCTGGACTATACCTAGGGACGAGACTGGATGTCTAGTATACCTCGACTACACCCAAGGACAAGGCTGGATGTCCACTATACCTGAACGTCACCCAGGGACGAGAGCAGATGTCTACTATACCTGGACTACACCCAGGGACGAGGCAGGATGTCTAGTATACCTGGAGAACACCCAGGGACGAGGCTGAATGTCTAGTATACCTGGACTTCACCCATGGACGAGGCTGGGTGTCCAGTATACCTGGCCATCACCCAGGGACGAGGCTGGATATATCTGGACAACAAAGAGGGACGAGAGTGGATGTCTAGTATACCTGGACATCACCCAGACACCAGAGGTGATGTCTAGTATACCTGGACTATACCTAGGGACGAGACTGGATGTCTAGTATACCTCGACTACACCCAAGGACGAGGCTGGATGTCCACTATACCTGAACGTCACCCAGGGACGAGAGCAGATGTCTACTATACCTGGACTACACCCAGGGACGTGACTGGATGTCTAGTATACCTGGACTACACCCAGACACCAGAGTGGATGTCTAGTATATCTGTACAACACCCAGGGACGAGAGTGGATGTCTAGTATACCTGTACAACACCCAGGGACGAGAGTGGATGTCTAGTATACCTGGACTACACCCAGGGACGAAAGTAGATGTCTAGTATACATGGACTACACCAAGGGGCGAGAGTGGATGTCTAGTATACCTGGACAACACCCAGGGACGAGGCTGGATGCTGCTGCCTCAAATCTGTCTACATTGTATTTATCGCCAAAGCCTTACTGGAGCCCTTAACGGGAGCAAACAATAGTGACACTGCAACCCATCATGTATGTCTAAGAGTCGACCCAGGAGGGTTGCCGTGCGAGTGGCTGCCCCATGTCTGACACAACTTTGGCCGCACAATGCAACCAACCACGAGCAAGTGAAGACAGGTTGTGAACGGGTTGATGACCTATGATCCAATGATAGATACTGAGCAGAAGAAGACGTACTGATGGCAGAACTGATTGCATTTGAAGCGTGAGCAGACTGTAGCGGTTACACCTATACATACACTGGATGACCAGGTTAAGATACCAGGCCGATATTTTCACACACGTAGTAAACATTATATTATCCTCGAGCACACACCTAACAAACGGTTCGGCTCTAATTATTCCTCCCCGCCTTCCTCACCCTCTCCTTCCACAGAGTCCAGGCCCACCTCTTCGTAGTCCTTCTCCAGGGCTGCCAGGTCCTCACGTGCTTCAGAGAACTCGCCCTCCTCCATTCCCTCGCCCACGTACCTGGGGACACAGCCAAGAACAGTGTCAGTTCAACCCCTACTACGGTAAGCGTGTGTGTCTGTCCCAGTTTAGTGTATCTATGTTAGCGTGTGTGTCTGTCTAAGTTTAGTGTATTTATGTTAGCGTGTGTGTCTGTCTAAGTTTAGTGTATTTATGTTAGCGTGTGTGTCTGTCTAAGTTTAGTGTATTTATGTTAGCGTGTGTGTCTGTCCAAGTTTAGCGTATTTATGTTAGCATGTGTGTCTGTCCAAGTTTAGTGTATTTATGTTAGCGTGTGTGTCTGTCTATGTTTAGTGTATTTATGTTAGCGTGTGTGTCTGTCTATGTTTAGTGTATTTATGTTAGCGTGTGTGTCTGTCCAAGTTTAGTGTATTTATGTTAGCGTGTGTTTGTGAAAGTTTAGTGTATTTATGTTAGCGTGTGTGTATGTCCACTTTTAGTGTATTTATGTTAGCGTGTGTCTGTCCAAGTTTAGTGTATTTATGTAAGCGTGTGTGTCTGTCCAAGTTTAGTGTATTTATGTTAGCGTGTGTGTCTGTCCAAGTTAAGTGTATTTATGTTAGCGTGTGTGTCTGTCCAAGTCTAGAACGCTTATGTTAGCGTGTGTGTCTGTCTAAGTTTAGTGTATTTATGTTAGCGTGTGTGTCTGTCTAAGTTTAGTGTATTTATGTTAGCGTGTGTGTCTGTCCAAGTTTAGCGTATTTATGTTAGCATGTGTGTCTGTCCAAGTTTTTGGTATTTATGTTAGCGTGTGTGTCTGTCTATGTTTAGTGTATTTATGTTAGCGTGTGTGTCTGTCTATGTTTAGTGTATTTATGTTAGCGTGTGTGTCTGTCCAAGTTTAGTGTATTTATGTTAGCGTGTGTGTCTGTCTAAGTTTAGTGTATTTATGTTAGCGTGTGTTTGTCAAAGTTTAGTGTATTTATGTTAGCGTGTGTGTATGTCCACGTTTAGTGTATTTATGTTAGCGTGTGTCTGTCCAAGTTTAGTGTATTTATGTTAGCGTGTGTGTCTGTCCAAGTTTAGTGTATTTATGTTAGCGTGTGTGTCTGTCCAAGTTTAGTGTATTTATGTTAGCGTGTGTGTCTGTCCAAGTCTAGAACGCTTATGTTAGCGTGTGTGTCTGTCCAAGTTTAGTGTATTTATGTTAGCGTGTGTGTCTGTCTAAGTTTAGTGTATTTATGTTAGCGTGTGTGTCTGTCCAAGTCTAGTGTATTTATGTTAGCGTGTGTGTCTGTCCAAGTTTAGTGTATTTATGTTAGCGTGTGTGTCTGTCCAAGTCTAGAGCGCTTATGTTAGCGTGTGTGTGTGTCTAAGTTTAGTGTATTTATGTTAGCGTGTGTGTCTGTCTAAGTTTAGTGTATTTATGTTAACGTGTGTGTCTGTCTAAGTCTAGTGTATTTATGTTAGCGTGTGTCTGTCAAAGTTTAGTGTATTTATGTTAGCGTGTGTGTCTGTCCACGTTTAGTGTATTTATGTTAGCGTGTCAGTCTGTCCAAGTCTAGAGCGCTTATGTTAGCGTGTGTGTCTGTCCAAGTTTAGTGTATTTATGTTCGCGTGCGTGTCTGTCTAAGTTTAGTGTATTTATGTTAGCGTGTGTGTCTGTCCAAGTTTAGTGTATTTATGTTAGCGTGTGTGTCTGTCCAAGTCTAGAGTGCTTATGTTAGCGTGTGTGTCTGTCTAAGTTTAGTATATTTATGTTAGCGTGTGTGTCTGTCTAAATTTAGTGTATTTATGTTAGCGTGTGTGTCTGTCCAAGTCTAGAGCGCTTATGTTAGTGTGTGTGTCTGTCTAAGTTTAGTGTATTTATGTTAGCGTGTGTGTCTGTGCAAGTTTAGTGTATTTATGTTAGCGTGTGTGTCTGTCCAAGTTTAGTGTATTTATGTTAGCGTGTGTCTGTCCAAGTTTAGTGTATTTATGTTAGCGTGTGTGTCTGTCCAAGTTTAGTGTATTTATGTTAGCGTGTGTGTCTGTCCAAGTCTAGAGCGCTTATGTTAGCGTGTGTGTCTGTCTAAGTTAAGTGTATTTATGTTAGCGTGTGTGTCTGTCTAAGTCTAGTGTATTTATGTTAGCGTGTGTGTCTGTCCAAGTCTAGAGCGCTTATGTTAGCGTGTGTGTCTGTCTAAGTTAAGTGTATTTATGTTAGCGTGTGTGTCTGTCCAAGTTTAGTGTATTTATGTTAGCGTGTGTGTCTGTCCAAGTCAAGAGCGCTTATGTTAGCGTCTGTGTCTGTCTAAGTTTAGTGTATTTATGTTAGCGTGTGTGTCTGTCTAAGTCTAGTGTATTTATGTTAGCGTGTGTGTCTGTCCAAGTCTAGAGCGCTTATGATAGCGTGTGTGTCTGCCTAAGTTTAGTGTATTTATGTTAGCGTGTGTGTCTGTCTAAGTCTAGTGTAGTTATGTTAGCGTGTGTGTCTGTCCAAATTTAGTGTATTTATGTTAGCGTGTGTGTCTGTCCAAGTCTAGAGCGCTTATGTTAGCGTGTGTGTGTGTCTAAGTTTAGTGTATTTATGTTAGCGTGTGTGTCTGTCTAAGTTTAGTGTATTTATGTTAACGTGTGTGTCTGTCTAAGTCTAGTGTATTTATGTTAGCGTGTGTCTGTCAAAGTTTAGTGTATTTATGTTAGCGTGTGTGTCTGTCCACGTTTAGTGTATTTATGTTAGCGTGTCAGTCTGTCCAAGTCTAGAGCGCTTATGTTAGCGTGTGTGTCTGTCCAAGTTTAGTGTATTTATGTTCGCGTGCGTGTCTGTCTAAGTTTAGTGTATTTATGTTAGCGTGTGTGTCTGTCCAAGTTTAGTGTATTTATGTTAGCGTGTGTGTCTGTCCAAGTCTAGAGTGCTTATGTTAGCGTGTGTGTCTGTCTAAGTTTAGTATATTTATGTTAGCGTGTGTGTCTGTCTAAATTTAGTGTATTTATGTTAGCGTGTGTGTCTGTCCAAGTCTAGAGCGCTTATGTTAGTGTGTGTGTCTGTCTAAGTTTAGTGTATTTATGTTAGCGTGTGTGTCTGTCCAAGTTTAGTGTATTTATGTTAGCGTGTGTGTCTGTCCAAGTTTAGTGTATTTATGTTAGCGTGTGTCTGTCCAAGTTTAGTGTATTTATGTTAGCGTGTGTGTCTGTCCAAGTTTAGTGTATTTATGTTAGCGTGTGTGTCTGTCCAAGTCTAGAGCGCTTATGTTAGCGTGTGTGTCTGTCTAAGTTAAGTGTATTTATGTTAGCGTGTGTGTCTGTCTAAGTCTAGTGTATTTATGTTAGCGTGTGTGTCTGTCCAAGTCTAGAGCGCTTATGTTAGCGTGTGTGTCTGTCTAAGTTAAGTGTATTTATGTTAGCGTGTGTGTCTGTCCAAGTTTAGTGTATTTATGTTAGCGTGTGTGTCTGTCCAAGTCAAGAGCGCTTATGTTAGCGTCTGTGTCTGTCTAAGTTTAGTGTATTTATGTTAGCGTGTGTGTCTGTCTAAGTCTAGTGTATTTATGTTAGCGTGTGTGTCTGTCCAAGTCTAGAGCGCTTATGATAGCGTGTGTGTCTGCCTAAGTTTAGTGTATTTATGTTAGCGTGTGTGTCTGTCTAAGTCTAGTGTAGTTATGTTAGCGTGTGTGTCTGTCCAAATTTAGTGTATTTATGTTAGCGTGTGTGTCTGTCCAAGTTTAGTGTATTTATGTTAGCGTGTGTGTCTGTCTAAGTTTAGTGTATTTATGTTAGCGTGTGTGTCTGTCCAAGTTTAGTGTATTTATGTTAGCGTGTGTGTCTGTCCAAGTCTAGAGCGCTTATGTTAGCGTGTGTGTCTGTCTAAGTTTAGTGTATTTATGTTAGCGTGTGTGTCTGTCTAAGTTTAGTGTATTTATGTTAACGTGTGTGTCTGTCTAAGTCTAGTGTATTTATGTTAGCGTGTGTCTGTCAAAGTTTAGTGTATTTATGTTAGCGTGTGTGTCTGTCCACGTTTAGTGTATTTATGTTAGCGTGTCAGTCTGTCCAAGTCTAGAGCGCTTATGTTAGCGTGTGTGTCTGTCCAAGTTTAGTGTATTTATGTTCGTGTGTGTGTGTGTCTAAGTTTAGTGTATTTATGTTAGCGTGTGTGTCTGTCCAAGTTTAGTGTATTTATGTTAGCGTGTGTGTCTGTCCAAGTCTAGAGTGCTTATGTTAGCGTGTGTGTCTGTCTAAGTTTAGTATATTTATGTTAGCGTGTGTGTCTGTCTAAATTTAGTGTATTTATGTTAGCGTGTGTGTCTGTCCAAGTCTAGAGCGCTTATGTTAGTGTGTGTGTCTGTCTAAGTTTAGTGTATTTATGTTAGCGTGTGTGTCTGTCCAAGTTTAGTGTATTTATGTTAGCGTGTGTGTCTGTCCAAGTTTAGTGTATTTATGTTAGCGTGTGTCTGTCCAAGTTTAGTGTATTTATGTTAGCGTGTGTGTCTGTCCAAGTTTAGTGTATTTATGTTAGCGTGTGTGTCTTTTCAAGTCTAGAGCGCTTATGTTAGCGTGTGTGTCTGTCTAAGTTAAGTGTATTTATGTTAGCGTGTGTGTCTGTCCAAGTTTAGTGTATTTATGTTAGTGTGTGTGTCTGTCCAAGTCAAGAGCGCTTATGTTAGCGTCTGTGTCTGTCTAAGTTTAGTGTATTTATGTTAGCGTGTGTGTCTGTCTAAGTCTAGTGTATTTATGTTAGCGTGTGTGTCTGTCCAAGTTTAGTATATTTATGTTAGCGTGTGTTTGTGAAAGTTTAGTGTATTTATGTTAGCGTGTGTGTATGTCCACGTTTAGTGTATTTATGTTAGCGTGTGTCTGTCCAAGTTTAGTGTATTTATGTAAGCGTGTGTGTCTGTCCAAGTTTAGTGTATTTATGTTAGCGTGTGTGTCTGTCCAAGTTAAGTGTATTTATGTTAGCGTGTGTGTCTGTCCAAGTCTAGAACGCTTATGTTAGCGTGTGTGTCTGTCTAAGTTTAGTGTATTTATGTTAGCGTGTGTGTCTGTCTAAGTTTAGTGTATTTATGTTAGCGTGTGTGTCTGTCCAAGTTTAGCGTATTTATGTTAGCATGTGTGTCTGTCCAAGTTTTTGGTATTTATGTTAGCGTGTGTGTCTGTCTATGTTTAGTGTATTTATGTTAGCGTGTGTGTCTGTCTATGTTTAGTGTATTTATGTTAGCGTGTGTGTCTGTCCAAGTTTAGTGTATTTATGTTAGCGTGTGTGTCTGTCTAAGTTTAGTGTATTTATGTTAGCGTGTGTTTGTCAAAGTTTAGTGTATTTATGTTAGCGTGTGTGTATGTCCACGTTTAGTGTATTTATGTTAGCGTGTGTCTGTCCAAGTTTAGTGTATTTATGTTAGCGTTTGTGTCTGTCCAAGTTTAGTGTATTTATGTTAGCGTGTGTGTCTGTCCAAGTTTAGTGTATTTATGTTAGCGTGTGTGTCTGTCCAAGTCTAGAACGCTTATGTTAGCGTGTGTGTCTGTCCAAGTTTAGTTTATTTATGTTAGCGTGTGTGTCTGTCTTAGTTTAGTGTATTTATGTTAGCGTGTGTGTCTGTCCAAGTCTAGTGTATTTATGTTAGCGTGTGTGTCTGTCCAAGTTTAGTGTATTTATGTTAGCGTGTGTGTCTGTCCAAGTCTAGAGCGCTTATGTTAGCGTGTGTGTCTGTCTAAGTTTAGTGTATTTATGTTAGCGTGTGTGTCTGTCTAAGTTTAGTGTATTTATGTTAACGTGTGTGTCTGTCTAAGTCTAGTGTATTTATGTTAGCGTGTGTCTGTCAAAGTTTAGTGTATTTATGTTAGCGTGTGTGTCTGTCCACGTTTAGTGTATTTATGTTAGCGTGTCAGTCTGTCCAAGTCTAGAGCGCTTATGTTAGCGTGTGTGTCTGTCCAAGTTTAGTGTATTTATGTTCGCGTGTGTGTCTGTCTAAGTTTAGTGTATTTATGTTAGCGTGTGTGTCTGTCCAAGTTTAGTGTATTTATGTTAGCGTGTGTGTCTGTCCAAGTCTAGAGTGCTTATGTTAGCGTGTGTGTCTGTCTAAGTTTAGTATATTTATGTTAGCGTGTGTGTCTGTCTAAATTTAGTGTATTTATGTTAGCGTGTGTGTCTGTCCAAGTCTAGAGCGCTTATGTTAGTGTGTGTGTCTGTCTAAGTTTAGTGTATTTATGTTAGCGTGTGTGTCTGTCCAAGTTTAGTGTATTTATGTTAGCGTGTGTGTCTGTCCAAGTTTAGTGTATTTATTTTAGCGTGTGTCTGTCCAAGTTTAGTGTATTTATGTTAGCGTGTGTGTCTGTCCAAGTTTAGTGTATTTATGTTAGCGTGTGTGTGTGTCCAAGTCGCGAGCGCTTATGTTAGCGTGTGTGTCTGTCTAAGTTAAGTGTATTTATGTTAGCGTGTGTGTCTGTCTAAGTCTAGTGTATTTATGTTAGCGTGTGTGTCTGTCCAAGTCTAGAGCGCTTATGTTAGCGTGTGTGTCTGTCTAAGTTAAGTGTATTTATGTTAGCGTGTGTGTCTGTCCAAGTTTAGTGTATTTATGTTAGCGTGTGTGTCTGTCCAAGTCAAGAGCGCTTATGTTAGCGTCTGTGTCTGTCTAAGTTTAGTGTATTTATGTTAGCGTGTGTGTCTGTCTAAGTCTAGTGTATTTATGTTAGCGTGTGTGTCTGTCCAAGTCTAGAGCGCTTATGATAGCGTGTGTGTCTGCCTAAGTTTAGTGTATTTATGTTAGCGTGTGTGTCTGTCTAAGTCTAGTGTAGTTATGTTAGCGTGTGTGGCTGTCCAAATTTAGTGTATTTATGTTAGCGTGTGTGTCTGTCCAAGTTTAATGTATTTATGTTAGCGTGTGTGTCTGTCTAAGTCTAGAGCGCTTACGTTAGCGTGTGTGTCTGTCTAAGTCTAGCGTATTTATGTTAGCTTGTGTGTCTGTCCAAGTTTATTGTTTTTATGTTAGCGTGTGTGTCAGTCCAAGTCTAGAGCGCTTATGTTAGCGTGTGTGTCTGTCTAAGTCTAGCGTATTTATGTTAGCGTGTGTATCTGTCCAAGTCTAGAGCGCTTACGTTAGCGTGTGTGTTTGTCTAAGTCTAGCGTATTTATGTTAGCGTGTGTGTCTGTCCAAGTGTATCGTATTTATGTTAGCGTGGTTGTCTGTCTAAGTTTAGTTTATTTATGTTAGCGTGTGTGTCTGTCTAAGTTTAGTGTATTTATGTTAGCGTGTGTGTCAGTCCAAGTCTAGAGCGCTTATGTTAGCGTGTGTGTCTGTCTAAGTCTAGCGTATTTATGTTAGCGTGTGTGTCTGTCCAAGTCTAGCGTATTTATGTTAGCGTGTGTGTATGTCCAAATCCATTCCCTCACCCACGTACCTGGGGTACAGTCAGCCAAGAACAGTGTCAGTTCAACCCCTACTACGGTAAGCGTGTGTGTTTGTCCAAGTCTAGAGTGCTTATGTTAGCGTGTGTGTCTGTCCAAGTCTAGCGTATTTATGTTAGCGTGTGTGTCTGTCCAAATCCATTCCCTCACCCACGTACCTGGGGTACAGTCAGCCAAGAACAGTGTCAGTTCAACCCCTACTACGGTAAGCGTGTGTGTTTGTCCAAGTCTAGAGTGCTTATGTTAGCGTGTGTGTCTGTCCAAGTCTAGCGTATTTATGTTAGCGTGTGTGACTGTCCAAGTCTAGCGTATTTATGTTAGCGTGTGTGTGTCTGTCCAAGTCTAGAGTGCTTATGTTAGCGTGTGTGTGTCTGTCCAAGTCTAGAGTGCTTATGTTAGCGTGTGTGTGTCTGTCCAAGTCTAGAGTGCTTATGTTAGCGTGTGTGTCTGTCCAAGTCTAGCGTATTTATGTTAGCGTGTGTGTGTCTGTCCAAGTCTAGAGTGCTTATGTTAGCGTGTGTGTGTCTGTCCAAATCTAGAGTGCTTATGTTAGCGTGTGTGTCCAAATAAAGCGTTTTTATGTTAGCGTGTGTGTCTGTCCACGTCAAGGGTATTTATGTTAGCGTGTGTGTCTGTCCAAGTATAGCGTACTTATGCTAGCGTGTGTGTATATCCACGTTTAGCGTACTTACGTTAGCATCTGAGTATGTTTAAATACAAATACACCGGAGCTAATCACACAACATAAGCAGATCCTGAAGTAACGGTAACACTACATGGCTGAAGTAACAATCGCACTACATAGCTGAGGTAACGGTAACATTACATGGCTGAGGTAACGGTAACATTACATGGCTGAAGTAACAGTAAAACTACATGGCTGAATTAACAGTAAAACTACATGGCTGAAGTAATGGTAAAATTACATGGCTGAGGTAACGGTAACACTATATGGCTGAAGTAATGGTAACAATACGTTGCTGAAGTAATGGGAACACTACATGGCTGAGGTAACGGTAACATTACATGGCTGAAGTAATAGTAAAACTACATGGCTGAAGTAACAGTAACACTACATGGCTGAAGTAACAGTAACACTAAATGGCTGAAGTAACAGTAAAACTACATGGCTGAAGTAACAATCGCACTACATGACTGAAGTAACAATCGCACTACATGGATGAGGTAATTGTAACATTACATGGCTGAAGTAACAGTAACACTACAAGGCTGAAGTAACGGTAACAATACATGGCTGAAGTAATGGTAACACTACATGGCTGAAGTAACAATTGCACTACATGTCTGAAGTAATGGTAACACTACATGGCTGAAGTAATGGTAACACTACATGGCTGAAGTAATGGTAACATTATATGGCTGAAGTAACAGTAACACTACATGGCTGAAGTAACGGTAACAATACATGGCTGAAGTAATGGTAACACTACGTGGCTGAAGTAATGTAACACTACATGGCTGAAGTAACGGTAACATTACATGGCTGAAGTAACGGTAACAATACATGACTGAAGTAACGGTAACACTACATGGCTGAAGTAACGGTAACACTATATGTCTGAAGTAATGGTAACACTACATGGCTGAAGTAACGGTAACACTACATGACTGAAGTAACAGTAAAACTATGTGGCTGAAGTAACGGTAACACTACATGGCTGAAGTAACGGTAACACTACATGGCTGAAGTAACGGTAACACTACATGGCTGAAGTAACGATAACACTACATGACTGAAGTAACAGTAAAACTACGTGGCTGAAGTAACGGTAACACTACGTGGCTGAAGTAAAGGTAACACTACATGGCTGAAGTAACGGTAACACTACCTGGCTGAAGTAACGGTAACACTACATGGCTGAAGTAATAGTAACACTACAAGGCTGAAGTAACGGTAACACTACATGGCTGAAGTAACGGTAACACTATATGGCTGAAGTAACGGTAACACTACATGGCTGAAGTAACGATAACATTACATGGCTGAAGTAACGGTTACACTTTTTGGCTGAAGTAACGGTAACACTATATGGCTGAAGTAACGGTGACACTACATGGCTGAAGTAACGGTAACACTATATGGTTGAAGTAACGGTAACACTACATGGCTGAAGTAACGATAACATTACATGGCTGAAGTAACGGTAACACTTTTTGGCTGAAGTAATGATAACACTACATGGCTGAAGTAACGGTAACACTATATGGCTGAAGTAACAATCGCACTACATGGCTGAGGTAACGGTAACATTACATGGCTGAAGTAACGGTAACACTATATGGCTGAAGTGACAATCGCACTACATGGCTGAGGTAACGGTAACATTACATGGCTGAAGTAACAGTAAAATTACATGGCTGAAGTAACGGTAACACTACATGGCTGAAGTAACGGTAACACTACATGGCTGAAGTAATGGTAAAATTACATGGCTGAAGTAACGGTAACACTACATGGCTGAAGTGACAATCGCACTACATGGCTGAGGTAACGGTAACATTACATGGCTGAAGTAACAGTAAAATTACATGGCTGAAGTAACGGTAACACTACATGGCTGAAGTAACGAAAACACTACATGGCTGAAGTAACGATAACACTACATGACTGAAGTAACAGTACAACTACGTGGCTGAAGTAACGGTAATACTACATGGCTGAAGTAACGGTAATACTACGTGGCTGAAGTAACGGTAAAACTACGTGGCTGAAGTAACGGTAACACTACATGGCTGAAGTAACGGTAACACTACATGGCTGAAGTAATGGTAAAATTACATGGCTGAAGTAACGGTAACACTACATGGCTGAAGTAACAGTAACACTACATGGCTGAAGTAAAAATCGCACTACGTGGCTGAGGTAATGGTAAAATTACATGGCTGAAGTAATGTAACACTACATGGCTGAAGTATATTGTTACAATACGTGGCTAAAGTAACGGGAACACTACATGGCTGAAGTATATGGTTACAATACATGGCTGAAGAAATGTAACATTACATGGCTGAAGTAACGGTAACAATACATGGTTGAAGTAATGTAACACTACATGGCTGAAGTAATGTAACACTACATGGCTGAAGTAACAGTAACACTACATGGCTGAAGTAATGGTAAAACTACATGGCTGAAGTAACAGTAACACTACATTGCTGAAGTAAAAATCGCACAACATGGCTGAGGTAACGGTAACATTACATGGCTGAAGTAACGGTAACACTATATGGCTGAAGTAATGGTAACACTACATGGCTGAGGTAACGGTAACATTACATGGCTGAAGTAATGGTAACAATATATGGCTGAAGTATATGGTTACAATACGTGGCTGAAGTAATGGGAACACTACTTGGCTGAAGTAACGGTAAGCTTATATGACAGCAGTAAACGGTAAAATTACATCGCTGAAGTAATGTTGGGGTGGGAAAATAGGGGACAAGAAATACTGTTCAATTATGGAACTAGATCACAAGATAAAGACTGCAGACCAATTATGTAGTTCTTCTATAGTATGAGGAGTAGTATAAATTAGGATAAATTGTCACATACAGTATTAGTTCTATCAGGTAATAAAGATAAATTGTCACATACAGTATTAGTTCTATCAGGTAATAAAGATAAATTGTCCCTGTATAGATCACATACAGTATGAGTAGTTCTATCATGTAATAAAGATAAATTGTCTCTGTATAGATCACATACAGTATGAGTAGTTCTATCAGGTAATAAAGATAAATTGTCCCTGTATAGATCACATACAGTATGAGTAGTTCTATCAGGTAATAAAGATAAATTGTCCCTGTATAGATCACATACAGTATGAGTAGTTCTATCAGGTAATAAAGATAAATTGTCTCTGTATAGATCACATACAGTATGAGTAGTTCTATCAGGTAATAAAGATAAATTGTCCCTGTATAGATCACATACAGTATGAGTAGTTCTATCAGGTAATAAAGATAAATTGTCCCGGTATAAATCACATACAGTATGAGTAGTTCTATCATGTAATAAATATAAATTGTCCCTGTATAGATCACATACAGTATGAGTAGTTCTATCAGGTAATAAAGATTCATTGTCTCTGTATAGATCACATACAGTATGAGTAGTTCTATCAGGTAATAAAGATTCATTGTTCCGGTAGAGATCACATACAGTATGAGTAGTTCTATCAGGTAATAAAGATTCATTGTTCCTGTAGAGATCACATACAGTATGAGTAGTTCTATCAGGTAATGAAGATTCATTGTCCCTGTATAGATTACATACAGTATGAGTAGTTCTATCAGGTAATGAAGATACATTGTCCCTGTAGAGATCACATACACTGTGAGTAGTTCTATCAGGTAATACAGATAAATTGCCCCTGTATAGATCACATACACTGAGTAGTTCTATCAGGTAATACAGATACATTGTCCCTGTATAGATCACACACACTGTGAGTAGTTATATCAGGTAATATAGATAAATTGCCCCTGTATAGATCACACACACTGTGAGTAGTTCTATCAGGTAATACAGATAAATTGCCCCTGTATAGATCACACACACTGTGAGTAGTTCTATCAGGTAATACAGATAAATTGCCCCTGTATAGATCACACACACTGTGAGTAGTTCTATCACGTAATACAGATCAGAAATTGCCTGTGCATGTAACGGGCCGACTTGACCAATCACCGAAAATGATACAAGGATACGTCACACAACCCCACTAGTCACATAGAGGGTCAGTCATGCAATGGATGGTTCCATTCAGTCTTACATGTTCACATGGCTGATTAATCACGAACGCAATATCTGGTTAGTCACTACACAATGGCTGGTTAGTGATGTACACAATGGCTGGTTAGTGATGTACACAATGGCTGGTTAGTGATGTACACAATGGCTGGTTAGTGATGTACACAATGGCTGGTTAGTGATGTACACAATGGCTGGTTAGTGATGTACACAATGGCTGGTTAGTGATGTACACAATGGCTGGTTAGTGATGTACACAATGGCTGGTTAGTGATGTATACAATGGCTGGTTAGTGATGTACACAATGGCTGGTTAGTGATGTATACAATGGCTGGTTAGTGATGTATACAATGGCTGGTTAGTGATGTACACAATGGCTGGTTAGTGATGTACACAATGGCTGGTTAGTGATGTACACAATGGCTGGTTAGTGATGTACACAATGGCTGGTTAGTGATGTACACAATGGCTGGTTAGTGATGTACACAATGGCTGGTTAGTGATGTATACAATGGCTGGTTAGTGATGTATACAATGGCTGGTTAGTGATGTACACAATGGCTGGTTAGTGATGTACACAATGGCTGGTTAGTGATGTACACAATGGCTGGTTAGTGTTGTACACAATGGCTGGTTAGTGATGTACACAATGGCTGGTTAGTGATGTACACAATGGCTGGTTAGTGATGTACACAATGGCTGGTTAGTGATGTACACAATGGCTGGTTAGTGATGTATACAATGGCTGGTTAGTGATGTACACAATGGCTGGTTAGTGATGTACACAATGGCTGGTTAGTGATGTATACAATGGCTGGTTAGTGATGTACACAATGGCTGGTTAGTGATGTATACAATGGCTGGTTAGTGATGTACACAATGGCTGGTTAGTGATGTACACAATGGCTGGTTAGTGATGTACACAATGGCTGGTTAGTGATGTACACAATGGCTGGTTAGTGATGTATACAATGGCTGGTTAGTCACGTAGACATTACTTAAATGATACTCACCAATGAACAGATGATACTCACCAGTGAACAAATGACACTCGTCAATGAACAAATGGCACTCACAAATGAACAAATGACACTCGTCAATGAACAGATGATACTCACCAATGAAAAAATGACACTCGTCAATGAAAAAATGGCACTAACAAATGAACAAATGACACTCGTCAATGAACAGATGATACTCACCAGTGAACAAATGACACTCGTCAATGAACAGATGATACTCACCAATGAACAAATAACACTCGTCAATCAACAAATGGCACTAACAAATGAACAAATGACACTTGTCAATGAACAAATGGCACTAACAAATGAACAAATGACACTCGTCAATGAACAGATGATACTCACCAATGAACAAATGACACTCGTCAATGAACAGATGATACTCACCAATGAAAAAACGACACTCGTCAATGAACAAATGGCGCTCGTCAATGAACAGATGATACCAATGAAAAAACGACACTCGTCAATGAACAACTGGCACTCACAAATGAACAAATGACACTCGTCAATGAACAGATGATATTCACCAATGAACAAATGACACTCGCCAATGAACAGATGACACTCACCAATGAACAAATGACACTCGTCAATGAACAGATGACACTCACCAATGAACAAATGACACTCGTCAATGAACAAATGGCACTCATAAATGAACAAATGCCACTCGTCAATGAACAAATGGCACTCATAAATGAACAAATGCCACTCGTCAATGAACAAATGGCACTCACAAATGAACAAATGACACTCGTCAATGAACAGATGATACGCACCAATGAACAAATGCCCTCTTGGCATACAGCAGATCAAACTTGTGGTCCAGACGTGCCCAGGCTTCTGCTATGGCCGTGGTGTTGGCCATCATACAGACTGACCTCTGAACCTTGGCCAGGTCGCCACCAGGGACCACGGTGGGCGGCTGGTAGTTGATGCCCACCTTGAAGCCCGTGGGGCACCAGTCCACGAACTGGATGGTCCGCTTGGTCTTGATGGTAGCAATGGCAGCGTTCACGTCTTTGGGTACCACGTCGCCACGGTACAGCAGACAACAGGCCATGTACTTGCCGTGGCGAGGGTCACATTTCACCATCTGATTGGCCGGCTCGAAGCATGAGTTGGTGATCTCTGCCACGCTAATTTGTTCATGATACGCCTTCTCCGCTGAGATGACAGGAGCAAAGACCACCAGTGGAAAATGAATGCGAGGGTATGGCACTAGGTTGGTCTGAAATTCGATCAGATCAACGTTGACGGCGCCATCGAATCTGAGGGACGCGGTCAAGGATGAAATAATCTGACCAATGAGGCGGTTGAGGTTTGTGTATGTAGGTCGCTCGATATCCAGGTTCCGCCGACAGACATCGTACAGCGCCTCGTTGTCCACCAGGAAGGCGCAGTCGGCGTGCTCCAGCGTGGTGTGAGTGACCAGGATGGAGTTGTAGGGCTCCACCACAGCCGTGCTGATCTGTGGGCACGGGTAGACGGCCAGCTCTAGCTTGGACTTCTTGCCGTAGTCCACCGAGAGACGCTCCATCAACAGAGACGTGAAGCCCGACCCCGTCCCACCCCCAAAACTGTGGTAGGTCATGAAGCCCTGCAGACCGGAACACTGGTCAGCCAGTTTGCGGATCCTGTCCAGGACCAGGTCGACGATCTCTTTGCCAACAGTGTAATGTCCCCTGGCGTAGTTGTTGGCTGCGTCCTCTTTAGCTGAAACAGCAAACACCATCAACTGATAATTAACCATCAAATGTTGGGGAACTACGGGTTGCATTGTTTCGTGGATTGCTCAAGCGTACAACGTGAGAGGTGAGGGGTTAAACGTATGCTAGTCACGCTTTTTTATATTATACATACTGAAGTGTGGTCTCTTCTCTTATGTAGCATTCATACTGAAGTGTGGTCTTTTCCTTTCTGTAACATTCATACTAAAGTGTGGTCTCTTCTCTTCTGTAACATTCATACTGAAGTGTGGTCTCTTCTCTTCTGTAACATTCATACTGAAGTGTGGTCTTTTCCTTTCTGTAACATTCATACTAAAGTGTGGTCTCTTCTCTTCTGTAACATTCATACTGAAGTGTGGTCTCTTCTCTTCTGTAACATTCATACTGAAGTGTGGTCTTTTCTCTTCTGTAACATTCATACTGAAGTGTGGTCTCTTCTCTTCTGTAACATTCATACTGAACTGTGGTCTTTTACTTTCTGTAACATGCATACTGAAGTGTGGTCTCTTCTCTTATGTAACATTCATACTAAAGTGTGGTCTCTTCTCTTCTGTAACATTTATACTAAAGTGTGGTCTCTTCTCTTCTGTAACATTCATACTGAAGTGTGGTCTCTTCTCTTATGTAGCATTCATACTGAAGTGTGGTCTTTTCTCTTCTGTAACATGCATACTGAAGTGTGGTCTCTTCTCTTCTGTAACATGCATACTGAAGTGTGGTCTCTTCTCTTCTGTAACATGCAATCTGAAGTGTGGTCTCTTCTCTTCTGTAACATTCATACTGAATTGTGTTCTTTTCTCTTCTGTAACATGCAATCTGAAGTGTGGTCTCTTCTCTTCTGTAACATTCATACTGAAGTGTGGTCTTTTCTCTTCTGTAACATGCATACTGAAGTGTGGTCTCTTCTTTTCTACAACATACATACTGAAGTGTGGTCTCTTCTCTTCTGTAACATTCATACTGAAGTGTGGTCTTTTCTCTTCTGTAACATGCATTCTGAAGTGTGGTCTTTTCTCTTTTGTAACATTCATACTGAAGTGTGGTCTCTTCTCTTCTGTAACATTCATACTGAAGTGTGGTCTTTTCTCTTCTGTAACATTCATACTGAAGTGTGGTCTTTTCTCTTTTGTAACATTCATACTGAAGTGTGGTCTTTTCTCTTCTGTAACATTCATACTGAAGCGTGGTCTCTTCTTTTCTACAACATTCATACTGAAGTGTGGTCTCTTCATTTCTACAACTCGCATATGTAACAGTAGTGACAGTATCGGCATCAGTATTGTAGCTAAGCTGACATCATCATCATCGTCATCATCATCATCATCATCATCATCATCATCATCATCATCATCATCATCATCATCATCATCATCATCATCATCATCATCATCATCATCATCATCATCATCATCATCATCATCATCATCATTGGTCCTTAATCTCATTCTATCTTGTCACTAGAAATAGTTCTGTGCTGACTATATGTCCCATGCTATTTACACGAGGTATATTGACTGTATGACCTGTGCTGACTATATGTCCCATGCTAGTTACATGAGGTATGTTGACTGAGTGACCTGTGCTGACTATATGTCCCATGCTAGTTACATGAGGTATATTGACTGTATGACCTGTGCTGACTATATGTCCCATGCTAGTTACATGAGGTATATTGACTGTATGACCTGTGCTGACTATATGTCCCATGCTAGTTACATGAGGTATGTTGACTGTATGACCTGTGCTGACTATATGTCCCATGCTAGTTACATGAGGTATATTGACTGAGTGACCTGTGCTGACTATATGTCCCATGCTATTTACATGAGGTATGTTGACTGTGTGACCTGTGCTGACTATATGTCCCATGCTAGTTACATGAGGTATGTTGACTGTATGACCTGTGCTGACTATATGTCCCATGCTATTTACATGAGGTATGTTGACTGTATGACCTGTGCTGACTATATCTCCCATGCTAGTTACATGAGGTATGTTGACTGTACGACCTGTGCTGACTATATGTCCCATGCTAGTTACATGAGGTATGTTGACTGTATGACCTGTGCTGACTATATGTCCCATGCTAGTTACATGAGGTATATTGACTGTATGACCTGTGCTGACTATATGTCCCATGCTATTTACATGAGGTATGTTGACTGTATGACCTGTGCTGACTATATGTCCCATGCTAGTTACATGAGGTATGTTGACTGTACGACCTGTGCTGACTATATGTCCCATGCTAGTTACATGAGGTATATTGACTGTATGACCTGTGCTGACTATATGTCCCATGCTAGTTACATGAGGTATGTTGACTGTATGACCTGTGCTGACTATATGTCCCATGCTAGTTACATGAGGTATATTGACTGAGTGACCTGTGCTGACTATATGTCCCATGCTAGTTACATGAGCTGTATTCACTTCTACAGTGTAGAGAACCGCCGTGGTCTGGTGGCTAACGCCGTGGTCTGATGTTTCGTGGCCCAGTGTCCTGGGTTCGAATCCGTATCGAAGTGGCTCCTGTTTAGACCTGACCTAACATGTGTAGCCAGAAATGTCCGGGGGGAGTAAGGCTGCCGCTGTGGTACTGAGCACATAAGCCATTGGTGCCGGTTGGTCCAAACAAATATGGCTGCAGCACCATATAGTCAATGTACAAACTTCTGTAGTCTGTGTGTACAAACTTCTGTAGTCTGTGTGTGTACAAACTTCTGTAGTCTGTGTGTGTACAAACTTCTGTAGTCTGTGTGTGTACAGACTTCTTTAGTCTGTGTGTGTACAGACTTCTGTAGTCTGTGGCTTTCTGTACATCTACTGGGTGTGTGTACAAGCTACTGTAGTCTGTGTGTGTACAAGCTTCTGTAGTCTATGTGTGTACACGCTTCTGTAGTGTGTGGCTGGGTGTACATCTACTGGGTGTGTGTACAAGCTTCTGTAGTCTGTGGCTGTCTGTACATCTACTGATTGTGTGTGACTGCATGTGTGATCGTAACACACACACACACACACACGTGTGCGCAAACACAGACATGTACACTGTTCACACAAGGGAGTCTGATGTACGCCACTACAACATCTAACATGAGAATGGAGCTTGAGGCAGCCTTCAGTTGATTCCCGGACAGCACAGTCAGACATGTGTGTGTAACGGAAACAGCCAGACATGTGTGTAACAGGTACAACCAGACATGTGTGTGTTGATTTGATTTGATTTGATTTGTGTAACGGACACATCCAGACGTGTGTGTAACAGGCACAACCAGACATGTGTGTGTAACGGAAACAGCCAGACATGTGTGTGTAACGGACACAGCCAGACATGTGTGTGTAACGGACACAGCCAGACATGTGTGTAACGGACACAGCCAGACATGTGTGTGTAACGGACACAGCCAGACATGTGTGTAACAGGCACAACCAGACATGTGTGTGTAACGGACACAACCAGACATGTGTGTGTAACGGACACAACCAGACGTGTGTGTGTAACGGACACAGCCAGACATGTGTGTAATAGACACAGCCAGACATGTGTGTGTAACGGACACAGCCAGACATGTGTGTAACGGACACAGTCAGACATGTGTGTAACGGACACAGCCAGAATGTGTGTGTAACGGACACAGCCAGACATGTGTGTAACAGGCACAACCAGACATGTGTGTGTAACGGACACAACCAGACATGTGTGTGTAACGGACACAACCAGACATGTGTGTGTAACGGACACAGCCAGACATGTGTGTAATAGACACAGCCAGACATGTGTGTGTAACGGACACAACCAGACGTGTGTGTAACGGACACAGCCAGACATGTGTGTGTAACGGACACAACCAGACATGTGTGTGTAACGGACACAGCCAGAATGTGTGTGTAACGGACACAGCCAGACATGTGTGTAACAGGCACAACCAGACATGTGTGTGTAACGGACACAACCAGACATGTGTGTGTAACGGACACAACCAGACATGTGTGTGTAACGGACACAGCCAGACATGTGTGTAATAGACACAGCCAGACATGTGTGTGTAACGGACACAACCAGACGTGTGTGTAACGGACACAGCCAGACATTTGTGTGTAACGGACACAGCCAGACATGTGTGTAATATACACAGCCAGACATGTGTGTGTAACGGACACAACCAGACATGTGTGTGTAACGGACACAGCCAGACATGTGTGTGTAACGGACACAGCCAGACATGTGTGTAACGGACACAGCCAGATGTGTGTAACAGGCACAACCAGACATGTGTGTGTACACAGCCAGACATGTGTGTGTAACAGACAACCAGACATGTGTGTATAACTGACACCGCCAGACATTGTGTGTAACGGACTCAGTCTTCTTCAGAAAGTGCGACGAGCAAGTTCCCTCTAGCATCGCTCCAGAAAGCGAAGATGAGATTATAGATTTCCGGCCCAGGAGATGCGGGTGTGTGGGGAAATGAACTGGCCGATAGACTAGCAGCCCACTGCTGCCTCCCTGGATGGAGAAGGCTGGCTGGAATGGACAAGAGAGTACATATGTATGAACATACTGAATATCCTTGCCTGCAAAGACAAGAATCACAAGGGAATGAGTAGAAGATCTGGTCGATGCTCTAAATGTTAAGGGGAAAATGGGTGGGGGAGGGGGGCGGGGCTCTAGCTTAGTAGTGTCACCGTTCTACCTCGGTGGCATCAATATAATTATAAGAACGTTTCACAATCAACACAACCACTGACCTGAGATGAGCTGCTCCGGGTGGAACAGTTGTCTGTACGTTCCAGTTCTCACTTCATCGATGACTGTGGGCTCCAGGTCCACGTACACTGCCCTAGGGACGTGTTTCCCAGCTCCAGTTTCACTGAAGAATGTGTTGAAAGAATCATCGCCTCCTCCAATAGTTTTATCTGACGGCATCTGTCCGTCTGGTTGAATGCCGTGCTCCAAACAGAAGAGTTCCCAGCAGGCATTTCCAATCTGTACCCCGCACTGCCCTAGATGGATGTTGATCACTTCTCTCATGTTGGATGTCAGAAAGTCTGCAGCTACCAGATATACAAGTTAGTCAGGCTGGTGTCCTTTCAGTGCAGCTGATGAATGTCAAAGGCGATCTGATGTCGAAATCGTCCACTCGATCGGGGCAAGTGGCCGGAACACCTTGGGTCACCTAGATGGCCGCAGACAACCGTTGCAGCCTGGGCTGTAGTATTTATACACCTTCTGACGTCACCGGAGTGAGAGCACCACGTCACGAGACCATTCCCTGGCGACCGGCGTCTAAAACTCGAATTTCTCTCTACGAATCAATTATGTCTGCAGCCGACCAGTGCTCAGTTATCAATGACTAGTGAAGATTGTCATCATCGCAATCTGGGTGGACCTATAGGTGCTCCGATCTCCTCCTGAAGATCTATGCCACCATATATAGACTGAACATCTACGACAGAATATATAAACTGAACATATCCGCCAGCATATATAGACTGAACATCTCCAACATATATAGACTGAACATCTCCAACATATATAGACTGAACATCTCCAACATATATAGACTGAACATCTCCAACATATATAGACTGAACATCTCCAACATATATAGACTGAACATCTCCAACATATATAGACTGAACATCTCCAACATATATAGACTGAACATCTCCAACATATATAGACTGAACATCTCCACCAAAAATATACTGAACATCTCCGCCAGAATATATACGTTTGTCCAGTCCCTGTAGTATCTCCATGGCCATGTTGCCTGTCCAGTCCCTGTAGTATCTTCATGGTCATGTTGCCTCTCCAGTCATTGTAGTATCTTCATGGCCATGTTGTCTGTTCAGTCCCTGTAGTATCTTCATGGTCATGTTATCTGTCCAGTCCCTGTAGTATCTTCATGGTCATGTTGCCTGTCCAGTCCCTGTAGTATCTTCATGGTCATGTTGCCTCAACAGTCCCTGTAGTATCTTCATGGTCATGTTGCCTCAACAGTCCCTGTAGTATCTTCATGGTCATGTTGCCTCAACAGTCCCTGTAGTATCTTCATGGTCATGTTGCCTCAACAGTCCCTGTAGTATCTTCATGGTCATGTTGCCTCAACAGTCCCTGTAGTATCTTCATGGTCATGTTGCCTCAACAGTCCCTGCAGTATCTTCATGGTGATGTTGCCTCAACAGTCCCTGTAGTAAATTCATGGTCATGTTGTTTGTCCAGTCCCTGCAGTAAATTCTTGGCTGTGTGGTCCACAATGTTCCCATCTGTGTTTTGCTAATTAATAATTCTGTAACTGCCAATATGTGTCATTTGTGTGTTACATGTCCAGGTTTGACTGTTGGAATTAAGCAATAGTGTTTCAGAGTGCGGAGATGGTGCCTCTTCGAATGTTATTGTGTGTTAAGTTTCGCCTGCATAGCGACTTCCTTGAAGGTCATGGTGATCCTACTGTGTTCCGGTTGAGAGTTTGTTAATCTATGTGCTATTGCCAGGACTCGACTGTAAACCTTTTAAGCCGAACAGATTAAGTGACGACTGAACCCGATAAGCTCAATGAGTAACTGTTTCAGTGGCGAACATGTCGCAGTAGAACCTACATGTGGACACCATCTGCCACGGTGACAACAAAACAATCAGTAGTCGTCGTCACATTCCGGATGACAACTACTGATTGTTTTTCTTTTGGACACAACCTCTGCCTCATGCACCCTCATCTCCAAGGTTTCTGTGACATCCGGTGTCCACCTCATGCACCCCCATAGGTAGGTAGACAGATAGTTAGGTAAGTAGACAGATAGGTAGGTGGGTATACAGATAGTAGGCAGGTAGACAGATAGGTAGGTAGACAGATAGGTAGGTAGGTAGAAAGATAGGTAGACATATAGGTAAATAGGTAGACAAATAGGTAGGTAGGTAGGTAGCTAGGTAGGTAGGTAAATAAGTAGGTAGGTAGATAAGCTGGCAGGGTATACGTAGGTAGACTGGTGGGTAGGTTCATGGGTAGGTAGTTATACAGATAACTAGGTAGGTAAATAGGTAGACAGACAAGTAATTAAGCAGTTAGGTAGGTAGATATATAAACACGTAAATAGGAAGGGCCGGCTTCGTGGCTTAGAGGTTATGACTTTTCTCCGTAATCTCGTATACTCTCGTGGGTTAACGTGATGACGGTAAGAATCAGCGGTGGTTCGAATCGCATCGATAACTTACGGGGTATGTGAGCCGGCCGCTCAGAAAGCAATGGCAAACTACTGAGCGTAATCTTGCCAAGAAATCAACAATCAGCTGAAAGATGCTGATGTTGACAGCGATGTCCTGTAAAGGATATGCACCCCAAAAAAATAGGAAGGTAGATAGGCTGGCAGTTCATAGGTAGGTAAATACGTGGGTAGGTTTTTTGGTGTATGGGTATACATATAAGTAGGTGGGTAAGTAGATAGTTAGGTAGATGTATATGTAGGCATGTACGTAGGGAGGTAGATAGGTAGATATTTAGGTAGATTGGTAAGTAGTTGGGGAGGGAGGGCGGTAGATAGTTAGGTAGACATGTTAATAGGTAGGAGGGATGTGTGCGAGTAGACAGTAGGCATGAAGGTAGGAAGATGGGTATATAGATCGCTCTGTAGGTAGGTACGTGGTAGTACATACATACGTTCATAATACTTACACATGTTCATACATAAATACACACGTGCACACATACACCCACACAAACACACACATACATATAGACACACCCCAAACACATATATAGAGGCACACACAAACACATACAGACACACAAACACACACACACAAAACACACACATACTTACAGACACACACAGACAAACACAGACACACACAGTCATTGTAAGTGTGACCAACAATAATCAGGCACAAAGAACAAAGGCGGTGACTTAGCTCGGTTACTCGGTGCTGAGCCCTCCTGGTAGAGACCTCAATACCAGACACACACACACACACACACACACACACACACACACACACACACACACACACACTCACACACACACACACACACACACACCACAGCAAGGTGCAACAGGTGTAACACATGCTCCCGGATCAGCTGGTTTCCGGGAGCGACGAGTTTCCGGGGGCCACTGTCTGGTCCTGGCAGCGAGGCGAGGAAGTCGGACATCGAGACGGCCCAAGATGTGGCAGATCTACCAACGGATGGTCTGACTCCTGTTGTATTCCCAAGGTATGTGCTGGTTTAACACCGATAGATCTTAACAGCGACATTAGTACCGGAGGTTCTGTTTATATCTGTTTGTTTATAGCTATTTGTTTATAGCTAGCAGTTCGTTTATAGATGTTTGTGTATAGCTGCCAGTTTCTAGTTGTTCATCTCTATATGTTAACTTATAGCTGTTATTGTTTTCTTTCGCATATCCTTTACAGGACATTGCAGTCAGCACCAGCATTTTTCAGCTGCTCTTGGTATCTTGGCAAGTTTTACGTTCAGTAGCTTGCCATTTCTTTCTGAACGACCGACTCACACACCTCAGTAAGTAACCAGCAATTGCGGTCCGTTGCCGAACCTCGCGCAGCTGTGTTTCGTACGTAAGTATACGGGATTGCGAGCAACGTCCTTAACGCCTTCGCCAGGGAGCCCGGCAAAGCTGTTAGTTACTAAATGTTGATTTCTAGCTCTGAGTTTCTGGCTGTTAGATTATGGCTGTTAATGTTATTTGTTGGTTTCTCTGAGTTTCTGGTTAGTTTCCAACTGTTGATGTCAAGATGATGGTTTCTGGATGTTAGTTTCTAGTGTTTGTATACAATTGACAGTTTCTAGTGTTTGTACAAATCTGATGGGTTCTAATGCTTGTATAAAATGGATAGTTTTTAGTCACTGTCATTTAACTGTCATTTACTGCCAATATAGTACCTTGCGGTGTATGGCAGAGGGGTCTTTGGACTTGAGGAATTAAGACCGCCTGGCTAGTGCAGTCGCCGCGAACTGTGCAGGTTAGGATTTTCTTTTTGCCCCCGACAGAAAAAAATCCCACGCTTTACCGAAGGATCGAACCCGGGTCTCCCGAATGAGAGTCCGGCGGTCTAGCCACTCGGCCAGCCCCTCCTCATAGTTTTTAGTGTTTGTATAAAATCGATAGTTTCTAGTGTTTGTAAAAGTGATAGTTTCTAGTGTTTGTATACAATCCATAGTTTCTAGTGTTTAGTTTCTAGCTATTAGTTTCTAGCAGGTTGGGTAAAATTGTTAGTTTATAGCTGGTGGTTTCTAGATGTTTGTTAATGTTGTTAATTTCTACTTCTTAGTGTATAATTGTTGACTTTAACACGTTAGCACTACTATTAGTAGTAGTAGTAGTAGTAGTAATAATAGTAGTAACTGTAGTAGTAAAAGTAATAATAGTAGTAGTAGTAGTAGTAGTAGTAGTAGTAGTAGTAGTAGTAGTAGTAGTAGTAGTAGTAGTAGTAGTAGTAGTAGTAGTAGTAGTAGTAGTAGTACTATTAGTAGTAGTAGTAGTAGTAGTAGTAGTAGTAGTAGTATTAGTAGTAGTAGTAGTAGTAGTAGTAGTAGTAGTAGTAGTAGTAGTAGTAGTAGTAGTAGTAGTAGTAGTAGTAGTAGTAGTAGTAGTAGTAGTAGTATTTGTCGGACCTCTTACCGACCCTGAACACCTATAACCGCTCTCATGGAACAAAATGTCCCAGATTTGTGTCGGCAACCACCACTGCACCTCCGCTCGACCCCAGGGAACCCTTCCAAGACTGCTCCTGGTTTACGCTGTGATTGTTGCTCCAGCCCCAGAAACCCCTGTGGACCCCCGACCCCGCGCACCACACACATACACTCACACACACAGACCCCACTGACACACACCCAGCAGCGGGTTAGACCAACTGACACAGATAACACCCGCCAGTCGTAAACAAGAATAGTCCCTGACATATGTCAGCCATTGTTGCGTGGTAAGTAAGTGTGTGTGTCTTGCCGGCTACCACTGCGGGTCGGTGAAGCTGTTATCAGAATGATTAATTGCGTCTGCCCCTACGGCAGCCACTACCTCAGGTTGATTGAGTCATACAATCTACATAGAGTAGGTACATGTGTCCCTTCTGCCTTTGTCTCTGTCAAAAGAGTTAGATTACTGATTATGGCTGTCTAAGGAATCTTCAGCATTCGTCTGTAAAATCTCATGTCTGAAGCTTCTATAGATTTGGTTGTTCTTGAACTCTGTGATGCATCATCTACATGTTTAGATAAGTGTTCTTGAACTCTGTGATGCATCATCTACATGTTTAGATAAGTGTTCTTGAACTCTGTGATGCGTCATCTACATGTTTAGATAAGTGTTCTTGAACTCTGTGATGCGTCATCTACATGTTTAGATAAGTGTTCTTGAACTCTGTGATGCGTCATCTACATGTTTAGATAAGTGTTCTTGAACTCTGTGATGCAGTATCTACATGTTTAGATAAGTGGCAGCCAGAGGACAGCAATAAGGACAGCATGGTTGCCAGACAGTCAAGACACAATTTTGTGAAACAGCCAGGATAAAACTGTAAATTATGGGACGCAGAGGTGTTTCCAAGGCACCAGGGCCGGGTTATATACTGGCCAAGACCTATTGACGCGTCCTCGTCGAGTGTCCTGGGCAACAGGTCCCTTTGGGGACCTGGCTAAAGTCAGTAGGATCGCCGATTCCTCCGAAGTCGGAGAGTGTCTGCCTGTACTGCGAGGAACCACCAGTCTGCACACAGATAAGCCAGACATGGGACAACGGATACTCACACAAACCTCAGGTCCTGTATGACATCACATTGATGTTGGACAACAGGATGACTTCATCCGACATACAGGACTTCGCGTTGGAGCTCAAGCCAACGAACACAAGCAAGCAAGCAAGCAAGCAAGCACTGTAAATTACAAGATTGCTGTCAAACAGTCAGGATATAGTTGTATAGGACAGGATTGCTGTCAAACAGCCGGGATATAGCGGTACAGGACAAGATTGCCGTCAAACAGCCAGGGTATAGCTGTACAGGACAGGATTGCTGTCACAAACAGCCAGTATATTGCTGTCCAGGACAAGATTGCTGCTAAAAAGCCAGGTATATGTTAGTTGGAAAACACGGACCTCACATAACTCTCACACAGCTTTCTAGGACAAAACGGGTGGAAAATAAATCATTAAAAATGTCCAAAAAATAAATAAAATCAATGCTGTAAACAAAATCATTGCTGTAAACAAAATCAATGCTGTAAATAAAATCAATGCTGAATCAAAATCAATGCTGAAACAAAATCAATGTTGTAAACAAAATCAATGCTGAAAACAAATTCAATGCTGTAAACAAAATCATTGCTGTAAATAAAATCAATGTTGTAAACAAAATCAATGCCGTTAAGAAAAAAAAAAATCAATGCTGTAAACAACATTATTGCTGTAAAAAAAATCAATGCTGTAAACAAAACCAATACTGTAAATAAAAACAATGCTGTAAACAAAATCAATGGTGTAAACAAAACCAATGCTGTAAAGAAATCCAATGCTGTAAACAAAAGTATTGCTGTAAACAAAATCAATGCTATAAACAAAATCATTGCTGACGATATCTTGGTTTGGGCGTCCACAACCTCACGCTTAGACATGCCAGGGGATGAAACTCCACATTCACTCGCTACAAGGTTTCAACCAGAGTTCCTGTTCTTGACACGGCTGATTTCATGAAAGCTACAAATAATAAACTGATCCATATCCTGTGCTCAGTGATCTATGAAAGCAACAAATATTCCACTGATCCACCATCCTGTGCCCAGTGATCTATGAAAGCAACAAATATTCCACTGATCCACCATCCTGTGCCCAGTGATCTATGAAAGCAACAAATATTCCACTGATCCACCATCCTGTGCCCAGTGATCTATGAAAGCAACAAATATTCCACTGATCCACCATCCTGTGCCCAGTGATCTATGAAAGCAACAAATATTCCACTGATCCACCATCCTGTGCCCAGTGATCTATGAAAGCAACAAATATTCCACTGATCCACCATCCTGTGCCCAGTGATCTATGAAAGCAACAAATATTCCACTGATCCACCATCCTGTGCCCAGTGATCTATGAAAGCAACAAATATTCCACTGATCCACCATCCTGTGCCCAGTGATCTATGAAAGCAACAAATATTCCACTGATCCACCATCCTGTGCCCAGTGATCTATGAAAGTATGGCTCTCGCACCATATGCCCACACCAGTACCATATCAGGCATGTGACTATGTTGCAGTTATCACCTCCAGAGTTGGGTCTACAGCCGAGATTGTAGTTAAATCTACAATGTTGCAGTTATCACCTCCAGAGTTGGGTCTACAGCCGAGATTGTAGTTAAATCTACAATGTTGCAGTGATCACCTCCAGAGTTGGGTCTACAGCCGAGATTGTAGTTAAATCTACAATGTTGCAGTGATCACCTCCAGAGTTGGGTCTACAGCCGAGATTGTAGTTAAATCTACAATGTTGCAGTGATCACCTCCAGAGTTGGGTCTACAGCCGAGATTGTAGTTAAATCTACAATGTTGCAGTGATTACCTCCACAGTTGGGTCTACAGCCGAGATTGTAGATAAATCTACAATGTTGCAGTGATCACCTCCAGAGTTGGGTCTACAGCCGAGATTGTAGTTAAATCTACAATGTTGCAGTGATCACCTCCAGAGTTGGGTCTACAGCCGAGATTGTAGTTAAATCTACAATGTTGCAGTGATCACCTCCAGAGTTGGGTCTACAGCCGAGATTGTAGTTAAATCTACAATGTTGCAGTGATTACCTCCACAGTTGGGTCTACAGCCGAGACTGTAGTTACATCTACAATGTTGCAGTGATCACCTCCACAGTTGGGTCTACAGCCGAGATTGTAGTTAAATCTACAATGTTGCAGTGATTACCTCCACAGTTGGGTCTACAGCCGAGACTGTAGTTACATCTACAATGTTGCAGTGATCACCTCCAGAGTTGGGTCTACAGCCGAGATTGTAGTGACAAATACAATGTTGCAGTGATCACCTCCAGAGTTGGGTCTACAGCCGAGATTGTAGTTAAATCTACAATGTTGCAGTGGTTACCTCCACAGTTGGGTCTACAGCCGAGATTGTAGTTAAATCTACAATGTTGCAGTGATTACCTCCACAGTTGGGTCTACAGCCGAGACTGTAGTTACATCTACAATGTTGCAGTGATCACCTCCAGAGTTGGGTCTACAGCCGAGATTGTAGTTAAATCTACAATGTTGCAGTGATTACCTCCAGAGTTGGGTCTACAGCCGAGATTGTAGTTAAATCTACAATGTTGCAGTGATCACCTCCAGAGTTGGGTCTACAGCCGAGATTGTAGTGACATCTACAATGTTGCAGTGATCACCTCCAGAGTTGGGTCTACAGCCGAGATTGTAGTTAAATCTACAATGTTGCAGTGATTACCTCCACAGTTGGGTCTACAGCCGAGACTGTAGTTACATCTACAATGTTGCAGTGATCACCTCCAGAGTTGGGTCTACAGCCGAGACTGTAGTTACATCTACAATGTTGTCCACAGCTGGGTGAACACTTGACTTTACAGTTGGGTGAATAGTTGTGGTTAAAGCTGAGTAAATAGTTGACTTTAGTAAATAGTTGACTTTACAGCTGGGTGAATAGTTGTGGTTAAAGCTGAGTAAATAATTGACTTTAGTAAATAGTTGACTTTACAGCTGGTAAATAGTTGCGTATACAGCTGAATAAACAGTGGAGTTTACAGTTGGATGAACATTGGATTTTACAGTTAGATGAACAGTTGAGTTGATGAATAAATGGGTCTACCGTTAGGGGACTATTTCGGGCTACAGTTGAGGGAATAATTGGTTCTACAGTTGAGGGAATAATTGGTTCTACAGTTCGGGGAATAATTGGTTCTACAGTTGGGGGAATAACTGGGTATACAGTTTGAAGAATAAATGGGTCTAAAGGTGGGGAATAACTGGGTCTACAGTTGGGGGAATAACTGGGTCTACAGTTGGGGGAATAATTGGGTCTACAGTTGGGGGAATAACTGGGTCTACAGTTGGGGGAATAACTGGGCCTACAGTTGGGGGAATAACATGGTCTACAGTTGAAGGAATAAATTTGTTTAAAGTTGGGGGAATAATTGGGTCTACAGTTGGGGGAATATTTGGGTCTACAGTTGGGGGAATAATTGGGTCTACAGTTGGGGGAATATTTGGGTCTACAGTTGGGGAAATAACTGGACTGACAGTTGGGGGAATAACTGGGACTACTGTTGGGGGAATAACATGGTCTACAGTTGAAGGAATAAGTTTGTTTAAAGTTGGGGGAATATTTGGGTCTACAGTTGGGGGAATATTTGGGTCTACAGTTGGGGAAATAATTGGGTCTACAGTTGAGGGAATATTTGGTTCTACAGTTGGGGGAATAACTGGACTGACAGTTGGGGGAATAATTTGGTCTACATCTAGAGTACAAATATAATTGACAAGATTTACTGATCACATAATCCTATATTCATAGACACATGACACTCCAGCCATGACAAGATTTACTGATCACATAATCCTATCTTCATAGACACATGACACTCCAGCCATGACAAGATTTACTGATCACAGAATCGTATTTCATAGACATATGACACTCCAGCCATGACTGGGGGTGGGCTGTCTCCTCGCCAGTCATGTCGCAGTCCTTCTATACCGTCTTCATCATCATCATCATCAAGTGCCTCATGCCCTGACAAACTCAACGACCACGTCGGGAGTCTACTCAATGTTCGGTGAGGCACATTTCTATTGCTGGTTGTGGGTGATCTGTGTTGGTGTATTTGTTCCATGTTGTAAGTGTGTATGTTGTTGTTCTATGTTGTAGGTGTGTATGTTATTGTTCTATGTAGTAGGTGTATATGTTATTGTTCTATGTAGTAGTTGTGTATGTTATTGCTCTATGTAGTAGGTGTATATGTTATTGTTCTATGTAGTAGTTGTGTATGTTATTGCTCTATGTAGTAGTTGTGTATGTTATTGTTCTATGTAGTAGTTGTGTATGTTATTGTTCTATGTAGTAGTTGTGTATGTTATTGTTCTATGTAGTAGGTGTGTCTGTTATTGTTCTATGTAGTAGGTGTATATGTTATTGCTCTATGTAGCAGGTGTGTCTGTTATTGTTCTATGTAGTAGGTGTGTATGTTATTGTTCTATGTAGTAGTTGTGTATGTTATTGTTCTATGTAGTAGGTGTGTATGTTATTGTTCTATGTAGTAGGTGTGTATGTTGTTGTTCTATGTAGTAGTTGTTTATGTTATTGTTCTATGTAGTAGGTGTGTATGTTGTTGTTCTATGTAGTAGTTGTGTATGTTATTGTTCTATGTAGTAGTTGTGTATGTTATTGTTCAATGTAGTAGTTGTGTATGTTATTGTTCTATGTAGTAGTTGTGTATGTTATTGTTCTATGTAGTAGTTGTGTATGTTATTGTTCTATGTAGTAGGTGTGTATGTTATTGTTCTATGTAGTAGGTGTGTATGTTATTGTTCTATGTAGTAGTTGTGTATGTTATTGTTCTATGTAGTAGTTGTGTATGTTATTGTTCTATGTAGTAGTTGTGTATGTTATTGTTCTATGTAGTAGTTGTGTATGTTATTGTTCTATGTAGTAGGTGTGTATGTTATTGCTCTATGTAGTAGTTGTGTCTGTTATTGTTCTATGTAGTAGGTGTGTCTGTTATTGCTCTATGTAGTAGTTGTGTATGTTATTGTTCTATGTAGTAGTTGTGTATGTTATTGTTCTATGTAGTAGTTGTGTATGTTATTGTTCTATGTAGTAGTTGTGTATGTTATTGTTCTATGTAGTAGGTGTGTCTGTTATTGTTCTATGTAGTAGGTGTATATGTTATTGCTCTATGTAGCAGGTGTGTCTGTTATTGTTCTATGTAGTAGGTGTGTATGTTATTGTTCTATGTAGTAGTTGTGTATGTTATTGTTCTATGTAGTAGTTGTGTCTGTTATTGTTCTATGTATTAGGTGTATATGTTATTGCTCTATGTAGCATGTGTGTCTGTTATTGTTCTATGTAGTAGGTGTGTATGTTATTGTTCTATGTAGTAGTTGTGTATGTTATTGTTCTATGTAGTAGGTGTGTATGTTATTGTTCTATGTAGTAGGTGTGTATGTTGTTGTTCTATGTAGTATTTGTGTATGTTATTGTTCTATGTAGTAGGTGTGTATGTTGTTGTTCTATGTAGTAGTTGTGTATGTTATTGTTCTATGTAGTAGTTGTGTATGTTATTGTTCTATGTAGTAGTTGTGTATGTTATTGTTCTATGTAGTAGTTGTGTATGTTATTGTTCTATGTAGTAGTTGTGTATGTTATTGTTCTATGTAGTAGTTGTGTATGTTATTGTTCTATGTAGTAGGTGTGTATGTTATTGTTCTATGTAGTAGGTGTGTATGTTATTGTTCTATGTAGTAGTTGTGTATGTTATTGTTCTATGTAGTAGTTGTGTATGTTATTGTTCTATGTAGTAGTTGTGTATGTTATTGTTCTATGTAGTAGTTGTGTATGTTATTGTTCTATGTAGTAGGTGTGTATGTTATTGCTCTATGTAGTAGTTGTGTCTGTTATTGTTCTACGTAGTAGGTGTGTCTGTTATTGCTCTATGTAGTAGTTGTGTATGTTATTGTTCTATGTAGTAGTTGTGTATGTTATTGTTCTATGTAGTAGTTGTGTATGTTATTGTTCTATGTAGTAGTTGTGTATGTTATTGTTCTATGTAGTAGTTGTGTATGTTATTGTTCTATGTAGTAGGTGTGTCTGTTATTGTTCTATGTAGTAGGTGTGTATGCTATTGTTCTATGTAGTAGGTGTGTATGTTATTGGTACTACATAGAACAACATACAACAATAACATACACAACTACTGACTGACTGGCACCTTGCCGTCTAGACAGACGATAGTTTGTAAGGGATGGAGTTATTGCTTCTCCATAGCACAAAGCCTGGGCTAAAATATAGAGATCATGTGTTGCCCATGCAGCATGATCCCTCCCTCGGCCTGCCTAGTTCACTCCAGAGGAAAGGTAACACCTCTACATCTGGAACAAGACAAGCTGCAGAAGCTGCCAGATCAGCAAAGCAAATGCTCTAGTTGTCCGCCTGTCGGAGCTTCGATCCTAGACCAGCCGCCAACCAAGGCTTAGGGCCTGGTCCTACCTGCCATGACAATTTGTCTTTAGGTTGAATTTCCTCGCACCAGGGTAAGGCTTGTACCCTCCCAATTGCGCTCTTCCGCCCGAAGCCTTTGGGACAATGTGGGGTGTCGGGTTTGGTAAGCGCCGCCCAACGTTCGGTGCTAACAGAAAGCAGGTAGTACCGTCTACTGTTATACGATAGCTCAGTCATATCTGACTAAGACCTGACACAAAATACACTACAATGGCTGGGGCATATAGAAAGAATGGAAGATAATAGGGAAACAAAACTCGCTTACACTCAGGAAATAAATGACCGTAGACCCCGAGGTAGACCAAGAAGACGGTGGAGAGATAATATACATATACAGACATACAAGCACTTGGAATCAACGACTGGCAAGAGAAGGTCAACCAGAGAGACGAATGGAGACCGGTTGTATCTGCAGCAAAGAACCTCAATGGCTCGGAACTCTGAAGAAGAAGAAGAAGAAGAAGAAGAAGAAGAAGTAGAAGAAGAAGAAGAAGAAGAAGTTATTGTTGTATGTTGTTCTATATAGTAGTTGTGTATGTTGTTGTTCTATGTAGTAGTTGTGTATGTTGTTGTTCTACAAACCAATTGTGTATGTTATTATTTTGTGTTATTGTTGTATGTTATTATTGTATGTTATTGTTTTATGTAGTAGTGACAGTTGACAGTTATTGTTGTATGTTATTATTGTATGTTATTGTTTTATGTAGTAGTGACAGTTGACAGTTATTGTTGTATGTTATTGTTGTATGTTATTGTTGTATGTTATTGTTCTATGCAGTAGTTGTGTATGTTATTGTTCTATGTTATTGAGGCATGTTATTGTTCTATGTATTAGTTGTGAGTTTTTGCACTGACAGTCTGCCATTGGTCTGAAACATGGTGAAATAGAGAGAATGTTGAGAGACAGAGAGAGAATGAAAGAATGAGGAGAGACAGAGAGAGACAGTGAGAGGCACAGAGAGACTGAGAGAATGAGGAGAGACTGAGAGACTTAAACAGATACAGGGAGACATAAAGAGACAGATTGAGAGAACAAGACAGACAGAGAGGTAGGTAAAGACAGGGAGAGGTAGGTAAAGACAGGGAGAGGTAGGTAAAGACAGGGAGAGGTAGGTAAAGACAGGGAGAGGTGAGTAAAGACAGGGAGAGGTGAGTAAAGACAGGGAGAGGTAGGTAAAGACAGGGAGAGGTAGGTAAAGATAGGGAGAGGTAGGTAAAGACAGGGAGAGGTAGGTAAAGACAGGGAGAGGTGAGTAAAGACAGGGAGAGGTGAGTAAAGACAGGGAGAGGTAGGTAAAGACAGGGAGAGGTAGGTAAAGACAGGGAGAGGTAGGTAAAGACAGGGAGAGGTAGGTAAAGACAGGGAGAGGTAGATAAAGACAGGGAGAGGTAGATAAAGACAGGGAGAGGTAGATAAAGACAGGGAGAGGTAGATAAAGACAGGGAGAGGTAGATAAAGACAGGGAGAGGTAGATAAAGACAGGGAGAGGTAGATAAAGACAGGGAGAGGTAGATAAAGACAGGGAGAGGCGGAAAGAGGTAAAGATAGAGGGACACACACGAACATAATGAGACAGAGATACTCACAGAGACAGAATGAGACAGAGAGACACACAGAGACAGAATGAGACAGAGAGACACACAGAGACAGAATGAGACAGCGAGACTCACAGAGACAGAATAAGACAGCGAGACACACTTAGACAGAGGGAAAGATAATGACTGAAGGAGAGACAGATAGTGTGTGTGTGAGTGTATGCGAGTGTACTTGTGTATGTATGTATGTCCGTGTATGTGTGTCTATGTGTGTGCATGCGTGTGCGTGTATGTGCTCATGTGCGAATGTATGTGTATACATGTGTGTGTATGTGTGTGTGTGTGTGTGTGTGTGTGTGTGTGTGTGTGTGTGTGTGTGTGTGGGTGTGTGTGTGACGTTTAGAATAGATTTCCTTTCCTCGGTTATGATAACCAGACATCAACCCAAGGGCCAAGGGTGACCTTGACACCTGACACCAGTGACCTGGTGGATGACTAACTCTGCATCCCCGTGTTCACCCACAGAGACATGCACCAGAGGCTGTTACAGCACATCCAGACACTCACCTCCAAGATGCAGGCAGACGAGGAGCACTTCAGCCAGGAGAGACACGCACTCCTGGAGCAGCAACAGCAACAAGCTCAAGCCAAGGACACGGAGATAGAAGCTTGCAGGGTGAAGCTCGCACAGCACGACCACAAGACGGACCGACTGAAGAAGGACAACACGCGGAAGGAAATGGCAATATTCAACCAGCTTGCAGCCATTGAGCAGCTCAAGAATATGTTGCAACACATTGT
>OY992893.1:99448219-99540719 GCA_963921405.1 Cepaea hortensis
TGACAGTGATCAATAGTGGCGTGACAGTCAGGTGACATGCTATAGTTTATATGACAGGTGACAGCGATGACATATCATGGTTTATATGACAGGTGACATTCTAGAGTTTATATGACAGGTGACAGTGATCAATAGTGGCGTGACAGTCAGATGACATGGTAGAGTTTATATGACAGGTGACAGTGATGACATACTGGAGTGTATATGACAGGTGACAGTGATGACATACTGGAGTGTTTATGGCAGGTGACAGAGATGACAAACTGGATTGTATATGACAGGTGAAAGTGATGATATAATGGAGCATATGACAGTTGGAAGTGATGACATAATGGAGTATATGACAGTTGAAAGTGATGACATAAGGGAGTAAATGACAGCTGAAAGTGATGACATCATGAAGTGTATATGAAAGGTGAACGTGATGACATAATGAAGTGTATATGACAGGTGAACGTGATGACATAATGAAGTGTATATGACAGGTGAACGTGATGACATAATGAACTGTATATGACAGGTGACAGTGATGACATAATGAAGTGTATATGACAAGTGAAAGTGATGACATAATGAAGTGTATATGACAGGTGAAGTGATGACATAATGAAGTGTATATGATAGGTGAACGTGATGACATAATGAAGTGTATATGACAGGTGAACGTGATGACATAATGAAGTGTATATGCAGGTGAACGTGATGACATAATGAAGTGTATATGACAGGAGACAGTGATGACATATCATAGTTTACATGACAGGTGACAGTGATGACATAATGAAGTGTATATGTCAGGTGACAATGATGACAGTAACAGTGGTCACTAGTTTACTATTTAAAAACAATGTATTCTCGCAGTGAATGTACACAAAGTATTTCTTCGAAATTACTATTCACTTAATCACTTCAAATGCTATGTAACCGTGCAGTATACACCTGGCGAGATTGGGCGAAATATGCCAGGCAATACATCGTGCAATCTTTGGTTTTTGTCCTCTGTGTTTACTTCACTGTCTATCATAAAGATGACAGTAATTGCCTCCTATCTATCGCCAAAGTACCTGTCAGGGTCTTACAATGTAATGAATCTGGCTCGCTGGACCTAACATATGTGAGACATACACAAGTACAGAATGACTTGACGGGACACACAGTAACACTAAGTTTGATGGGTTTTATTTACACTTCACATGCAACACAATCTAATTCGGCATGTGGCCATCACAAGGTGAATATCACAACCTATATATAATACATCAATGCACTCACAAACTCAAACCCACAGCTATGCAGTCTTTCTATCTTCTTCCAAGAGCTACGAGCAATCTACATTCAGGCACAGAAACACAAGAGCCGCTTTCATACACGTCAGTCTCGTCTGATGTCCCTAGCCGTGTCTGGCGTTTTCCGCTCACAGTGCTTGCCCTGTGGATTCGAGCGCCGCGAGAATTGCATGCGTCACGCTTGTACTGGCTTGACTCTGACGGTCGCTCTCTGTCGTCAGCGAAACCTGTGAGTAAGTCACTGGTGTTCGCCTGGCGGGCGTAACGATGTCGCGGCATATCAATGGGGATTATGACAGTACCCTCTTAATGTTTGTGCTGTCCCTGTTTTCTGCAGTGTCCACTCAACGTCTTTGTTTTCCATTCTGTCTGACAATATCCACTCATTGCCTGCTGTCCATGCTGTCTGACAGTTTCCACTCATTGCCTGCTGTCCATGCTGTCTGACAGTTTCCACTCATTGTCTGCTGTCCATTCTGTCTGACAGTTTCCACTCATTGTCTGTTGTCCATCATGTCTTGCAGTTTATGTCTGACCGCAACAAGGTGCAGACAGGCCGTGTGTGTAGGCTACACCCCAAGGAATGCTCAATCCTGGGCCCAGAGACACAGATGTGGAGACAACAGTTGGCTGCAGTAGAACAAGGATTCCTGCACATTACCAAGGTATGTCACGTCTCCGGCCGCATGAGTCACGGCGTAAGTCACTTAGATGCTAATGTTCCTCCATGGCGTCAGTCACTTAGATGCTAATGTTCCTCCATGGCGTCAGTCACTTAGATGCTAATGTTCCTCCATGGCGCCAGTCACTTAGATGCTAATGTTCCTCCATGGCGTCAGTCACTTAGATACAGATTACCTCCATGGCGTCAGTCACTTAGATGCTAATGTTCCTCTATGGCGTCAGTCACTTAGATGCTAATGTTCCTCCATGGCGTCAGTCACTTAGATGCTAATGTTCCTCCATGGCGTCAGTCACTTAGATGCTAATGTTCCTCCATGGCGTCAGTCACTTAGATGCTAATGTTCCTCCATGGCGTCAGTCAGTTAGATGGTAATGTTGCTCCATGGCGTCAGTCACTTAGATGCTAATGTTCCTCCATGGCGTCAGTCACTTAGATGCTAATGTTCCTCCATGGCGTCAGTCACTTAGATGCTAATGTTCCTCTATGGCGTCAGTCACTTAGATGCTAATGTTCCTCCATGGCGTCAGTCACTTAGATGCTAATGTTCCTCCATGGCGTCAGTCAGTTAGATGCTAATGTTCCTCTATGGCGTCAGTCACTTAGATACAGCTGTTCCTCCATGGCGTCAGTCACTTAGATGCTAATGTTCCTCCATGGCGTCAGTCACTTAGATGCTAATGTTCCTCCATGGCGTGAGTCACTTAGATATATATGTTCCTCCATGGCGTCAGTCACTTAGATGCTAATGTTCCTCCATGGCGACACGTGAAAGTGTCCAGCATCTTTGTCTTCACTCTCACTTGCCTCGCCTCTCTTACAACGTTCTCATAGTCTCAATGCCCGTCTAATTTTCCTGTTATCTCATTGCCCGTCCAACTTTCCCATTGTCTCATTTTAAATCCAACATTATCATCATCTGGTTTCTCTTCCAACTTTTCCATTGGCTCATTGCCCGTCCAACTTTCTAATTGTCCCATTTCCCGTCCAACATTCCTATTCTCTCTCTTGTCTTCCATCTTCCCCATTGTTCACTTTCTCTTCCAACTTTCTCATGGTCTCTTTTCCCTTCCAACGTTTCCATTGTCTCATTTCTCGCCCAACTTCACCAATGTCTCTTTTCTCTTCGAACTTTCCCATTGTCTCTTTGTCGTCCAACTTTCGAGTATTTGAACTCATTATCTGTCTCCAGAAATATTTGGTTTACTGTGAACTCATTAGCTGTGTCCAGAAATATTTGGTTTACTATGAACTCATTAGCTGTGTCCAGAAATATTTGGTTTACTGTCAACTCATTATCTGTGTCCAGAAATGGTTAGTTTACTGTGATCTACATAGCTGTCTCCAGAAATATTTGGATTACCGTTATCTCATTAGCTGTCTCCAGAAATATTTGGATTACCGTTATCTCATTAGCTGTCTCCAGAAATATTTGGATTACCATTATCTCATTAGCTGTCTCCAGAAATATTTGGATTACCATTATCTCATTAGCTGTCTCCAGAAATATTTGGATTACCGTTATCTCATTAGCTGCCTCTTGAAATATTTGGATTACCGTTATCTCATTAGCTGTCTCCAGAAATATTTGGATTACCGTTATCTCATTAGCTGTCTCCAGAAATATTTGGATTACCGTTATCTCATTAGCTGTCTCCGGAAATATTTGGATTACCGTTATCTCATTAGCTGTCTCCAGAAATATTTGGATTACCATTATCTCATTAGCTGTCTCCAGATATATTTGGATTACCATTATCTCATTAGCTGTCTCCAGAAATATTTGGATTACCGTTATCTCATTAGCTGTCTCTTGAAATATTTGGATTACCGTTATCTCATTAGCTGTCTCCAGAAATATTTGGATTACCGTTATCTCATTAGCTGTCTCCAGAAATATTTGGATTACCGTTATCTCAATAGCTGTCTCCAGAAATATTTGGATTACCATTATCTCATTAGCTGTCTCCAGAAATATTTGGATTACCGTTATCTCATTAGCTGTCTCTTGAAATATTTGGATTACCGTTATCTCATTAGCTGTCTCCAGAAATATTTGGATTACCGTTATCTCATTAGCTGTCTCCAGAAATATTTGGATTACCGTTATCTCAATAGCTGTCTCCAGAAATATTTGGATTACCGTTATCTCATTAGCTGTCTCCAGAAATGGTTAGTTTACTGTGATCTCATAAGCTGTCTCTAGAAATGTTTGATTTACAGTGATCTCACTAGCTGTCTCCAGAAATATTTGGTTGACAGTGATCTCATTATCTGTCTCCATAAAAGATTGTGTGTCGTTTTCCATCCAACTTTCCTGTTGTCGTGATACTGTCCAGATTGTACTGGACATTAGGGAGGTGTTTACAATGTTTTGTTACGCCGGTACGTACTCGGCACACTAGGCAGATGAACATACCTGTATCAGGTATTAAAACTATCTAAACTATCTACACACAGCCAGACAGACAGGCGCGCACGCACGCACGCACACACACACACACGCACACGCGCGCGCACGCACGCAGGCACACACACACACACACACACACACACACACACACACACACAACACATGCAGTACTCATTATTTTAGTCTTTTGATTTCATTGTCATGTTGTATGTTTGACTGACAGTAAAACTTGACCCCCCCCCCCCTCCCATGTCACTGTCATGTATATTTAGCGGACAGTAAAACTTGACCTCCCATGTCACTGTAAGGTTGTATATTTAACGGACAGTAAAACTTGACCTCTCATGTCACTGTAAGGTTGTATATTTAACGGACAGTAAAACTTAACCTCTCATGTCACTGTAAGGTTGTATATTTAACGGACAGTAAAACTTGACCTCTCATTTCACTGTAAGGTTGTATATTTAACGGACAGTAAAACTTGACCTGCCATGTCAATGTCATGTTGTATATTTAACGGACAGTACAACATGACCTGTCATGTCAATGTCGCGCTCTATGTTGAATGTCTCTAACTGCCAGATACTACAAGAGACCTACGAGGAGATGAGAGCATTTCACACTGACAGCACGGCAACCCTGAACCATGTCCTGGCCATTAAAGACATTCTGAGCGGGCAGAGACGCCAGAGTGGGGCTCACACAGAACATCCTCATGCTGCTGGAACAACCTGCCAACAGTTAGTCCAGGCCGAGATACAGTCCGCTACTGCAGCCGCAGCCAGGGTAGGTACTCCCATGACAAGATCCACATCGAACACAGACTGCAATAGACAGCTGCCTGACATGCTGGTCAGTCACTTAGTGTGTCTAGCTGCACGAAGTCATCAAATTAAATAAGGCGCGTTGACAGACAAGACAGTCTTCTATCATCTCTCGTCTTGGGCTGCAGCAACAGTGATGACTTTCACTCAGACATGCTGGAGACAGACTTTCACATTCACTCATACATGCTGGAGACAGACTTTCACTCAAACATGCTGGAGACAGACTTTCACATTCACTCATACATGCTGGAGACAGACTTTCACTCAGACATGCTGGAGACAGACTTTCACATTCACTCATACATGCTGGAGACAGACTTTCACTCAAACATGCTGGAGAGAGACTTTCACATTCATTCACTCATACATGCTGGAGACAGACTTTCACATTCACTCATACATGCTGGAGACAGACTTTCACTCAAACATGCTGGAGACAGACTTTCACATTCATTCACTCATACATGCTGGAGACAGACTTTCACTCAGACATGCTGGAGACAGACTTTCACATTCACTCATACATGCTGGAGACAGACTTTCACTCAGACATGCTGGAGACACAGACTTTCACATTCACTCATACATGCTGGAGACAGACTTTCACTCAGACATGCTGGAGACACAGATTTTCACCCAGACATGCTGGAGACACAGATTTTCACCCAGACATGCTGGAGACACACACTTTCACCCAGACATGCTCGAGACACAGACTTTCACTCAGACATGCTGGAGACACAGATTTTCACTCAGAAATGCTGGAGACACAGATTTTCACCCAGACATGCTGGAGACACAGACTTTCACCCAGACATGCTCGAGACACAGACTTTCACCCAGACATGCTGGAGACACAGACTTTCACCCAGACATGCTGGAGACACACACTTTCACCCAGACATGCTGGAGACACAGACTTTCACCCAGACATGCTGGAGACACAGACTTTCACTCAGACATGCTGGAGACACACACTTTCACTCAGACAAGCTGGAGACATAGACTTTCACCCAGACATGCTGGAGACACAGACTTTCACACAGACATGCTGGAGACACACACTTTCATCCAGACATGCTGGAGACACAGACTTTCACTCAGACATGCTGGAGACACACTTTCACTCAGACATGCTGGAGACACAGACTTTCACTCAGACATCTGGAGACACAGACTTTCACTCAGACATGCTGGAGACACAGACTTTCACCCAGACATGCTGGAGACACAGACTTTCATCCAGACATGCTGGAGACACAGACTTTCACTCAGACATGCTGGAGACACAGACTTTCACTCAGACATGCTGGAGACACAGACTTTCACTGAGACATTCTGGAGACACACACTTTCATCCAGACATGCTGGAGACACAGACTTTCACTCAGACATGCTGGAGACACAGACTTTCACTCAGACATGCTGGAGACACAGACTTTCACTCAGACATGCTGGAGACACAGACTTTCACTCAGACATGCTGGAGACACAGACTTTCACTCAGACATGCTGGAGACACAGACTTTCATCCAGACATGCTGGAGACACACACTTTCATCCAGACATGCTGGAGACACAGACTTTCACCCAGACATGCTGGAGACACAGACTTTCACCCAGACATGCTGGAGACACAGACTTTCACCCAGACATGCTGGAGACACAGACTTTCACCCAGACATGCTGGAGACACAAACTTTCACTCAGACATGCTGGAGACACAGACTTTCACTCAGACATGCTGGAGACACAGACTTTCACTCAGACATGCTGGAGACACAGACTTTCACTCAGACATGCTGGAGACACAGACTTTCACTCAGACATGCTGGAGACACAGACTTTCACTCAGACATGCTGGAGACACAGACTTTCACTCAGACATGCTGGAGACACAGACTTTCACTCAGACATGCTGGAGACACAGACTTTCATCCAGACATGCTGGAGACACACACTTTCATCCAGACATGCTGGAGACACAGACTTTCACTCAGACATGCTGGAGAAACAGACTTTCACCCAGACATGCTGGAGACACAGACTTTCACCCAGACATGCTGGAGACACAGACTTTCACCCAGACATGCTGGAGACACAGACTTTCACTCAGACATGCTGGAGACACAGACTTTCACTCAGACATGCTGGAGACACAGACTTTCATCCAGACATGCTGGAGACACACACTTTCATCCAGACATGCTGGAGACACACACTTTCATCCAGACATGCTGGAGACACAGACTTTCACTCAGACATGCTGGAGACACACACTTTCATCCAGACATGCTGGAGACACAGACTTTCACTCAGACATGCTGGAGACACAGACTTTCACTGAGACATTCTGGAGACACAGACTTTCATCCAGACATGCTGGAGACACAGACTTTCACTGAGACATTCTGGAGACACAGACCTTCACCCAGACATGCTGTAAGGGGCAGAATTTCACTCAGGCATGTTTTCTAGGTGACGCAGTTTGCTCAGGAAGTTGGAGATGGGCTGGGCTCGAAGACAGTTGGTGGAGTCTCTAATGAGGTCAAGGCTGAGAAAATCAGCTCTAAAATATGTGACAGGTTAGGCGATGAAATAACAATCCAATAGACTTGCGGATGATGGGAGGGCAACCTTACACAGCGCGCGAGCAATCAACCGGTCTGATATCCAGAATGCTCCCAGAGAGACGGTGTAGCGATTCAAAGAATCATGTGACTGAATCTGCAACCCTGACCAGACTGCCAGAACATGGAGACACGTGGGGAGGGAGAGGAGCCAGACTGCCAGAACATGGAGACACATGGGGGAGGAGCCAGGGGGAGGAGCCAGACTGCCAGAACATGGAGACACATGGGGGAGGAGCCAGGGGGAGGAGCCAGACTGCCAGAACATGGAGACACATGGGGGAGGAGCCAGGGGGAGGAGCCAGACTGCCAGAACATGGAGACACATGGGGGAGAAGCCAGACTGCCAGAACATGGAGACACATGGGGGAGGAGCCAGGGGGAGGAGCCAGACTGCCAGAACATGGAGACACATGGGGGAGGAGCCAGGGGGAGAAGCCAGACTGCCAGAACATGGAGACACATGGGGGAGGAGCCAGGGGGAGAAGCCAGACTGCCAGAACATGGAGACACATGGGGGAGGAGCCAGGGGGAGAAGCCAGACTGCCAGAACATGGAGACACATGGGGGAGGAGCCAGGGGGAGAAGCCAGACTGCCAGAACATGGAGACACATGGGGGAGGAGCCAGGGGGAGAAGCCAGACTGCCAGAACATGGAGACACATGGGGGAGGAGCCAGGGGGAGAAGCCAGACTGCCAGAACATGGAGACACATGGGGGAGGAGCCAGGGGGAGAAGCCAGACTGCCAGAACATGGAGACACATGGGGGAGGAGCCATTGGGAGAAGCCAGACTGCCAGAACATGGAGACACATGGGGGAGGAGCCAGGGGGAGAAGCCAGACTGCCAGAACATGGAGACACATGGGGGAGGAGCCAGGGGGAGAAGCCAGACTGCCAGAACATGGAGACACATGGGGGAGGAGCCATTGGGAGAAGCCAGACTGCCAGAACATGGAGACACATGGGGGAGGAGCCAGGGGGAGAAGCCAGACTGCCAGAACATGGAGACACATGGGGGAGGAGCCAGGGGGAGAAGCCAGACTGCCAGAACATGGAGACACATGGGGGAGGAGCCAGGGGGAGAAGCCAGACTGCCAGAACATGGAGACACATGGGGGAGGAGCCAGGGGGAGAAGCCAGACTGCCAGAACATGGAGACACATGGGGGAGGAGCCAGGGGGAGAAGCCAGACTGCCAGAACATGGAGACACATGGGGGAGGAGCCAGGGGGAGAAGCCAGACTGCCAGAACATGAAGAGATATAGTGGTGGAGCTAGACATGAGCGCTAGGTGAGTGGCCAGAGAAGAATAGTCAACATACACACGACTTGTGTCGTCAGACGAAGACCAAAGAACCAACCAACCAACAAACCAACCAAAGAACCAACCAACCAACCAACCAACCAACCAAAGAACCAACCAACCAACCAACCAACCAAAGAACCAACCAACCAACCAACCAACCAAAGAACCAACCAACCAACCAAAGAACCAACCAACCAACCAAAGAACCAACCAACCAACCAAAGAACCAACCAACCAACCATCCAACCAAAGAACCAACCAACCAACCAACCAACCAACCAATCAAAGAACCAACCAACCAACCAAAGAACAAACTAACCAACCAACCAACCAAAGAACCAACCAACCAACCAACCAAAGAACCAACCAACCAACCAACCAACCAACCAAAGAACCAACCAACCAACCAACCAACCAAAGAACCAACCAACCAACCAACCAACCAAAGAACCAACCAACCAACCAACCAACCAACCAAAGAACCAACCAACCAACCAACCAACCAAAGAACCAACCAACCAACCAACCAACCAAAGAACCAACCAACCAACCAAAGAACCAACCAACCAACCAAAGAACCAACCAACCAACCAAAGAACCAACCAACCATCCAACCAAAGAACCAACCAACCAACCAACCAACCAATCAAAGAACCAACCAACCAACCAAAGAACAAACTAACCAACCAACCAACCAAAGAACCAACCAACCAACCAAAGAACAAACTAACCAACCAACCAACCAAAGAACCAACCAACCAACCAACCAAAGAACCAACCAACCAACCAACCAACCAAAGAACAAAATAACCAACCAACCAACGAAAGAACCAACCAACCAACCAAGCAACCAACGAGCCAACGAACCAACCAAAGAACCAACCAACCAACCAAAGAACCAACCAACCAAGCAACCAACTAACTAATTAACCAACTAACTACCAATATAGTTGAGTGTTTGACAGTCTGTTGAATAAATGCCAAATATTGTTGCAGGTTTGACACTGTCAGATAGTGTATGCTTACTACTTGACCTCTCATGTCACTGTCATGTTGTATATCTGACTGACAGTACAACTTGACCTCTCATGTCACTGTCATGTTGTATATCTGACTGACAGTACAACTTGACCTCTCATGTCACTGTCATGTTGTATATCTGACTGACAGTACAACTTGACCTCTCATGTCACTGTCATGTTGTATATCTGACTGATAGTACAACTTGACCTCTCATGTCACTGTCATCTTGTATATCTGACTGACAGTACAACTTGACCTCTCATGTCACTGTCATGTTGTATATCTGACTGACAGTACAACTTGACCTCTCATGTCACTGTCATGTTGTATATCTGACTGATAGTACATCTTGACCTCTCATGTCACTGTCATGTTCTGTATTTGAATGACAGTACAACTGGACATCCCATGTAACTGTAATGTTGTATATTTGACTGACAGTACAACTTGACCTGTCATGTCACTGTCATGTTCTATATGTGACTGACAGTACAAATTGATTTCTCATGTCCCTGTCATGTTATATATTTGACTGACAGTACAAGTTGACCTCTCACGTCACTGCCATGTTGTACATTTGACTGACAGCACAACTTGACCTATCATGTCACTGTGACGCTCTATGTTGAATGTCTCTAACTGCCAGATACTACAAGAGACCTACGAGGAGATGAGAGCATTTCACACTGACAGCACGGCAACCCTGAACCATGTCCTGGCCATTAAAGACATTCTGAGCGGGCAGAGACGCCAGAGTGGGGCTCACACAGAACATCCTCATGCTGCTGGAACAACCTGCCAACAGTTAGTCCAGGCCGAGATACAGTCCGCTACTGCAGCCGCAGCCAGGGTAGGTCCTCCCATGACAAGATCCACATCGAACACAGACTGCAAGAGACAGACCATCAAGGCACTGCCCGTCTGCATGGTGAGAACTGGAGTTCTATGCCCCAGACAGCTGGCTACCAGAGGCCAAGTCAGAAAAGGGACAACTTTTAACAAAACATAAGAGGACTGGGTCCTGTGAGAGGGGGAGGGGGAGGGGCAGCCCCTTGATCTGGGTGTTCTTTACAACAGCAATGATCGCCATATTTGGCTGGAAACTCATCAGAGCTTCTTTGTCTGTGATAGTTTCTTTGTTATAGTCTGGCTTTTCACGGAACAATTTGTGTATGTATTTTCTGGTATGGTGTTCATTTGTATGCTTGTGTATGTGTACACCCATCTAAAAATATCGGCCAGGGTTGCAGTTAAAAGCAGTAGAATTATATTTGAAAAATGACATTACAAAATTACATTTGAAAAATTACATTTGAAAAAAGCTTGCCAAACTGATCAGTCTTGTTGTATTGAGGAGTCCGGACACAGATGTGGGGGAATGGCGGCAGTCTCTCCCACTCGTTCCACGGGAGACGGCCATCAAGATTGTAGTTTTCCCTGGATATACCAGAGGAGATCTATAGACAGATTGTAGTTTTCCCTAGATATACCAGAGGAGATCTATAGACAGATTGTAGTTTTCCCCTGATATACCCCAGGAGATCTATAGACAGATTGTAGTTTTCCCTAGATATACCAGAGGAGATCTATAGACAGATTGTTGTTTTCTCTAGATATACCTCAGGAGATCTATAGACAAATTGTAGTTTTCACTGGATATACCAGAGGAGATCTATAGACAGACTGTAGTTTTCTCTGGATATACCTCAGGAGATCTATAGACAGATTGTAGTTTTCCCTTGATATACCTCAGGAGATCTATAGACAGATTGTAGTTTTCCCTTGATATACCTCAGGAGACCTATAGACAGATTGTAGTTCTCCCTGGATATACCAGAGGAGATCTATAGACAGATTGTAGTTTTCCCTTGATACGCCTTAGGTGATTTATAGACAGATTGTAGTTTTCCCTGGATATACCAGAGGAGATTTATAGACAGATTGTAGTTTTCCCTGGATATACCAGAGGAGATCTATAGACAGATTGTAGTTTTCCCTGGATATACCTCAGGAGATCTATAAACAGATTGTAGTTTTCCCTGGATATACCAGAGGAGATCTATAGACAGATTGTAATTTTCCCTGGATATACCAGATGAGATCTATAGACAGATTGTAGTTTTCCCTGGATATACCTCAGGAGATCTATAGACAGATTGTAGTTTTCCCTGGATATACCAGAGGAGATCTATAGACAGATTGTAATTTTCTCTGGATATACCAGAGGAGATCTATAGACAGATTGTAGTTTTCCCTTGATATACCTTAGGAGATCTATAGACAGATTGTAGTTTTCCCTGGATATACCAGAGGAGATCTATAGACAGATTGTAGTTTTCCCTGGATATACCAGAGGAGATCTATAGACAGATTGTAATTTTCCCTGGATATACCAGAGGAGATCTATAGACAGATTGTAGTTTTCCCTGGATATACCTCAGGAGATCTATAGACAGATTGTAGTTTTCCCTGGATATACCAGAGGAGATCTATAGACAGATTGTAATTTTCTCTGGATATACCAGAGGAGATCTATAGTCAGATTGTAGTTTTCCCTTGATATACCTTAGGAGATCTATAGACAGATTGTAGTTTTCCCTGGATATACCAGAGGAGATCTATAGACAGATTGTAGTTTTCCCTTGATATACCCCAGGAGATCTATAGACAGATTGTAGTTTTCCCTGGATATACCAGAGGAGATCTATAGACAGATTGTTGTTTTCTCTGGATATACCTCATGAGATCTATAGACAGATTATAGTTTTCCCTAGATATACCAGATGAGATCTATAGACAGATTGTAGTTTTCCCTTGATATACCAGAGGAGATCTATAGACAGATTGTAGTTTTCCCTGGATATACCTCAGGAGATCTATAAACAGATTGTAGTTTTCACTGGATATACCAGAGGAGATCTATAGACAGATTGTAGTTTTCCCTAGTTATACCAGAGAAGATCTATAGACAGATTACCTGGATATACCAGAGGAGATCTATAGACAGATTGTAGTTTTCTCTGGATATACCTCAGGAGATCTATAGACATATTGTAGTTTTCCCTGGATATACCTGAAGAGATCTATAGACAGATTGTAGTTTTCCCTGGATATACCAGAGGAGATCTATAGACAGATTGTAGTTTTCACTGGATATACCAGAGGAGATCTATAGACAGACTGTAGTTTTCCCTTGATATACCTCAGGAGATCTATAGACAGATTGTAGTTTTCTCTGGATATACCTCAGGAGATCTATAGACAGATTGTAGTTCTCCCTGGATATACCAGAGGAGATCTATAGACAGATTGTAGTTTTCCCTTGATACGCCTTAGGTGATTTATAGACAGATTGTAGTTTTCCCTGGATATACCAGAGGAGATTTATAGACAGATTGTAGTTTTCCCTGGATATACCAGAGGAGATCTATAGACAGATTGTAGTTTTCCCTGGATATACCTCAGGAGATCTATAAACAGATTGTAGTTTTCCCTGGATATACCAGAGGAGATCTATAGACAGATTGTAGTTTTCCCTGGATATACCTCAGGAGATCTATAGACAGATTATAGTTTTCCCTGGATATACCAGAGGAGATCTATAGACAGATTGTAATTTTCTCTGGATATACCAGAGGAGATCTATAGACAGATTGTAGTTTTCCCTTGATATACCTTAGGAGATCTATAGACAGATTGTAGTTTTTCTTTGATATACCTCAGGAGATCTATAAACAGATTGTAGTTTTCCCTTGATATGCCTGAGGAGATCTATAGACAGATTGTTGTTTTCCTTTGATATACCAGAGGAGATCTATAGACATATTGTAATTTATCCCAGGTGCGATCCACGGACCGTTTTTGGTATTTCAGTTTCACAGTGGAGATCCACGAACACAGTTTCGTATGTTAGAGTATCCCAGTGGAGATCCACTGGCAGATTGTAGTATTTCACAGTATCCCAGGGGAGATGCACGGAAAGATTGCATTATTTCACAGTAACCAAGGGCAGATCCACGAACAGATTGTAGTATTTCACAGTTTCACAGTTGAGATCCACGGGCAGATTGTAGTATTTTGCAGTATCCCAGAGGAGATACATGGACAGATTTGTAGTATTTCACAATATCGCAGGGGAGATCCAAGGAAAGATTGTAGTATTTCACAATATCGCAGTGGAGATCCACGGAAAGATTGTAGTATTTCATAGTATCGTAGGGGAGATCCACGGAAAGATTGTAGCATTTCACAATATCGCAGGGGAGATCCACGGAAAGATTGTAGTATTTCACAGTATCTCTTTAGAGATCCATAGACATATTGTAATGTTTCCCAGTATCCCAAGTGAGATCCATGGACAGGTTTTCGTAGATCACAAAAGCCGTCACATCTAGGCTCTCAGCTCTGGTCACATCTAGGCTCTCAGCTCTGGTCACATCTAGGCTCTCAGCTCTGGTCACATCTAGGCTCTCACCTCTCGTCACATCTAGGCTCTCACCTCTCGTCACACCCGCATTTTTTTCAGCTGACGTACATATCAAACTGCCTGACATGAAAAGGATGAGCGATGTTTCGTGACAGTTTATCACTTTTGTGTCACCATAAGTGAATATGTCACAAATGAGATGCGTGGTAGATGCCAGATTACGACTGTCTTGTCAATATGTCCAGAATTGATGTCAATGGAAACCTTGGAGAAATAACACGGCATCTGGCTTGTCAATGTGTGCCTCCTGTCATAAGTACACCCCTATAAATGTAGACATATCCCCCCCCCCCCCAGGCTTGTTCTGTCTATTACATTTACTAGTTCTGTATCTTCTCTCTCTCTCTACATCTCCCGTTTCTATACCTCCCGTCTCTATATCTCCCGCCTCTATATCTCCCGCCTCTATATCTCTCGCCTCTATATCTCCCTTCTCTATATCTCCCGCCTCTATATCTCCCGCCTCTATATCTCCCGCCTCTATATCTCCCGCCTCTATATCTCCCGCCTTTATATCTCTCGCCTCTATATCTCCCGTCTCTGTATCTCCCGTCTCTATACCTCCCGTCTCTATATCTCCCGCCTCTATATCTCCCGCCTCTGTATCTTCCGCCTCTGTATCTCCCGTCTCTATATCTCCCGTCTCTATATCTCCCGCCTCTGCATCTCCCGCCTCTGTATCTCCCGTCTCTATATCTCCCGCCTCTGTATCTCCCGTCTCTGTATCTCCCGTCTCTATATCTCCCTTCTCTATATCCTCCCGTCTCTATATCTCCCGCCTCTGTATCTCCCGCCTCTGTATCTCCCGTCTCTATATCTCTCGTCTCTATATCTCCCGTCTCTATATCCCCCGTCTCTATATCTCCCATCTCTATATCTCCCGCCTCTGTATCTCCCGTCTCTATATCTCCCGTCTCTATATCTTCCGTCTCTATATCTCCCGTCTCTATATCTCCCGCCTCTGTATCTCCCGCCTCTGTATCTCCCGTCTCTGTATCTCCCGTCTCTATATCTCCAGTCTCTATATCTCCCGTCTCTATGTCTCCCGTCTCTATATCTCCCGCCTCTATATCTCCCGTCTCTATATCTGCCGTCTCTATATCTCCCGTATCTATATCTCCCGTCTCTATATCTCCGGTGTCTATATCTCCGGTGTCTATATCTCCCGTCTCTATATCTCCCGTCTCTATATCTTCCGTCTCTATATCTCCCGTCTCTATATCTCCCGCCTCTATATCTCCCGCCTCTGTATCTCCCGCCTCTGTATCACCCATCTCTATATCTCCCGCCTCTGTATCTCCCGTCTCTGTATCTCCCGTCTCTATATCTCCCGTCTCTATATCTCCCGTCTCTACATTTCTCGTCTCTATATTTCTCGCCTCTTATCCCCCACGGTTCGACCTCCGTCTCTATACCTCAACTGTCTGTAACTCCCGTCTCTTTATTGCATATGTCTGTATATCCCATCTCTATACCTCCCATGTCTGTATCTCCCATGCCTGTATCTCCCGTCTCTATATCTCCCCAGTTTGCATCACCCTACTCTGTTTCTCCCATGTCTTTATCTCTCGTCTATATCTCTTCCGCGTTTCGATTTCCGTCGCTATATCTCCTACATTTCTATCTCCGTCTCTATTTGTCAGATGTCTGTATCTCCCGTCTGTATTTCTCCCATGCATGTATCCCCCACCTCTGTATCTCCCATCTCTATATCTCCCATGTCTGTACCTCCCGTCTCTATATCTCCCATGTCTGTATCTCCCGTCTCTATATCTCCCATGTCTGTATCTCCCGTCTCTATATCTCTCGTCTCTATATCTCCCATGTCTGTATCTCCCGTCTCTATATCTCCCATGTCTGTATCTCCCGTCTCTATATCTCCCATGTCTGTATCTCCCGTCTCTATATCTCCTATGTCTGTATCTCCCGTCTCTATATCTCCCGTCTCTATATCTCCCATGTCTGTATCTCCCGTCTCTATATCTCTCGTCTCTATATCTCTCGTCTCTATATCTCCCATGTCTGTATCTCCCGTCTCTATATCTCCCATGTCTGTATCTCCCGTCTGTATATCTCCCATGTCTATGTCTCCCGTCTAATAAATCTCCCACGTCTTTATCTCCTGTCCAGATGACTGAAGCCACACCCACAGCTGACTTATACCTCACCCACAGTTGACTGACGCCACACTCTCAACTGACTGACACTTTATCCACAGCTGACTAACGTCTAACGCACAACTGACGTATATCTCATCCACAGATGACTGACGCCACACCCACAACTGACGTATACTTGACCCACAGATTACTGACCCCACACCAACAGCTGACTTAAACATCACCCATATATGACTAACGACACATCCAAAGCTGACTGCCGCCACACCTACAACTGACGTATACCCCATCCACAGCTGACTGACGCCACACCAACAGACGCAACATCCACAGCTGACTTTTACCTCACCCACAGATGACTGATGCCGCATCGACAACTGACGTATACCTCACCAGCAGATAACTGACACCACACCCACAAGTGACTGACAACATACCCAAAGCTCACCCACAGATAACTGACGCCTCACCTACAACTCACCCACAGCCGACTGACGCCTCGCCAACATCTTACTGACGCCTCGCTCACAGCTGACTGACGCCTCACCCAAAGCTGACTGACGCCTCGCTCACAGCTGACTGACGTCTCGCCCATAGCTCACTCACAGCTGACGGAAGTCTGACCACACATCTGACTGACACCTCGCCCACGGCTGACTGACACCTCGCCCACGGCTGACTGACACCTCGCCCACAACTCAGCCACAGCCAACGCGCATCAGCCAGCAGACTGTGACCTGACATCCCCTCCGTGTGCTGACGGCGGCAGACAGATCACGTGACCTGACATCCCCTCCGTGTGCTGACGGCGGCAGACAGATCACGTGACCTGACATCCCCTCCGTGTGCTGACGGCGGCAGACAGATCACGTGACCTGACATCCTCTCCGTGTGCTGACGGCGACAGACAGATCACGTGACCTGACATCCTCTTCGTGTGCTGACGGCGACAGACAGATCACGTGACCTGACATCCTCTCCGTGTGCTGACGGCGGCAGACAGATCACGTGACCTGACATCCCCTCCGTGTGCTGACGGCGACAGACAGATCACGTGACCTGAACTCCTCTCCGTGTGCTGACGGCGACAGACAGATCACGTGACCTGACATCCTCTCCGTGTGCTGACGGCGGCAGACAGATCACGTGACCTGGCATCCCCTTCGTGTGCTGACGGCGGCAGACAGATCACGTGACCTGACATCCCCACCGTGTGCTGAACGGTGGCAGACAGATCACGTGACCTGACATCCTCTCCGTGTGCTGACGGCGGCAGACAGATCACGTGACCTGACATCCTCTCCGTATGCTGACGGCGACAGACAGATCACGTGACCTGACATCCTCTCCGTGTGCTGACGGCGACAGACAGATCACGTGACCTGACATCCTCTCCGTGTGCTGACGGCGGCAGACAGATCACGTGACCTGACATCCTCTCCGTGTGCTGACGGCGGCAGACAGATCACGTGACCTGACATCCTCTCCGTGTGCTGACGGCGACAGACAGATCACGTGACCTGACATCCTCTCCGTGTGCTGACGGCGACAGACAGATCACGTGACCTGACATCCTCTCCGTGTGCTGACGGCGACAGACAGATCACGTGACCTGACATCCTCTCCGCGTGCTGACGGCGACAGACAGATCACATGCCGAACCCCGACCTTCTACGCAACAGTGCATCGCCCAGACAGAGGCAACAAAGTGAGCAGTTCAGCTGGATTACTAAATTAATATTTGCTTGATGAAGAAATATTCTCCTGGCGTGGATCCCGTGTGGTAGAATGTTTGCACCGGGCCAGTGTCGGCTGGTTCACGCACCGCCCTCTAGACACCCCCTCCCCCCTCCACACACACACACATACACGTGCGCACACACAGATACAGACACAGACACACAGACACACACACAGACACACACACAGACACACACACAAACACACACACCTAAGTGTCGATCTGTTCACACATTCCCCTCACATACATAGCAGCACCTTAGTGTAAACCCAAGCATACTGCATTTTACTGCAGCAACCCCCACAAATATAGTAGGTTGGGGGCAGTACATCCATACACACATTACCTTGCTGCAGTACACCAATACATATCTACAGTGCACGCACACATGACTACAGTACACCCACACATGACTACAGTACACCCACACATGACTACAATATACCCACACATGACTACAGTACACCCACACATGACTACAGTACACCCACACATGACTATAATATACCCACACATGACTACAGTACACCCACACATGACTACAATATACCCACACATGACTACAATATACCCACACATGACTACAGTGCATCCACACATGACTACAGTACACCCACACATGACTACAGTGCGCCCACACATGACTACAGAACACTTACACATGATTACAGTGCACTTACACATGTAGCACATGACTATAGTACGCTCACACGTGAGGGCTGGTCTGGTTCGCAAGATCAGTCCCGCATGTGGCGTTAGTTGTCTCAGATGGCTGTGTGAGGTGCACCCAATCGGGAACTTCCCAGCCAACACAAGTTAGCGAGGCAGGCGTTTCGCAGCGAAACCAGAGTCGTGATTTGAACGAGCGAAAGAGCAACATTTTGTACTACCGTTCGACAAGGTCTCGATAAACGCCCACTCTCTCACGATGAGTAGTGAGCCTGCAGTCAGTAAGCTGGTATAGCTTTTCATTCAGTTCTGCCTGGCGTAGCTTGAAAGCTCGTCGGGAGGCGTCCAGTGGTTTTGCATATATCACCGGGTACCAAGGGAGTGCGTGGAGCGATTGCTACTCTTGGCCTGCGTGTGCGTGTATAGTCCGTCTATGCATCAGATATCTGGTAGATCCTGCCAGTAGTCATATGCTTGTCTCAAAGATCAATCCATGCATGTCTAAGTTCACACTGTCTCACGGGGACGGAGCATGTATGGGAATGTCCTGAGTGCAGTGATGTCGGTTCTTAATTCAACTCAACTCAACTCAACTCACGGTGAAACCGCGAATTGCTCATTAAATCAGTCAGGGTTCCTTAGATGACACAATCCTACTTGGATAACTGTGGCAATTCTAGAGCTAATACATGCTTATCAAGCTCCGACTCTCGCGGAAAGAACGCTTTTATTAGTTCAAAACCAATCGTCGTTGCCCTTCGCGGGGCGCGGCGTTCCCACTGGTGACTCTTGATAACTTTGTGCTGATCGCATGGCCTTTCGTGCCGGCGACACATCTTTCAAATGACTGCCCTATCAAATGTCGATGGTACACTAATTGTCACTGGCGTACACTAATTGTCACTTTTAAAAAAAAAAAAGTTGCATATCCCCTACATGACGTTGCAGTCAACACCAGCATTTTTCACCTGCTGTTGATTTCTTGGAAAGATTACGCTCTGTAGTTTGCCATTGATTTCTGAGCGACCGGCTCACATACCCCGTAAGTAATCAACGCGACGCGATCTGCTGTCGAATCTCGCGCAGCTGTGTTCCTCACGTGGATATAGGGATTACGGATAAAGTCGTTAACTCCTTCGCCAGGGAGACACTGGCGTACAGTAATTGTCACTGGTGTACACTAATTGTCACTGGTGTACACTAATTGTCACAGGTGTTCATTAGTTTGGACAAGACGGCTGTACAATGTTCACACAGGCGTAGACATGTTGTCACATTACGGCTGTACAATTTCCAGATTTCACAGGCGTACACAAGTTATGATACAACGACTGTACAATGTTCACACAGGCGTACACAAGTTATGATACAACGACTGTACAATTTTCACACAGGCGTACACAAGTTATGATACAACGACTGTGCAATGTTCACACAGGCGTACACAAGTTATGATACAACGACTGTACAATGTTCACACAGGCGTACACAAGTTATGATACAACGACTGTACAATGTTCACACAGGCGTACACAAGTTATCATACGACGACTGTACAATGTTCACACAGGCGTACACAAGTTATGATACAACGACTGTACAATGTTCACACAGGCGTACACAAGTTATCATACGACGACTGTACAATGTTCACACAGGCGTACACAAGTTATGATACGACGACTGTATAATGTTCACACAGGCGTACACAAGTTATGATACAACGACTGTACAATGTTCACACAGGCGTACACAAGTTATGATACAACGACTGTATAATGTTCACATAGGCGTACACAAGTTATGATACAACGACTGTACAATGTTCACACAGACGTACACAAGTTATGATACAACGACTGTACAATGTTCACACAGGTGTACACAAGTTATGATACAACGACTGTACAATGTTCACACAGACGTACAGAAGTTATGATACAACGACTGTACAATGTTCACACAGGTGTACACATGTTATCATACGACGACTGTACAATGTTGACACAGAGGTACACAGGTTTTCACTTGACGGCTCCACAATATCCAGATAACGGACAAACTGGCAATGTGAAACTGTGCTTGAAGAAACAGCAATGGCTGCAAGAGACCGTGACCTTACTTCCGCGTTGTATGTACACATTATTGCCTGCAACAGCAAACATTACCAGCATCATTTCACCATCAAAAACCAACATCAAACACTACCAGCATCATTTACCACCAAAAAAACAACATCAACACCATCAGCATCATTGCACCGCCAACAAACAACACCAACACCATCAGCATCATTGCACCGCCAACAAACAACACCAACACCATCAGCATCATTGCACCGCCAACAAACAACACCAACATCAAACACAACCAGCATCATTTCACCATCAAAAAGCACCATCAAACACCACCAGAATCATTTCACCTTAAAAAACATCAAACACCAGCATCATTTACCACCAAAGAAAAACAACATTAAACACCACCAGCATCATTGCATAACCAACAAACAACATCAAACACCACCAGCATCATTAAACCACCAACAAACACCACCAGCATCATTAAACCACCAACAAACACCACCAGCATCATTAAACCACCAACAAACAACATCAAACCAGCATCATTGCACCACCAACAAACACCATATAACACCACCATCATCATTGCACCACCAACAAACACCATATAACACCACCATCATCATTGCACCACCAACAAACACCATATAACACCACCATCATCATTGCACCACCAACAAACACCATATAACACCACCATCATCATTGCACCACCAACAAACACCATATAACACCACCATCATCATTGCACCACCAACAAACACCATATAACACCACCATCATCATTGCACCACCAACAAACACCATATAACACCACCATCATCATTGCACCACCAACAAACACCATATAACACCACCATCATCATTGCACCACCAACAAACACCATATAACACCACCATCATCATTGCACCACCAACAAACACCATATAACACCACCATCATCATTGAACCACCAACAAACACCATATAACACCACCATCATCATTGCACCACCAACAAACACCATATAACACCACCAGCATCATTGCACCACCAACAAACACCATATAACACCACCATCATCATTGCACCTCCAACAAACACCATGAAAACCGCCATCATCAATGCACCACCAACAAACAACGGTGTACCTATACTAGAGGCTCGCCCCTCCCGCCGCTCCCACTCTCCGCCCGCGGGTTCAAGTCGTCAGAAGTTGCCTCACTTCATCTGGTAGCCACGTGAAGCAGGTCCGTGCTGCATCCCAGTTCAAATATTGCAGGAGAGGACCAGACAAACAGATCACACAAAAATGGCCGGTTTTACCGTTTCTAAAAAAAGGGTTTGTGAAAAGTTTCTACACAGATTTGTCGAACGCAGGCCAGAGGGCAAACACTGGCTGACTCTGAGACGTTTAAGGGCGGCACCTGTGCTAGTGTTGAGGAGGGGTTTTAGCAACGTAATATAATATTGATGGAATCCAGCGAGGAATGTTGTTTCCGACTGATCGGCCCTTCCTTCATCCTGAAATTTGATAGGTAGAGTGGTGTGTCATTATTGTATCATATAGTTGATAGATAATTGAGTGGTCTGTCATTACTACGAGGGTAAATTAACAAGTAAGTCACAAATGGCTGAAGAAAAATAACTAACTATGATAACAACTTGAAACCAGTTTACTTGTTCACATACATTGTCCCGTAATTTCTCAACATAATTTCCACCAACATTGATGACGATATCCTATGGTTTTATCAGCTCTCCCAAACCGGATGCACAGAACTGCGTGCTCTGTTTTCTAAACCACGTTTTCACTTCACATTCAACTTTGGCGTCATTCGCGAAATGTCTCCCGCCAAGGTGGGTTTTTAGTGCACTTAGCCCCTAGCGATTTCCAGTAAAGCGGTGCATAGTTGGCTAGAAAAAGTTACGCGGGTGAGTCAATAAGTAAGTCACATAGTTCTTTGGGATGGCAGGTATGTGAGAACAGGGTACGTAGATCTATGCAATCGGTTTAGAAGAACTGATAAAACTATGGGATAAGTGCATCAATGTTGGTGGAAATTATGTTGAGAAATAACGTGACAATATATGTATACAAATAAACTGGTTTCAAGTTGTTATCATATTTAGTTATTTTTCTACAACCATTTGTGACTTACTTGTTAACTTACCCTCGTATATCCTGTAACTTGATAGATAATTGCGTGGTCTGTCATTACTGTATGTAATTCAAAGGTAATTGAGTGGTCTGTCATTTCTGAATCATGTAACTTGATAGGTAATTGAGTGGTCTGTCATTACTGCATCAGTTAACTTGATAGATAATTGAGAGGTCGGTCATTACTGTATTATGTAACTTGATAAGCTATTGAGTGGTCTGTAATTACTCTATCTGTAACTTGTTAAGTAATTGAGTTGTCTGCCATTACTGTATCATGTGACTTGATAGGTAACTGAGTGGCCTGTCATTACTTCGACCTGTAACTTGCTAGATAATTGAGTCGTATGTTATTACTGTATCCTTAACTTGTTAAGTAATTGAGTGGTCTGCCATTACTGTATCATGTAACTTGAAAGGTAATTGAGTGGTCTGTCATTACTTCATCCTATAACTTGCTAGATAATTGAGTCTACTGTCATTACTGTATCCTGTAACTTGCTAGATAATTTAACAATATTGTATCAGACATGTCACTCACATGAATATAGCAATGTTCTATAAGACATGTCACTCACATGAATATAGCAATGTTCTATAAGACATGCCACTCTACGTGAATATAGCAATGTTCTATAAGACATGCCACTCTACGTGAATATAGCAATGTTCTATAAGACATGCCACTCTACGTGAATATAGCAATGTTCTATAAGACATGCCACTCTACGTGAATATAGCAATGTTCTATAACACATGCTACGTTAATATAACAATGTTCTATAAGACATGCCACTCTACGTGAATATAGCAATGTTCTATAAGACATGTCACTCACATGAATATAGCAATGTTCTATAAGACATGTCACTCTACATGAATATAGCAATGTTCTATAAGACATGCCACTCTACATGAATATAGCAATGTTCTATAAGACATGTCACTCACATGAATATAGCAATGTTCTATAAGACATGTCACTCACATGAATATAGCAATGTTCTATAAGACATGCCACTCTACATGAATATAGCAATGTTCTATAAGACATGTCACTCACATGAATATAGCAATGTTCTATAAGACATGCCACTCTACGTGAATATAGCAATGTTCTATTAGGCATGACTCTCTACGTGAATATAGCAATGTTCTATAAGTATTGTCACTGGGGAGATCATTACTCCCTGTCAGAGAGGATCAGTGGTGAGATCATTACTCCCTGTCAGAGAGGATCAGTGGTGAGATCATTACTCCCTGTCAGAGAGGATCAGTGGTGAGATCATTACTCCCTGTCAGAGAGGATCAGTGGTGAGATCAATACTCCCTGTCAGAGAGGATCACTGGTGAGATCATTACTCCCTGTCAGAGAGGATCTGTGGTAGTGCACAACTGTTTGGGTCCGTGGCTGGGGGGTAGGCGGAAGTGACGGGGTCTTTGTTTGTCTTCCTCATTATCTAGGAGTCTGCAACATTTATGGGCGGTATCGTGAGTAAGTGTTTTCCATATATGGGCATTGTAGTTTCAGGGGCGGAAAATAGGTGACATGTTCAGGACTTGCGTGTCTGACTTTGTATCGCCCGGGGGGGGGGGGGGGGGAATGAGTACTGGAGAGTTGAATTTGACTAGCCACTAAAACTCGTAATTTTGTAACACAGGTGTATTGTTTCTCTGACTGGACACACAAGAGACAAGAGAAGCCCTGACACCTCACCTGTGCCGAGCAGGGGCGCAGCCTGGCCAGACGACCAGGTAGCGTGGGATGGGAACAGAGGTCGAGACAGCTCATACTTTTACAAACAGTGAGACTATAAAAGCCGGGCTCAGTCCTGGGCGAGAAGCTGGTTCACTGAAAGAGTTAGGTTCAACATAGCACATAGCTGGGTTCAACATTCATTAGGAGATATCGCTGTGGAATATTTGTTTCGTGAAATACTACACAGGACACAAACAGGTTCCAGAGAACACATATGAGCCTTGGTGTGATTTTTTATATATGCCCACAACTCCTAACTTATTGTAGTCCTTGCTTGTGAAATAACAGAACAGTGAAATATTAATGGACATAATCGATTATATAATTCAAACATATCATTTCGTGCTCACAGGATCAACAATCAGAGGAGTGAGCAACAGTTGTTGATCGTGGATTGATTCTTGTCGTGTGTGAAGATTGGACAGGGTGGTTGATTATGGATTGATTCTTTCTTATGTGATGATTGAACACATTTGTTGATCGTGAGTTGATTCTTGTCTTGTGTGAAATTTTGACACAGTTGTTGATCGCGGATTGTTGATTGTCTTGTGTGAATGTTGGATACAGTTGTTGATCGAGGATTGATTCATGACTTGTGTGAAGGTTGGACACGGTTGTTGATCGTGGATTGGTTCATGACTTGTGTGAAGGTTGGACACAGTTGTTGCTCGTGGATTGATGCATGTCTTGTGTGAAGGTTGGACATAATTGTTGATCGTGAATCGATGCGTGTCTTGTGTGAAGATTGGACATAATTGTTGATCGTGGATTAGTGCATGTTTTGTGTCAAGGTCGGACATAATTGTTGATCGTGAATTTATGCATGTCTTATGTGAAGGTTGGACACAATTGTTGATCGTGGATTGATGCTTGTCTTGTGTGAAGGCTTGACACAATTGTTGATCGTGGATTGATGCTTGTCTTGTGTGAAGGCTTGACACAATTGTTGATCGTGGATTGATGCTTGTCTTGTGTGAAGGCTTGACACAATTGTTGATCGTGGATTGATGCATATCTTGTGTGAGGGCTTGACATAATTGTTGATCGTGAATCGATGCATGTCTTGTGTGAAGATTGGACATAATTGTTGAATGTGGATTGATGCATGTCTTGTGTGAAGGTTGGACACAATAGTTGATCGTGGATTGATGCATGTCTTGTGTGAAGGTTGGACATAATAGTTGATCGTGGATTGATGCATATCTTGTGTGAAGGTTAGACATAGTTGTTGATGTACTAGTACTTCATTTATGAACAAGTTGGTAAAGACAACACTGAAGTGAAGCAGACACATGGATAAACGTGGTATCACTGACTACATAAAAATGAGCAGGGTTAAAGCAGCAATGTCTCACACGCATTCCGGCTCACCCACACCCACCCAGTCACGCCCACAGTGGATTATGTGTATAGTGTTCCTGCTGTATTTACTGGTGAGTATTTTCTTGTGTGTGTGTGTTTGTGTGTTTTCTACCTAATCTCAACCCTCAGACACTCGGATACTGTAACCACGCGACCCCTCACCACTCTCATTACCAAGTGCCGTGCCAACAATGACACGTATCATTTCATGTGCTGACACCACCACGTACCTGTTGTCTTCCTGTGTCTCTCCTTCGACAAATCTTTCCAGTTGTCACAACATGTTCCACTTTTTGTCTTCTCATAGTGTAGCAAAAATATAATACCTGCCTCCTTCTGATGTTTGCCTCCTTCTGATGTTTGCCTCCTTCTGATGTTTGCCTCCTTCTGATGTTTGCCTCCTTCTGATGTTTGCCTCTTTCTGAAGTTTGTGGTTATTTGTCTCTGTGTCCCATCCTCTCTGAAAACGTGTAGATGATTGGTTCTGGCTGTCCAATGAATGTTCAGCATTCTTCTGTAGAACAACATCTTTGAAGCCTCTAGCCTCCAGGGGGTATGACCACCCAAGCTGTGCTTACTGTAACTAGTAGCATAGAGTGTTACTTATTTCCACAGTTACGGTGTCACTAGTGACCATCCAATCGGTTGTTACTTAATCTGGTAGCATAGAGTGTTACTTATTTCCACAGTTACGGTGTCACTAGTGACCATCCAATCGGTTGTTACTTAATCTGGTAGCATATAGTGTTACTTATTTCCACAGTTACGGTGTCACTAGTGACCATCCAATCGGTTGTTACTTAATCTGGTAGCATAGAGTGTTACTTATTTCCACAGTTACGGTGTCACTAGTGACCATCCAATCGGTTGTTACTTAATCTGGTAGCATAGAGTGTTACTTATTTCCACAGTTACGGTGTCACTAGTGACCATCCAATCGGTTGTTACTTAATCTGGTAGCATAGAGTGTTACTTATTTCCACAGTTACGGTGTCACTAGTGACCATCCAATCGGTTGTTACTTAATCTGGTAGCATAGAGTGTTACTTATTTCCACAGTTACGGTGTCACTAGTGACCATCCAATCGGTTGTTACTTAATCTGGTAGCATATAGTGTTACTTATTTCCACAGTTACGGTGTCACTAGTGACCATCCAATCGGTTGTTACTTAATCTGGTAGCATAGAGTGTTACTTATTTCCACAGTTACGGTGTCACTAGTGACCATCCAATCGGTTGTTACTTAATCTGGTAGCATAGAGTGTTACTTATTTCCACAGTTACGGTGTCACTAGTGACCATCCAATCGGTTGTTACTTAATCTGGTAGCATATAGTGTTACTTATTTCCACAGTTACGGTGTCACTAGTGACCATCCAATCGGTTGTTACTTAATCTGGTAGCATAGAGTGTTACTTATTTCCACAGTTACGGTGTCACTAGTGACCATCCAATCGGTTGTTACTTAATCTGGTAGCATAGAGTGTTACTTATTTCCACAGTTACGGTGTCACTAGTGACCATCCAATCGGTTGTTACTTAATCTGGTAGCATAGAGTGTTACTTATTTCCACAGTTACGGTGTCACTAGTGACCATCCAATCGGTTGTTACTTAATCTGGTAGCATAGAGTGTTACTTATTTCCACAGTTACGGTGTCACTAGTGACCATCCAATCGGTTGTTACTTAATCTGGTAGCATATAGTGTTACCTGTGTCCACAGTTACGGTGTCACTAGTGACCATCCAATCGGTTGTTACTTAATCTGGTAGCATAGAGTGTTACCTGTGTCCACAGTTACGGTGTCACTAGTGACCATCCAATCGGTTGTTACTTAATCTGGTAGCATAGAGTATTACCTGTGTCCACAGTTAAGGTGTCACTTAAACATATGAAAGCTGGCAAGGCCCCCGGTGCAGATAACACCACAACAGAAATGATTAAAGCTTTAGAAGAATTTGGACTAGATCAAGTCACCAGACTGCTGAACACATTATATGATACTGGAGATATACCTCCTGAATTATGTAATACTATATTTATTGCAATCCCAAAGAAATCAGGAGCCTTAGAATGTGATCAACATAGAACGTCAGTTAGTATAATGAGTCACATCACAAAGATTTTGCTACCAATTATCATGCAAAGAGTGAGGAAGAAGATACAACCTGAAATAGGGGAAGAACGGAATGTAGAAGATGTAAATGTAATCAGCATTGGAGGACGAAACATCAATAACATTAGATATGCAGATGATCCAGTATTGATTGCAGACAATGCACAAGATCTACAACAATTAGTAGACGCAGATGTGGTACATAGTGAGCAGTTGGGGTTGGAATTAAATTGTAAGAAGACACAGGTTATGGTCGTCACTAGGAAGAACGAAGTACCACAATGTAATATACAAGTAACTGGGAATATTCTTTAACAAGTGAATCGGTACAATTATCTCGGAACAGTCATAACATCTGATGGGAGATGCCTTGAAGAGATTAGAACAAGAATTGTCATGGCGAAAGTACCTTTAGCAAGATGAAAAACATTCTGACCAATAAAAATATGTCAATTGAAACGAGAAAAAGAGTGTTGAGGGGATACATAGAGTCTGTTCTTTTGTATGGATGTGAAACTTGGACAATGTGCAGTCAAGCTGAAAAACATCTGATGGCTGCAGAAATGTCGTTTCTGAGGAAAATGCAACGAATACAAAGGACAGACAGAAAAACCAATGACCAAGTACTACAGGAGACAAATGAAAATCGTAAATTGATTAGAGAAATTAGACGTCAACATTTTTTGGACATGTTATGAGAAGAAATGGACTGGAAAACTTTGTGACAACTGGCAAGATCGAAGGGAACAGACCCAGAGGAAGACCGAGAGGAAAATACCTGGTTGGCTTGGCCACATGGCATGGTCGAGACAGGAACACTGAGCTGATCCACGACGCTGGTGATCGAGTGAAATGGCGAGTCATAACCGCCCACGCTTTCCGGCATGCCACATGATTGATTGATTGAGTGACCACCCAAGCTGTGCTTACTGAAACTGGTAGCATTTAGTGTTACGTGTGCGCACAGTTACAGTGTCATTAGTGACCATCCTTCTAGTCAGGTCTTAATCAGATATGACCGAACTACCGTATGACAATAGACGATACTACCTGCTTTCTGTCAGCGCCGAATGTTGGGCGGCGCTTACCAAACCCGACACCCCACATTGTGCCAACGGCTTCGGGGGGAAGAGCGCAATTGGAAGGGTACAAGCCTTACCCTGGTGCGAGAAAATGCAACCTAAATAAAATGGCAGACCAGGCCCTAAGCCTTGGTTGGCAACTGGTCTAGGATCGAAACTCCAACAGGTGGATAATTAGAGCATTGTTTTGCTGATCCGGCAGCTTCTGCAGCTTGTCTTGTTCCAGATGTATTGGTGTTACCATTCCCCTGGAGTCAGCTAGGCAGGCCGAGAGAGGGATCATGCTTCATGGGCAACACATGGTCTCTATATTTGAGCCCAGGCTTTGTGCTATGGAGAGGTATAACTCCATCCCTGGTCTTAAAAGGTCTCTGAATCAAAGCGAGAGATAGCTCTTTATAAGTCCTTGTCGATTGGCGTAGACATGAGGCGCCAAGGGTTGCCTCCGACGGTGGGAGACACCTACAGGTGTCACTGATCAGCTACCGCCCGCCTCAAGCTGGGCAACCCCCAGCCAGTTGGGTGCTGATCCGCCACAGCCTGCCTGATTCAATGGGTGCTTGGGGCTACGACAAAATCTGAATCGAAGGCTGTGAAACCAATGCACCAGGTACTAATTTTTAAAAAAAAGAAAAATAGAAACCTCAAGCTACGGCTTGTAACCTGGAACGTAAGAACCATGTGTCCAGGATTTTTCACTGACCTGACGAAAATTGACGATGTGAGAAAAACGGCTGTGATTGATGCTGAACTCAATCGTCTTAACATTGATATTCCTGGCCTGGAGGAGACTCGCCTCGCTGAGGAAGGGTTACTCAGGGAAAACAATTACACATGTTTTTGGAATAGTAGAGGGCAGACAGAAAAAAGGCTACATGGCGTGGGCTTTGCAGTGAAGGATTAGCTACTGGGAATGATTGAAATTCCTGCTGGAGGTAATGAAAGACTAATATCCCTGCGCTTGGCAACCTTTGTGGTTTTGCAACCATTATCACTGCATATGCACCGACACTCGATTCCTCTGATGATGTGGATGAGTCTTTCTATGAGGAGTTAGACTCCGTGATCAAAGCCGTTCCAAAATCCGACTACATTTATATGTTAGGTGTTTTCAATGCTTGCGTGGACAAGGACTCGAGTTCATGGCCGGTGTGCCTTGGAAAATACAACATCAGTCGCATGAATGAAAATGGGCAAAAGCTGTTGGAGCATTGCACCAGAAATGATCTTGTTTGTTAAACAAAAGAGTAGCGCAAGGTCACATGGAAACATCCAAGATCCGGCCATTGGTATCAGCTGGACTTCATTATCACACGGAAGCAACTTCTGAACCAAACATCATTAACTCGAAGTTACCACAGTGCTGACTGTGATACAGATCATTCTTTGGTTGTCGCAAGGGTTAGACTGAGAACAAAGAGAATCGACACAGCTAAACACAAATCTAACCCCAGGATTAATGCAGGATTAATATTATTAACATCCACGATCCTGATAAGTGCTTTATCTTCCAACAACAGCTTGAACACGCTTTGACTGATACATTAGAAAATTGTACAGCAAGTGAAAAGTGAGGTAAACCTAAGAAAACTCTTTATAAAACAGCGGTAGTGGTTTACGGCACTGTGTATCATAAGAGACAGGACTGATTTGCGGCAAACAGCCAGACACTGCAGTCCTTGATTGATACAAAGAAGATAGCTCTCTTAAGAAACAAGGAAAGAGCAACGTGTAACACTCTCAGTGAGAGGAAGGATGTGCGAAAGGCTACCAGGCAGTGTGCAAATGACTATTGGATCAAGTTATGTGATTCCATTCAAATCGCAAGTGATAAGGGAAACATCAGACGTATGTATGAAGGGATAAAGAAAGCCTGTGGTCCATTGATCAAAAGAAGTGCTCCACTGAAAACCTTGAATGGAGAAATCATCACTGATAAGAAACAGCAGATGGATAGATGGGTAGAGCACTATTTGGAGCTTTACTCAAGTGAGACCAAACTAGCGGATGATGCCCTCAACGCCATAGAGGCTCTACCAACTCTTGACCACCTGGACACACTTCCCACCATAACAGAAGTTAAGTATGCTATAAATGAACTTGCATCTGGCAAGGCTCCATGTAGGGATGGGATTCCAATAGAGGTTATCAGGAGTGGGCAAGACACAGTCACTCTACAGATCCACCAGCTAATAGAGCCATGTTGGCGAGAAAGACAAATCCCACAGGATTTCAAAGATTCAAGCAACATAACACTGTACTAGAACAAGGCCGCTCGGAGAGACTGCAACAACTATAGGGGTATCTCACTTCTGTGTATTGGTGGGAAATTATTTGCCAGAATTGTTCTGTGCAGACTTCAAGTCCTAGTAGATCAAGTCTACCCCGAATCACAGTGTGGCTTTCGACAGAACCGGTCTACCATTGATATGATATTCTCATTGCGACAAATGCAAGAAAAATGCCGTGAACAGAATCAACCACTGTTTATTGCCTTCATCGACCTCACAAAGGCGTTTGATTTGGTCAGTCGTGGGGGTCATTTCAAAGCACTAAAGAAGATTAGCTGTCCACCAACTCTTCTGTCCATTGTGGAATCGTTCTACACAAGCATGAAGGGTATAATCAAGTTTGATGGTGCAACTTCTGAAGAGTTTGAAATCAAGAGTGGAGTTAAGAAAGATTGTGTACTAGCTCCCACCCTCTTTGGAATATACTTTTCACTTCTACTGAAATATGCCTTTCGTGATCAGGATGGTGGTATATACATTCACTCACGCTCAGATGGTGGCCTTTACAATGCTCAGAGACTGAAGGCCAAGACCAAAAATTAGGAGGGTACTGATCAGAGAGTTGCTTTGTTGCAGATGATGCTGCATAAAAAAGAGAAAGTGATATTGCAATTACGACGCACTCTGAGGAAGAATTACAATGACTACTATCTGCATTCTCCAATGCTTGTTCTGAATTTGGTTTAACAATTAATAGAAAGAAGACCCAGATTATGTCACAAGGTGCACATGGGGTACTATCAATCTTTATTGACGACGCCGAACTGGAGATAGTAGACCATTTTATATATTTAGGATCAGTGGTAAATAGCAAATGATCCCTAGATCAGGAAATCAACATCAGGCTTGGCACGGCAGCAACAACAATGAACAGGAAGCTTACTGCCAAAACAAAAGTCCTTGTCTATCAAGCCTGTGTCCTTAGTACTCTTCTTTATGGCAGTGAAGCCTGGTCAACTTACTCACACCAAGAGAAACGTTTAAACAGCTTTCATATGCGGTGTCTGCAAAAAATACTTGGTATTAAGTGGCAAGATAAAATCACAAATACTGAAGTATTGGAAAGATCAGGTTGTGTGACGGTTTATTCCATGCTCAGTCTTCGTAGACTTAGATGGATAGGACATGTTAGGAGGGTGGATGATGGTAGAATACCAAAGGACATCTTTTTAGGGGAATTACAGATGGGTAAGAGATCTCGGGGTCGGCCTCTACTACGATATAAGGATGTGTGTAAGCGGGAAATGATTGATACAGGCATTGATAATGCACATTGGGAGCAAGTCGCCGCTGAACGTGTTACATGGAGGGCAAATATCAGAAGTGCAATAAAGGCAAAAGAGAAAATGATTGAAGATAAGTCTCACACCGAGCGTGCGAGACGTAAGATGGTGCATAATGGTGGAAATGACCACGTGTTCACATGCATCCACTGTGGACGAATATTCAGCGGGAATTGGCCTTATCAGTCACAATTGCTACCGCCTCGGGTTGTAGTTATTATGCCTTTTTGAAGCACAATGTAACAAACTATCGTCTGTCAAGACGGCAAGGTGCCTATAGTGACCATCCTAGCTGTTGTTACTTAAACTGGTAGCATATAGTGTTACGTGTGCCCACAGTTACGGTGTCACTGGTGAGCCTGTGTTGACTGGTGATATATATTAGTTTGTTAGTTAGTCGAGGTTCCAACTTCACAGCAACGGGTCGTCCCCATTATGGTCCGTTCCTGTGCCAGTGAATATCACACAAAATGCTCCCACTGCCCAATGTGAAAAGTGGAACAGTCAGGAGTTTCAACAAGCCAACAGCCAGCACAGATACACTGTGCATAATGCCGCCGCCAGAATGCCAACACAAGAGTCCTCCACGAAAACCACAGTTCATCGTCGATGGAATCGGCAGCCACTAGAAAGACTTCATTGACCCGGGTTTTATCCCGTATGGCTCGGTCTCTTTCTGTAGGCCGAATCGCCGAAAGCGCCGCACAAAGCACGAACTCTGTAGCTCCAGCGATGACTCCCAGTATATATATATGCAATATAAAAACACGATGTACAGGAAATCTTCACAAAACACATTTACGGAAAACAAATGGACGCTGCGGCAACATGCCTACATCCACAAACAAACACAACAAAACACAACAACTTATCAATTGCTGAGATGACAATAAAATGAATATAAAAGTGTAAACACAGACCTGCCTTGTGAGGTACCAGAGACAGACGTGTGTATGATACAATCACACAGATAGAACTAAGGCAGACATGTGTATGATACAATCACACAGACCGAAGTATAGATAGACGTGTGTATGATACAGTCACACAGACAGAAATAAAGGCAGACATGTGTATGATACAATCACACCGACTGAGTATAGATAGACGTGTGGATGATAAAATCACACAGACCGAACTAAAGACAGACATGTGTATGATACAATCACACAGACTGAGTATAGATAGACGTGTGGATGATAAAATCACACAGACCGAACTAAAGACAGACATGTGTATGATACAATCACACAGACTGAGTATAGACAGACATATGTATGAGTCTCTGTGGCGAAGTGGTCAAGCCGTTTGCCTCGTGTTCCGAAGGTTGTGGGTTCGATTCCGGGCCGCACCCTTCGGTTTACGAGTTAAATGTTTCGGAGACTCCTGTGGGTCGTCGCTAAAAGCAACGGAGTTCGTGCTTTGTGCGACGCTTTCCGCGCTGCGGAAAAAGACCGAGCCATATGGGATAAAACCCGGAGCGAAGAAGTCGACCATGTCGACTTTTAAGCGACTATTTTTATATGTATGATACAATCACACAGACTGAGTATATACATACATATGTATGATACAATCACACAGACTGAGTATATACATACATATGTATGATACAATCACACAGACTGAGTATATACATACATATGTATGATACAATCACACAGACTGAGTATATACATACATATGTATGATACAATCACACAGACTGAGTATATACATACATATGTATGATACAATCACACAGACTGAGTATATACATACAAATGTATGATACAATCACACAGACTGAGTATATACATACATATGTATGATACAATCACACAGACTGAGTATATACATACATATGTATGATACAATCACACAGACTGAGTATATACATACAAATGTATGATACAATCACACAGACTGAGTATATACATACATATGTATGATACAATCACACAGACTGAGTATATACATACATATGTATGATACAATCACACAGACTGAGTATATACATACATATGTATGATACAATCACACAGACTGAGTATATACATACATATGTATGATACAATCACACAGACTGAGTATATACATACATATGTATGATACAATCACACAGACTGAGTATATACATACAAATGTATGATACAATCACACAGACTGAGTATATACATACATATGTATGATACAATCACACAGACTGAGTATATACATACATATGTATGATACAATCACACAGACTGAGTATATACATACAAATGTATGATACAATCACACAGACTGAGTATATACATACATATGTATGATACAATCACACAGACTGAGTATATACATACATATGTATGATACAATCACACAGACTGAGTATATACATACATATGTATGATACAATCACACAGACTGAGTATATACATACATATGTATGATACAATCACACAGACTGAGTATATACATACATATGTATGATACAATCACACAGACTGAGTATATACATACATATGTATGATACAATCACACAGACTGAGTATATACATACATATGTATGATACAATCACACAGACTGAGTATATACATACATATGTATGATACAATCACACAGACTGAGTATATACATACATATGTATGATACAATCACACAGACTGAGTATATACATACATATGTATGATACAATCACACAGACTGAGTATATACATACATATGTATGATACAATCACACAGACTGAGTATATACATACATATGTATGATACAATCACACAGACCGAGTATATACATACATATGTATGATACAATCACACAGACCGAGTATATACATACATATGTATGATACAATCACACAGACTGAGTATATACATACATATGTATGATACAATCACACAGACTGAGTATATACACACATATGTATGATACAATCACACAGACTGAGTATATACATACATATGTATGATACAATCACACAGACTGAGTATATACATACATATGTATGATACAATCACACAGACTGAGTATATACATACATATGTATGATACAATCACACAGACTGAGTATATACATACATATGTATGATACAATCACACAGACCGAACTAAAGGCAGGCATATGTATGATACAATCACAAGGACCCGCGTGTCTGCTCCATTCACTGGGTCATTAATTGATTACTCGATCACATCTTTGGTTCCTCACTCACTCATGTGCTGTCTTTGATTTATCACCTGTTTGTGCTGCATCTTTGATTTATCACTGACATGTCTATCCTGTCATCGTGGACCTGCCACCTGTCTATGCTGTCATCGTGGACCTGCCACCTGTCTATGCTGTCATCGTGGACCTGCCACCTGTCTATGCTGTCATCGTAGACCTGCCACCTGTCTATGCTGTCATCGTGGACCTGCCACCTGTCTATGCTGTCATCGTGGACCTGCCACCTGTCTATGCTGTCATCGTAGACCTGCCACCTGTCTATGCTGTCATCGTGGACCTGCCACCTGTCTATGCTGTCATCGTAGACCTGCCACCTGTCTATGCTGTCATCGTGGACCTGCCACCTGTCTATGCTGTCATCGTGGACCTGCCACCTGTCTATGCTGTCATTCTGTAGAAAGTTCACTGCTGCAGGATCAGGAACAAAACACAAGAACAGCGGCTGCAGCAGGATATAACAATATAGATTACAAACAATTAGTTATATTTATCTCCCGCGAAAAGAAGAGACCTACTAAATACAGACACACCGTACATACCTTACACAGGACTCCATACAGGTGAAAACTGAGGGAGAATTATCCAAAACCAGAAACAATCAATAAATATATAGAAATGAAGTAATAAAATTTTAAAAAAATAAAAATAAAATAAGTGTTATAGGACACAAAGGACAGCCGATTAGAGGGAAACGTCGGTTGTCCTTTGTGTCCTATAATTCTTATTTTATTTAATTATTTCATTTCTATATATGTATTGATTGTTTCTGATTTTTGATAATTCTCATCTGTTTTCACCTGTATGGAGTCCTGTGTAAGGTATGTACGGTGTGTCTGTATTTAGTAGGTCTCTTCTTTTCGCGGGAGCTAAATATACTTAATTGTTTGCAATCCACACAGTAGTCAGGTTGGGGCCAGACATTGGCAACGACGTGAAGTCCCTCCTTGGGTGTCTCATCAGCATCATGTGCCGTGCTGGTAAACCGTGACGGCCATGGTTGGCCACCTGACACGATCACCAGTCGTGGATCAGCGCTGTATTCTTATCTCAGGTATGCCACGTGGCCTAGCCATCCAGGTATGTATCTCTCTACTTTTCCCTTCAACCTTTCCCGAACAGTTTTTCAGCTGATTTCACCTGGTAATATGCCAAACAAGTCTTGACTGTTTACTTTTGATTTCTCTCATCTTCTTACGGTTTTAATTTGTTTCTTGAAGGTTAGGAAGATAGAGACAGACATGTGAATGATACAATCACACAGACTGAACTAGATACATGCTAGGAAATTAAACCACTTCCACACAGTCTGCCTTAGGAAGCAATTGAAGATTAAATGGTAAGACAATATCCCAGACACTGAAGTTCTAGAGGGGGCGTCCAAGCCCAGCATCCACACTCTGCTGGTGAGGAATCAGATTCGCTGGGCTAGTCATTTGGCTCGCATGCTGGATCACAGGCTCCCTGTGCGAATTGTTTGCGGCGAGCTGTGTTGTGGTGGGCGATCCCAGAGCGGCCAGAGGAAACGCTTTAAGGACATTCTGAAATCTCATTGAAAACTTTTGGAATTCATCTTGACACCTGGGAGACTGCTGTCAGAGACCGGAATTCGTGGCATACATCATTACGCAAGGGTGCAGTCACTTGTGAAGCAAACAGGACTGCAAGAGCTGTGAAGAAAAGGCTGGACAGAAAAACCACTGCACGACATGCGTCTCCTGGAGCGTCAGGCATTCTTTGCCCACATTGTCAAAGAACATTTCGAGCCAAAATAGGCATTATCAGCCATCTTAGAACTCACGGCTCCATACTTTCAAACAAATTTTGATGAAATAAATGGTCATCGTCACTCTTAATGGATAAACAAAGTTTCTTGAAGGACTGATGTGTCTAACCGTGACTAACTTGTATACGACATTAGCGATACAATTCTCTTCCTCCCAAGGTTGTTGCCGTGGACAGTACGGCCAGGGTTCTAGTGGACATCCAGGCCTTCGACAACCCCAACAACCTGAAGATGGACGGCCTGTGCTGTGATGGGGAGCTAAGCGGTGACGTCTGTGCTGACGAGTGTGAAAATAGTATCACTGCCTGCCTGGGCACAAGGTTGGCCACTCAATGACCGCTGTGTCCTGTTCTATTCAATGTGTGATTGCCCGTGTTTCATAATACTCTCACTGACCGATATGTCCTGTTATATACAATGTGTGATTGTCCGTATGTTATAATACACTCACTGACCGATATGTCCTGTTATATTCAAACTGTGATTGTCCGTATGTTATAATATATTCACTGACAGATATGTCCTGTTATATTCAATCTGTGATTCTCCGTGTGTTATAATAGACTCACTGACCGATATGTCATGTTCTATCCAATCTGTGATTGTCCGTATTTCATAATAGATTCACTGACCGCTGTTTCTTGTTCTATACAATGTCTGAATGTGGTATACTCATGATTTCTGTTTCCCTGTGTTGTGCCCAGTACAATGTCTGATTGTAGTATAATCATTATTTCTGTTTCCCTGTACAATGCCTGATTGTGGTATACTCATGATTTCTGTTTCCCTGTGTTGTGCCCTGTACAATGTCTGATTGTTGTATACTTATTCTCCGTGATATAAAATGGACTCACTGTTGAAGTATATTGTCAGCCCAACGTGCTCATGATCAAATGTTGGTGAACTTTATTGTTTTACAATATTCATTTGTGAACGCCCAGACTCTAATGTGAACCTAGCGGATCTATTTGATTGATATTGCTAAACATAATTGAATGGGCTATTATTTGCTTTGTTTTGCATCTACTAGAATATAATTTAAATACGCCAGACTAGCCAACATGAGACATGTCACCACATTCAAGGAAAGGCATGTGACCGCGTTTCAACCGATTACACCTGTCCGTCTTTCACACTGTGACAGCCGCAGTCATTGAATACAGGATGTAGGTGAGTGAAAATAGCTGGAGTGCATTGAGAAGTAGGGGTGACCTGTCGTCGGCTGAAACATTTCATTAGTTAAATACACCTACAGGAACACCAAACTCGGGTTGGGCTTTGTTGACTAACCTCCACTCCCGCTGCGCTGTTTGTTTTTGGTAATTTGGAGTTATTTTGAGATCGGTCGGTCCTGAGCTAATGTGACAATCGCAGTTTGTTGATCAAATTGTTACCTATCACCGTGTTCAAATAAGTGCTCAATTTAGCAGAGATCATTGTTCAAACAGCGGAGCGGACATCCCAGCACACGGTCTTCAGTATAGACAGTTGTCTGTGAAATGGCTCGCCTGCATGTGTCAGTAGTGACGTGTTACGTGTATACTACTGCAGTATCTATGGACCTACATGTGTCAGCAGTGTCACGTGTATACTGCTACAGTATCTATGTATCGACATGTGCTAGAAGTGTCACGCGTATACTGCTGTAGTATCTATGTATCTACGTGTGCTAGAAGTGCCGTGTCACGTGTATACTGCTGTAGTATCTATGTATCTACATGTGCTAGAAGTGTCACGTGTCTACTGCTGCAGTATCTATGTATCAACAATTGAACCTGCGACAGAATGAGCCTGTAACCAACAAAGGCGGTCACTGGGTGTCAACCTTACCCATTGGCGAGTGGCCCCTGGTACAGCGGGCTGCCTTAAACACACTGGACAATATGTTCAACATATCAATGACCTTGTAGCCCTGTCAATCAATATTTTAACACCCAGTCTACCCCTGTCCCAAACCCCCACCAATCCACCTCTGACCCCGACCACAACCAGTCCATCCCTGCACCGACCCCCAATAGTCCACCTCTGCCCCGACCCCCACTAGTCCACCCCTGCCCCGACCCCACTAGTCCACCTCTGACCCTGACTCCCACTAGTCCACCCCTACCCCGACCCCCACTAGTCCACCCCTGCCCCGACCCCACTAGTCCACCTCTGACCCTGACTCCCACTAGTCCACCCCTACCCCGACCCCCACTAGTCCACCTCTGCCTCGACCTCCACTAGTCCACCTCTGACCCTGACACCCACTAGTCCACCCCTGCCCCGACCTCCATTAGTCCACCTCTGCCTCGACCTCCACTAGTCCACCTCTGACCCTGACACCCACTAGTCCACCCCTGCCCCGACCCCACTAGTCCACCTCTGACCCTGACACCCACTAGTCCACCCCTGCCGCGACCCCCACTAGTCCACCTCTGACCCTGACTCCCACTAGTCCACCTCTGACCCTGACTCCCACTAGTCCACCTCTGACCCTGACTCCCACTAGTCCACCTCTGACCCTGACTCCCACTAGTCCACCTCTGACCCTGACACCCAATAGTCCACCTCTGCCCCGACCCCCACTAGTCCACCCCTGCCCCGACCCCACTAGTCCACCTCTGACCCTGATTCCCACTAGTCCACCCCTACCCCGACCCCCACTAGTCCACCTCTGCCTCGACCTCAACTAGTCCACCTCTGACCCTGACACCCACTAGTCCACCCCTGCCCCGACCTCCATTAGTCCACCTCTGCCTCGACCTCCACTAGTCCACCTCTGACCCTGACACCCACTAGTCCACCCCTACCCCGACCTCCACTAGTCCACCTCTGCCTCGACCCCCACTAGTCCACCCCTGCCCCGACCCCACTAGTCCACCTCTGACCCTGACACCCACTAGTCCACCCCTACCCCGACCTCCACTAGTCCACCTCTGCCTCGACCCCCACTAGTCCACCCCTGCCCCGACCCCACTACTCCACCTCTGACCCTGACACCCACTAGTCCACCCGTGCCCCGACCTCCATTAGTCCACCTCTGCCTCGACCTTCACTAGTCCACCTCTGACCCTGACACCCACTAGTCCACCCCTGCCCCGACCTCCATTAGTCCAACTCTGCCTCGACCTCCACTAGTCCACCTCTGACCCTGACACCCACTAGTCCACCCCTGCCCCGACCCCACTAGTCCACCTCTGACCCTGACACCCACTAGTCCACCCATGCCGCGACCCCCACTAGTCCACCTCTGACCCTGACTCCCACTAGTCCACCTCTGACCCTGACTCCCACTAGTCCACCTCTGACCCTGACTCCCACTAGTCCACCTCTGACCCTGACTCCCACTAGTCCACCTCTGACCCTGACACCCAATAGTCCACCTCTGCCCCGACCCCCACTAGTCCACCCCTGTCCCGACCCCACTAGTCCACCTCTGACCCTGACTCCCACTAGTCCACCCCTACCCCGACCCCCACTAGTCCACCTCTGCCTCGACCTCAACTAGTCCACCTCTGACCCTGACACCCACTAGTCCACCCCTGCCCCGACCTCCATTAGTCCACCTCTGCCTCGACCTCCACTAGTCCACCTCTGACCCTGACACCCACTAGTCCACCCCTACCCCGACCTCCACTAGTCCACCTCTGCCTCGACCCCCACTAGTCCACCCCTGCCCCGACCCCACTAGTCCACCTCTGACCCTGACACCCACTAGTCCACCCCTACCCCGACCTCCACTAGTCCACCTCTGCCTCGACCTCCACTAGTCCACCTCTGACCCTGACACCCACTAGTCCACCCCTGCCCCGACCTCCATTAATCCACCTCTGCCTCGACCTTCACTAGTCCACCTCTGACCCTGACACCCACTAGTCCACCCCTGCCCCGACCTCCATTAGTCCACCTCTGACCCCGACCCCCACTAGTCCACCGCTGATCCTGACACCCACTAGTCCACCCTTTCCCCGACCCCACGAGACTACCCCTTCCCCGACCCCACCAGTCTACCCATTCCCCGACCCCACCAGTCCATCCCTTCCCTGACCCTACCAGTCCACCCCTTCCCCGACCCCACCAGTCCACACCTTCCCTGACCCTACCAGCCCACCCATTCCCCGACCCACACCTACCCCCGGCCAATAGTGGGCCCGGTCCCAGACCCCCACCCTTTCAACAGTAGCCAACAGGACCGGAGTGTGGCAGGACCCGATTGTCCTACATATATCGACTTGTGGTGCATTCCTTCTCATGGTAAGGCACGGAGGCAGAGAACTGTTCCCATCACCTGGTAAACTGTGCTGCAGTCGTAACTTATTTACACGACCCCAGAATGTATGTGTTACTAGCAGAAAGCGAGCAAGAGTTACAAAACCTAGTGGAACAAGTAAACATGCATAGTGCAGAATGTGGCTTAGATATTAACAAAAAACAAAAACCGTAAATAATTAGGAGTGGAAAGGAAAGGCCATCACAGTAAATGGGGAGATACCAGAACAAGTAACAAGTTTCTTCTATCATGGACTGTAATAAAAGGGGGGGGGGGGGAAGTCGCTTAAAAGTCGACAGGGTCGACTTCATTGCACCGGGTTTTTATCCCATATGGCTCGGTCTCTTTCCGCAGCGTGGAAAGCGTCGCACAAAGCATGAACTCCGCAGCTCTACCGACGATCCCCAGGAATCTCCAAAAATCACCCGTGAACCGAAGGACGCGGCCCGGAAACGAACCCACAACCTTCGGAGCCCCAGTCAAATGGCTTGATTACTTCGCCACGGAGACTCCTATAATAAGTGGAATAGAAGTCAAAAAGAGAATAGGAATGGCCAAAAATGCTCTCAACGGCATGCAATCAGTATTAACGTCAAGAGAGATTAACGATGCATTAAGAATGAGAATTGTCAAATGCTACGTATATTCAACGCTACTGTATGGCTCGGAAGCCTGGACATTGAACAAGCAACTAGAAAGTCGCATAGAAGCCCTGGAGATGTGGATATACAGACGAATAGGTCATATTTCATGGAAACAAATACAATCAAATGCAGAGGTTCTAGAAAAACTGGGAATGAAGAGAAAGATGATGAAAGAAATAAAAGAGGAGACAAGTGAAATATTTCGGCCACGTTAAAAGACATAATACTCTTATAAAAAACCATACTGGAAGGCAAGGTTGAGGGCAAGCGAGCAAGAAGTAGACAACGATACAAGTGGGAGGATAACATCAAGAGATGGACAAACATCAGCCTGACAGAATATACAGTCAGGGCGAGAGACAAACAGTGTTTGAGGTCCATTGCAGCCAACCTTCATTGTGTAGACGGCGCCTGATTTATTGATAGATAGATAGATTGATTGATTGATTGATTGATTGGCTGATTGATTGGTTGGTTGACTGATTGATTGATTGAGAATGTATGGCTGGTTGGCGTGGATGGCCACCACTTAACATGGGAACGGTTGTGGAACTCTCCAGCCTGTGACGTCAGCATGGCCGAATGGCTCACAGCGCTCATTCTCTAGCTTCCGGTGTCTTGATGCCGAATTAGCGAGTTCAACCCCCATACCGATCAGTTAGTTGGAGTGAAATGTCGACTTCTCGTCCTTTATTTGGGGATGTAAATTACAAGTAACCCAGAAGACGAAGTGGGGTCTCCTGATGTTGAGGGACACTGGTATAGTTCAAAGCGCGTAAATAAAAATTCTCCAGCCAGTCTGGGGCAGACATGGACGTCCTACACCAGGATGGAGACAGGCTGTCAGTGACATAGTTTAAGTATACAGTACATTCAGGTGAAGTTCAGGCAGCGCCCGCCATGTTTGACGTCTGCCCACACAGGGAGTACGAGGATTGGTGGCATCAAAGAGCCGACTTGTGACTCAAAGAGCGGGCAACGATAGCGCCTGTAGTCGTACCTCAGTCAGAAGTCATGCTCCTCAAACGCACACACGCACACATCACACACACATACATCACACACACTCCACCTTAGGCCAGGTGTGGTGAGTGGGACAGTACGGATGGTCGCGGCGATGACATATCTGTGACAGTGTGACTAGTACTGGAACACTAGATATCCGTGAGAGTCAATAGCTGGCTATTTGTATGACGTGTATTGACTTCAAGTACTTTTTGTGACTCTTGGGCATTCCTTTATGACTGTGCAGCCATGCTAACGACTTTCTCCGTAATCCCGTATATTCACGTGGGTAACGCAGCTGGGGGAGACTCCGTAGCTCATAGCGTCGCGTTGGTTACTTAAGTGGGTATGTTAGCCGGCCGCTCAGAAAGCAATGGCAAACTACTGAGCGTAATCTTGCCAAGACTTCAACAGCAGCTGAAAGATGCTGGTGTTGACTGTAATGTCCTGTAAAGGATATGCGACAAAACAATCTCATTCTACAAGTGAACAAGAGGAGACAGAACTGTATAGCTCAGTATCATTCATCAGGGCAGGATTTATGCGCCTTCTCCGCATGTCAGAAATATACGAAAGTGACAGCGTACATCAGGTGTGACTTTTGTTGTCAGCATGGAGAGCCGTGTCGACAGACATCAGCTGTAAATGTACACCAAATGCATTGGTGTAATGTACATCACAAACTCACTGCACGACTACGTCTGCTACTTCTGCGCCCTGGTATATCATATTGGTGTAATGTCTTCCTCTATGTCTGTCTCCACTCTTCTTGTCCCTGTATGGTTAGGTCTGTCACTATTTCTGCCTCTACTCTTGTCCGTGCATTGTTAGGTCTTTCACTATTTCTGCCTCTACTCTTGTCCGTGCATTGTTAGGTCTTTCACTATTTCTGCCTCTACTCTTGTCCGTGCATTGTTAGGTCTTTCACTATTTCTGCTTCTACTCCTCCAGATTAACACGAGATATCGTAAAGATTGTGTCATCACATTGCATGTTCATGAATATTTTACATTGAGATAGATAAACACGAGATGACGGGAAGATTATAGCATCACATTGAATGTCCACGAATGTGTTTCAGTGAGTGGGACCCCTGCTCGCTGGCCATGGTCAGGAGGGATTACATCGAGTCACCTGACGGTACCTACAGCCCCATATCTTTTGATCTGCCTACCTGGCCGGTGAGTATCCTCTTGTCGGGTGTGTGTGGGCTTGAACGTCTCTTCTAATCGTATTAGTATCCCAGTAGTCAGCATCGTTATTTCATAAAACTTCTTTTTTCTTCCTTCCTTATCTTCTTCTTTGTCGTATTCTTGCATTATTCATTTATTCTCTCTCTCTCTCTCTCTCTCTCTCTCTCTCTCTCTCTCTCTCTCTCTCTCTCTCTCTGTTTATTTCTGCCTGTCTGTCTTCCTCTCCGCATACAATGTCACTAATTGTTACCTTGCCTTCCGTCCCAGGGTTCAGTTCTGACCACACTTTACGTAGATGACCAGGACACGCTGGAGCGACAAGCCATCGACATGCTCCAGTTTTGGTTTAACACGTCCACGCCGCTGACCAACCAGGTGCTCATTACCCGCGGCAACTACAGCGTGCTCCACATCAATGGCAGCAGGCCGGTTCTACCCACACTGTAAGTTCTCACCTGTAATTGTCACCTATTCTACCCACGCTGTAAGTTATCACCTTAATTGTCACTTGTTCTACCCACGCTGTAAGTTCTCACCTGTAATTGTCACTTGTTCTACCCATTCTGTAAGTTCTCACCTGTAATTGCTACTTGTTCAACCCACACTGTAAGTTCTCTCTTTGTTATTGTAACTTGTTCAACCCACACTGTAAGTTCTCACCTGTAATTGTCACTTGTTCAACCCACACTGTAAGTTCTCTCTTTGTTATTGTAACTTGTTCAACCCACACTATAAGTTCTCAACTGTAATTGTCACCTGCTCAAAACACACTGTAAGTTCTCACCTGTAATTGTCACCTGTTCAACCCACGCTGTAAGTTTTCACCTGTAATTGTCACCTGTTCAACCCACACTGTAAGTTTTCACCTGTAATTATCACCTGTTTAACCCACGGTGTAAGTTCTCACCTGTAATTGTCACCTGTTCAACCCACGCTGTAAGTTCTCACCTGTAATTGTCACCTGTTCAACCCACACTGTAAGTTTTCACCTGTAATTGTCACCTGTTCAACCCACGGTGTAAGTTCTCACCTGTAATTGTCACCTGTTCAACCCACGCTGTAAATTCTCATGTGACGTTTCACCTGTTTAACCCACGCTGTAAGTCTCACCTTTAATTGTCACCTGTTAAACCTACGCTGTAAGTTCTCACCTGTAATTGTCACCTGTTCAACCCACGCTGAAAGTTCTCACCTGTAATTGTCACCTTTTCAATCCACGCTGTAAGATCTCACCTGTAATTGACACCTGTTCAACAACCCACGCTGTAAGTTCTAATCTGTAATTGTCACCTGTTCAACCCACGCTGTAATTTCTCACCAGTAATTGTCACTGTTCAACCCACGCTGTAAGTTCTCACCTGTAATTGTCACCTGTTCAACCCACGCTGTAATTTCTCACCAGTAATTGTCGCCTGTTCAACCCACGCTGTAATTTCTCACCAGTAAATGTTACTGTTCAACCCACGCTGTAAGTTGTCACCTGTAATTGTCACTGTTCAACCCACGCTGTAAGTTCTCACCTGTAATTGTCACCTGTTAATGCTGGAGTTGTCCTGCTTGGAATGTTCCACTCATATATGTTGTTGTATTCCCTGGAATGTTGCACTCGTGTGTCTTGTTGTATTCTCTGGAATGTTGCACTCGTGTGTTTTATTGTATTCCATGGAATGTTGCAATCATGTGTTTTGTTGTATTCCCTGGAATGTTGCATTCATGTGTGTTGTTTTACTCACTGGAATGTTGCACTCATGTGTTTTATTGTATTCCATGGAATGTTGCAATCATGTGTTTTGTTTTATTCCCTGTAATGTTGCACTCATGTGTTTTGTTGTATTCTCCGGAATATTGCACTCATGTGTTTTGTTGTATTCTCCGGAATATTGCACTCGTGTGTTTTGTTGTATTCCCTGGAATATTGAACTCAAGTGTTTTGTTTTATTCACTGGAATGCTGCACTCATGTGTCGTGTTGTATTCCATGGAATGTTGCACTCATTTATGTTATTGTATTCCCTGGAATATTGAACTCAAGTGTTTTGTTTTATTCACTGGAATGTTGCACTCATGTGTCTTGCTGTATTCCCTGGAATGTTGCACTCATGTGTCTTGTTGTATTCGCTGGAATTTTGCAATCATGTGTTTTGTTGTATTCCCCGGAATGTTGCATTCATGTTTGTTGTTGTATTCCCTGGAATGTTGCACTCATGTGTGTTGTTCTACCGTGGAGTGTTGCACTCATGTGTGTTGTTGTATTCCTGGAATTTTGCACTCGTGTGTATTGTTGTATTCTCTAGCATTTCGCACTCAAGTGTTCTGTTATATTCCCTGGAATGTTGCATTCTTGTTTGTTGTTGTAATCTCTGTAATGTTGCACTCATGTGTGTTGATGTAATCCCTGGAATGTTGCACTCATGTGTGTTGTTGTAATCCCTGGAATGTTGCACTCATGCGTCTTGTTGTATTCCTAGAATATTGCACTCAGTTGTTTTGTTGTATTCAGTGGAATTTTGCACTCATGTGTCTTTTTGTATTCCCTGGGATGTTGCACTTAAGTTTTTTGTTGTAGTTCCTGGATGTTGCACTCATGTGTTTTGCTGTAATCCCTGGAATTTCACACGCAAGTGTCTTGTTGTATTCCCTGGAATGTTGCACTCGAGTGTCTTGTTGCATTCCCTGGAATGTTGCATTCATGTTTGTTGTTGTATTCCCTGGAATGTTCCACTCATGTGTCATGTTATATTCCCTTAAATGTTGCACTCGTGTGTGTTGTTGGTAAGATCTTGTACAACAAGAATACATCTTTATTGCCGTGTCCCTGCAGGATGACCGTGGCCATGGTTGCCCGCTGTGACCAGTACTACTACAGTGACCGTTGTGACGTCAACTGCGTGCCCTCCAACGACTGTGGTGGTCACTACACCTGTAACAGAAGCACGGGCCAGAAGATTTGCATGAGTGGCTGGAGTGGTCCCAACTGTAGTCTGTCTGTGACCAGCAACCACGGCTGTTCTAGTGGTGAGACTTTGTTTCCTCTAATCATCATCATCATCATCATCCATCATCATCATCATCATCATCACCACCACCACCATCATCATCATCATCATCCATCATCATCATCATCATCATCACCACCATCATCATCATCACCATCATCATCATCATCATCAACATCATCATCACCATCACCATCATCATCATCATCATCATAATCATCATCATCATCATCATCATCATCAACATCATCAACATCATCATCATCATCATCATCATCATCATCATCATCATCAATATCGTCATAATTATCATCAATATCAAAGACAGGATAATCATCATCGGCATAATTATCATGATACTCTTTATCATCATCATTATTATCACCATCATTATCACCATCATTATTATCACCATTATTATCATCATTATAATCACCATCATTATCATCATCATTATAATCACCATCATTATTATCACAACAACAAAAAACACCATTAATGATAACAATATTGCCATTATCAACAACATACATAACAATAATCATCAGAAGACAAGCACATACTGACACAGGTAACCACATCAATGATGATAATAACAACATCATGAAACATATTAACAACAATATTAACAACAACAACAACAACAACAGCAACAGCAACAACGATGATAACAATAGCATTAGCAACAATTGAACATTCACTATATTAATAACAATAACAATATTGCATGATTGACAGAAGAGCGGTGCCTGGGGCGTGGCCAGTGTGTGGTGGGCGGCAACGGGACGGGGCAGGTGTACTGTTGTTGTAGGCCCGGATACCGGGGAGACCGATGCCAGGAGGACGTGGATGAGTGCTCCAGCCAACCCTGTCAGAACGGAGGCAAATGTGTGCAGGAGGAGGCACCGCGCTTCAGATGTGACTGCAGACTGGGGTACACTCTCCTCTGTGTTTGACTTCTTTCACTTTCTTCTCTGTGTGTGTGCTAAACGTTGGATTTATTTCCTTGGGAACAATTAGAGTATGTGTGTGTGTGTGTGTGTATGTGTGTGTTTCTCTTTGTGTGTGTGTTTCTCTTTGTGTGTGTAGTGTTTCTGTTGTGTGAACAGTGTGTGTGTGTGTGTGTGTGTGTGTGTGTGTGTGTGTGTGTGTGCGCATGTCTGAGTATGCAATCAAATCAACACGTACAACTCAACTTCAGTGTTTACCACAATAGGAAACTGCCTCTCTGTAGTTCCTCTCTTTAGTTCTTCTCTTTAGCTCCTCTCTGTAGTTCCTCTCTTTAGCTCCTCTCTTTAGATCCTCTCTTTAGTTCCTCTCTTTAGATCCTCTCTGTAGTTCCTCTCTTTAGCTCCTCTCTTTAGATCCTCTCTGTAGTTCCTCTCTTTAGTTCCTCTCTTTAGATCCTCTTTGTAGTTCCTCTCTTTTGTTCCTTTCTTTAGATCCTCTCTGTAGTTCCTCTCTGTAATTCCTCTCTTTAGTTCCTCTCTCATCTACGTTTATCCATTCCCCATCTTTGTTTCTCTGTTCCTTCCTCTATGTCCCTCATTCTCAGTTCTCATTCGCTCAATCTTTCTCCCGCACTCTCTGCCTCTTTTTCCTGTTTGTTTGCGACATCTGCTTGTATAAACATTGTTTGTGTCATCTCTTTTTGTAAACATTTAATCCATCTGTTTGATTGCTTCACTTCTTTGTATACACATTGATTGTTTTACATGTTCGTATACACATTGATTGTTTCACATGTTTGTATACACATTGATTGTTTCACATGTTTGTATACACATTGATTGTTTCACATGTTTGTATACACATTGATTGTTTCACATGTTTGTATACACATTGATTATTTCACATGTTTGTATACACATTGATTGTTTCACATGTTTGTATACACATTAATGGTGTCAATCTGTCTGTGTACACACGGATTGTGTCACCTGTCTGTGTAAACACGGATTGTGTCACCTGTCTGTGTACACACGGATTGTGTCACCTGTCTGTGTACACACGGATTGTGTCACCTGTCTGTGTAAACACGGATTGTGTCACCTGTCTGTGTACACACGGATTGTGTCACCTGTCTGTGTACACACGGATTGTGTCACCTGTCTGTGTACACACGGATTGTGTCACCTGTCTGTGTACACACGGATTGTGTCACCTGTCTGTGTACACACTGACTGTGTCACCTGTCTGTATACACATGGATTGTGTCACCTGTCTGTGTACACACGGATTGTTTCACCTGTCTGTGTACACGGATTGTGTCACCTGTCTGTGTACACACGGACTGTGTCACCTGTTTGTGTACACACTGATTGTGTCACCTGTTTGTGTACACACTGATTGTGTCACCTGTCTGTGTACACATGGATTGTGTCACCTGTCTGTGTACACACTGATTGTTTCACCTGTCTGTGTACACATGGATTGTGTCACCTGTCTGTGTACACATGGATTGTGTCACCTGTCTGTGTACACGTGGATAGTGTCACCTGTCTGTGTACACACGGATTGTTTCACCTGTCTGTGTACACATGGATTGTGTCACCTGTCTGTGTACACACGGATTGTGTCACCTGTCTGTGTACACACGGATTGTTTCACCTGTCTGTGTACACACGGATTGTGTCATCTGTCTGTGTACACACTGACTGTGTCACCTGTTTGTGTACACACTGATTGTGTCACCTGTCTGTGTACACATGGATTGTGTCACCTGTCTGTGTACACATGGATTGTGTCACTCGTCTGTGTACACACTGATTGTTTCACCTGTCTGTGTACACATGGATTGTGTCACCTGTCTGTGTACACATGGATTGTGTCACCTGTCTGTGTACACATGGATTGTGTCACCTGTCTGTGTACACACGGATTGTTTCACCTGTCTGTGTACACACGGATTTTGTCACCTGTCTGTGTACACACTGACTGTGTCACCTGTTTGTGTACACACTGATTGTGTCACCTGTCTGTGTACACATGGATTGTGTCACCTGTCTGTGTACACACTGATTGTTTCACCTGTCAGTGTACACATCGATTGTGTCACCGGTCTGTGTACACATGGATTGTGTCACCTGTCTGTGTACACACGGATTGTTTCACCTGTCTGTGTACACACGGATTGTGTCACCTGTTTGTGTACACACTGACTGTGTCACCTGTTTGTGTACACACTGATTGTGTCACCTGTCTATGTACACATGGATTGTGTCACCTGTCTGTGTACACACTGATTGTTTCACCTGTAAGTGTACACGTATTGGTTCAAACACTCTCTGCGAACACTCACCAACAGATGGAAGGGAGAGCAATGCCAGACACCCCAGACTTGCAGTGATGCCCCTTGCCAGAATGGCGGAGACTGCAGAGATCTCCGTCAGTCTGGGTAAGTACTTGTTCTCGTGGTGTGTCAGTCTGTGATTGTATTCATCAGTGTGTGATTGAATTCATCAGTGTGTGATTGTGTTCATCAGTCTGTGATTGTATTCATCAGTGTGTGATTGAATTCATCAGTGTGTGCTTGTATTCATCAGTGTATGATTGTGTTCATCAGTATGTGATTGCCTTCATCAGTGTGTGATTGTGTTCATCAGTCTGTGATTGCATTCATCAGTGTGTGATTGTGTTCATCAGTCTGTGATTGCATTCATCAGTGTGTGATTGTGTTCATCAGTGTGTGATTGTGTTCATCAGTGTGTGATTGTATTCATCAGTGTATGATTGTGTTCATCAGTCTGCGATTGTATTCATCTGTGTGTGATTGTATTCATCAGTGTATGATTGTGTTCATCAGTCTGTGATTGCATTCATCAGTGTGTGATTGTGTTCATCAGTCTGTGATTGCATTCATCAGTGTGTGATTGTGTTCATCAGTCTGTGATTGCATTCATCAGTGTCTGATTTTTTTCATCAGTGTGTGATTGTGTTCATCAGTCTGCGATTGTATTCATCTGTGTGTGATTGTTTTCATCAGTGTGTGATTCTATTCATCAGTCTGTGATTGAATTCACCAATGTGTGATTGTGTTCATCAGTCTGTGATTGAATTCATCAGTGTGTGATTGCAGTCATCAGTGTATGGTTGTGTTCATCAGTCTGTGATGTAATTCATCAGTGTTTGATTGTGTTCATCAGTGTGTAATTGTGTTCATTAGTGTGTGATTGTGTTCATCAGTGTCTGATTGTGTTCATCAGTCACAACTGGACACACATTTTTGACTTCATTTGCCACCAAATAAAACTGTTTCTGACAACTGTCTGTGTCTGTCTCACCAAACAGGACATTTTGTCTGTGTGATTCTACTGGCTTCACTGGGGACTATTGTGAGGTACCTGCAACTACAACCTCGACCACAACAACAACAACAACTACCACAACAGAATTGACTACATCTACAACAACCTCTGTTACAACAACAGATGTTCCAGCTCCGAGATCTTGCCATGGCAGTTACTTCGGGCCGGCCTGCCTGACCCATTGCCGTCCTGCCGACGATTGCTCAGGACATTACACCTGTGACCCACATACTGGCCAGCAAGTCTGTTTGCCTGGCTGGACCCCAGAATCCAACTGTACAGCCCCAACACAGCCTGATCAACGATGCCCGTGTCAGAATGGAGGACATTGTTTCCAGAATTCCTGCTGCTGTCCTGTCGGTGTGACAGGTCCCCTCTGTAACCTGGCAGCAGTGTTTTGTCCCAGCAGTCCCTGCATGAATGGGGGAACGTGTCTAGAGGATGTGACAGGTGCCAGATGTCAGTGTAGGGAGATGTTCACAGGAGAACTGTGCGAGACCATGCTGTACCCAAACAGAAACTGCCCAGCCAATTACTATGGTCCTCTGTGTGAGGTTTACTGCCTGCCTCAGTACGGATGTGGGTCACAGACGGGTCAATTTTACTGCGATGAGAGGACAGGTCAGAAGGTGTGCATGTCTGGGTGGATGGGCGCCCAGTGTGGCCTACCAGATCCCAGTGCCAAGCATCAAGAGCCGTGTCCGAACAGCGTCTGTCGAAACAGTGCCACCTGCCTGAACGGATCTTGTTGTTGCTTGCCAGGTTACACGGGATCTCTGTGCCATATTGAAATACTGGAATGTGAAAGCAACCCGTGTTTGAACGGCGGAGTCTGCAGTGACGAGGTGAATGCCTACACCTGCACCTGCAGGCCAGGGTTTTCTGGTCTCAACTGTGAAGAAGTTTTAGCGGACAAACCTTCAGACGGTTCGACTACAGCCATTCCATATCCATCCAGCGATCTGTGTTCCTCTGCCCCGTGTCAGAATGGAGGTGAATGTCTACAACATGGCCCCAGCGACTACGTGTGTCTCTGCTCGGGGAGATACTACGGCAGGACGTGTGAGAATTATGTGTCACCATTCTCCTCAAACGTCAACTGTCCGGCTGGTTCCTATGGAGATGATTGCTCAGTGCCTTGTGTAGAAGAGGATTCCTGTGACGGTCATTTCTTCTGTCACCCAAGAACAGGCACCAGGCTATGTAGGTCAGGATGGGGTGGGGACAGGTGTGACCAGCGGACAATTCCTCATTCTTCCGACCCTCAGTGTCCAATCCTAGGATCTGGGTGCCTTAATGGAGGATCTTGTTTCAACCACACATGCTGCTGTCTGGCTTCTCACACAGGGCTGCTGTGTCAGGTTGAAGATCTGCCCTGTCGGAAGTCGCCTTGTGGGCAGCACGGCGTCTGTGCTGATGTCACTTCCGGCTATGTCTGCCACTGTGTGGCGGGCTACACAGGACAACATTGTGAGACAGCAGTCGCAGTCACAGATACTGCCGGGGCTAACATATCTTCTACACCTCTCAGTGTACACACAGGAACTGTGTCCATGTCCTACAGTGGCCAAGCTTCAGGGGTCGGTCTGTCATCTTCTGTAGACGTGAGCTCAGCGACTGCGTATAGTTTTATTACTGCATCACTATCATCATCCCCAGACGAGGGGGTAGTATCTTCCATGATGACATTATTCCCCACACATCTCAGCTCTCAACTCCTCATCCTGTCCCCATCAGCGCCACCACTCACCCTGTCCCCATCAGCTGCCACAATCACCCTGTCCCCATCAGCTGCCACAATCACCCTGTCCCCATCAGCGCCACCACTCACCTTGTCCCCATCAGCATCATCACTCACCTTGTCCCCATCAGCGCCACTACTCACCTTGTCCCCATCAGCGCCATCACTCACCCTGTCCCCATCAGCTGACACAAGCACCGCCCCTGCTGTTTGGTGTGGATCTTATTCCTGCTTGAATGGAGGCACGTGCGACTACAGCAACCCCATCAGCACGTGCAGATGTCCACACGACAACATGGGGTCCTTCTGTGAGGTCTTGGATCGGGTCACAGCCTTGACCTCACATCTTCCATCGGCTTATGACCCCGCACCTTCTGTGAGCATCTCCAGCGTTGAAGGTACAACTGGTATATCACAGACCGCTCCATCCAGCATCCACGCTGCTACACACGCGGGTTCACCAGATTCTACACCCAGGACAGAATCCAGTTTCACACCTGCAGATACGTCACCTGGAAGCCTCCTGTCACTAGCAGCAGGTGAGATCTCCGTCGTTTCCAGCGATATCACAGTAACATTCTCTGGGTCAGACATTGTAGATTCTGTCGTTGCCTCTAAACCTGTGCCTGGTGATTCAGTAGAAACTCGGGACAACATTGTTACTTCACACTTGCCCAGTCATATTTCTGTGCTGTCTGGTGTATCTGAAACACAGCTCGAGGTGCCATCTACAATGACTGGCTCTGAAGCTGAGTTCCAAACACAGCCGACAACTATCACAGGAAGCATACACGAGCAGTATCTCTCCGCCCTGACACAAACAGCAACAGGCATCGTACAAGTGACACGAGCATCTCAACAAGTTTCGCAACCAGTGTCTGAACATGCATCTCAACCAGCGTCTCAACAATCAGGCATTGCTACAATCATAATACAGGCAGCAAGCTCTTCACACAACCCCCAGCATTTACAGAGTTCATCATCGGAACTAGACTTTAGGGCATCATTAGGCAGCCCATCATTGGAACTAGACTTTAGGACATCATTAGGCAGCCAATCATCGGAACTAGACTTTAGGACATCATTAGGCAACCCATTATTGGAACTAGACTTTAGAACAGAAACGGATATCCACAAATCTGAGTCGCCTGTTAGTGCTGGAGTGGTCACGCCCACATCTGTACATCATCACGACCTACTTGTGGGGGAGATGAGTACACCTCACATTGTTACAGCTGTGGCCCAGTCAACGGCAGCAGGTGGTGAAACAACATCAGGGAATAAACGCGGGGCCACAGAGCACAATGAGGTCCTAACCAGGCTTGCTGCAGTCGAAGCATCTAGACTGACCTGGTCTCCATCCGATGGTGTACATCTGACAGGAAGTACGGCGTCAGCGACATCTCTGGTAGATGGCGGGAGTTTGTTCACGTCTGCTGATCTAGGCCTGGTAAGGGAGACAGAGACACTCACCAACACCAGGGAGATCTTCAGTGATCTGAGCGAGACATCAACAGTCGGGATCTACAATGTCCAGATTCCACATCTCAGTGTTGTGGGCACAGTCGTCCTGTCTCACGATGTGGACGTGGCAGGCTCAATGACTGAAGCTGCGGCTGGGCAGGTACAAGCCACAAGAATCACGGCCGCAACTAATGACGTGTCAGCAACACCTGGACTGTCACATGCTGACGGGGTAACAGCTTTACTGACCCCAATGGGGTTCATGTTGGGGGAAACAGCTTTACAGACCCTAGTGGAGCTCATGTTTGGAGCAACAGAAACATCGAGCCCGACAGACTCAGCAAGTCTAGGTGAAGTTAGTTCCAGAGACAATATTCCCAGCACTAGAGACGTTAGCAGAGAGACAGCATCAAGTCTTGCCGCATACATTGTCAAACATGCAAGTGCCACTGTTCCCCTGGAACAGACACTATCTGTGAACACAACTGCCCTCGGAGATGTGCATGGTCTGTATGGATCAGCAACAACTTCAGCTGAAGTCAGCATGATCACCCACTCTTATACAGCCGCCAGTGAGTTGCCTCCACACCAGTCGTCAACAGTGTCGTTTCCTGCAGGCAGCTGGCTACCAAGGATATCTACGTCTTTGAACACACTTGAAGCTTCACTAACCCAGTACATCAAGCCACATGTGGGAGGGGACACACCAGCAGAGATGTCTACACCTATGAACACACTTGAAGCTTCAGTAACCCAGTACATCCAGCCACATATTGGAGGGGACACAGCGGGGATGTCATCTGTGAACACACTTGAGGCTTCAGAAACCCAGTACATCCAGCCACATATTGGAGGAGACACAGCATGGATGTCATCTATGAACACACTTGAGGCTTCAGTAACCCAGTACATCCAGCCACATATTGGAAGGGACACACCAGCGGGGATGTCATCTATGAACACACTTGAAGCTTCAGTAACCCAGTACATCCAGCCACATATTGGAGGGGACACAGCGGGGATGTCATCTATGAACACACTTGAAGCTTCAGTAACCCAGTACATCCAGCCACATATTGGAGAGGAAACATCAGAACCCACGGGAGGATCACGTGACATCAATATACCAGACACAACCAAGCTCGAGCATTCATTTACACTAAGCCCAGTCCAGATCTCAAACACGATCAGTGGACTCAATACAATGACTTGGCATCTTCAAGTGTCTCTGGAAACCAGACAATCCATTGCTGTTGGTGTCACCATCTCATCGCAAGCCCACGACATCTCAGAACATTCTGAAACTGCCCCTGTCCACGAACCAATTGAGGCAAGTGGCATTTCTGTAGCTCTGACAGCTTCGGGTGAGTTTGGGTCAGAAACTTCGCGCGTGAATTCTGCGTCTGTTATAGCCGTGTTGCCGAGAGACAGCGCCACATTGTCAGATAGCAAGATAGGAAGTGAGGGGCTGTTGACAGCTGTCGTCACACCAACAGCAGATGTCACACCAACAGCAGATGTCACACCAACAGCAGATGTCACACCAACAGCAGATGTCACACCAACAGCAGATGTCACACCAACAGCAGATGTCACACCAACAGCAGATGTCACACCAACAGCAGATGTCATGTCAACATCTAAGAATGTGTTCGCGAGCACATATTCCCTGGGCTACAGCAGCATGTTGACTGCAAGCACAGCTGGGCTGACGTCTGCTGCCGTGGAATCACTCGGAGGAGTCTCAGCGTCAGAAGCTGATGGACTGACAAAGTCACACATGTTAGCGCAGTTCACAACTTCATTTGTCACCCCAAAAGCAATGTTGACGTCATCACCTGTCATTGGATATCCAGCCGACGACACAGCCGGTGCTTCACGAGATCTCACACGGACTTCTAGAACTGCTCTGCTACTGGATGCAGCCTCTAGTGACATGTCCCTGATCACAGCCGCAACATTCTCATTGGTCGCTTCACAGCACCTGGCATGGATGATGGACAGTGAGATCTCTGTCTCAGGGCAGTCTGCTTCTGCAGCGGCAGTTGTACATCCCTCAATGCCTTCCTTCTCAGCCCTGTCAGAAAGCTCAATGGTTCTAGCGGCATCTGTGCATCCCTCGATGCCTGCCCTCACAGCCCTGTCCGATAGTTTCACGGTTCTAGCGGCATCTGTACATCCCTCAATGCCTTCCCTCACAGCCCTGTCCGACAGTTCCGCGGTTCTAGAGGCAACAATATCGCCATCGCCTGCAGCAACATCCTCCCCGTGGTTGGCGACAACAACAGCCGTTGATGGGGTACCTGACGTCAGCACCACCACCAGGTCACCATCTCAGTCCAGAATATCAGGTCAGTGTTCTTTTGGCGTGTCCTCTCTCACTATATTGTCAGTGTCCTTTCACAGCGTTCTCTCTCACCATATTGTCAGTGTTCTTTTAGCGTGTCCTCTCTCACCATATTGTCAGTGTTTTGATAGCGTGTTCTCTCTCACCGTATTGTCAGTGTTTTGAAAGCGTGTTCTCTCTCACCATATTGTCAGTGTTCTGTTAGCGTGTTCTCTCTCACCGTATTGTCAGTGTTTTGAAAACGTGTTCTCTCTCACCATATTGTCAGTGTTCTGTTAGCGTTTCCTCTCTCACCTCACCATATTGTCAGTGTTCTGTTAGCGTGTTCTCTCTCACCTCACCATATTGTCAGTGTTCTCTCTCACCTCACCATATTGTCAGTGTTCTCTCTCACCTCACCATATTGTCAGTGTTCTCTCTCACCATATTGTCAGTGTTCTCTCTCACCATATTGTCAGTGTTCTCTCTCACCATATTGTCAGTGCTCTCTCTCACCATATTGTCAGTGTTCTCTCTCACCATATTGTCAGTGTTCTCTCTCACCATATTGTCAGTGTTCTCTCTCACCATATTGTCAGTGTTATCTCTCACCACATTGTCAGTGTTTTGTTAGCGTGTTCTCTCTCACCATATTGTCAGTGTTCTCTCTCACCATATTGTCAGTGTTCTCTCTCACCATATTGTCAGTGTTCTCTCTCACCATATTGTCAGTGATCTGTTAGCGTGTTCTCTCTCACCATATTGTCAGTGATCTGTTAGCGTGTTCTCTCTCACCATATTGTCAGTGTTCTCTCTCACCATATTGTCAGTGATCTGTTAGCGTGTTCTCTCTCACCATATTGTCAGTGATCTGTTAGCGTGTTCTCTCTCACCATATTGTCAGTGTTCTCTCTCACCATATTGTCAGTGTTCTCTCTCACCATATTGTCAGTGATCTGTTAGCGTGTTCTCTCTCACCATATTGTCAGTGTTCTCTCTCACCATATTGTCAGTGTTCTCTCTCACCATATTGTCAGTGTTCTCTCTCACCATATTGTCAGTGATCTGTTAGCGTGTTCTCTCTCACCATATTGTCAGTGTTCTCTCTCACCATATTGTCAGTGTTCTGTTAGCGTGTTCTCTCTCACCATATTGTCAGTGTTCTCTCTCACCACATTGTCAGTGATCTGTTAGCGTGTTCTCTCTCACCATATTGTCAGTGATCTGTTAGCGTGTTCTCTCTCACCATATTGTCAGTGTTCTCTCTCACCATATTGTCAGTGTTCTCTCTCACCATATTGTCAGTGTTCTCTCTCACCATATTGTCAGTGATCTGTTAGCGTGTTCTCTCTCACCATATTGTCAGTGTTCTCTCTCACCATATTGTCAGTGATCTGTTAGCGTGTTCTGTCTCACCATATTGTCAGTGATCTGTTAGCGTGTTCTCTCTCACCATATTGTCAGTGATCTGTTAGCGTGTTCTCTCTCACCATATTGTCAGTGTTCTCTCTCAACATATTGTCAGTGTTCTCTCTCACCATATTGTCAGTGTTCTCTCTCACCACATTGTCAGTGTCCTTTCACAGCGTTCATCTGTCACCATATTGTCAGTGTTTTGATAGCGTGTTCTCTCTCACCGTATTGTCAGTGTTTTGAAAGCGTGTTCTCTCTCACCATATTGTCAGTGTTCTGTTAGCGTGTTCTCTCTCACCGTATTGTCAGTGTTTTGAAAACGTGTTCTCTCTCACCATATTGTCAGTGTTCTGTTAGCGTTTCCTCTCTCACCTCACCATATTGTCAGTGTTATGTTAGCGTGTTCTCTCTCACCTCACCATATTGTCAGTGTTCTCTCTCACCTCACCATATTGTCAGTGTTCTCTCTCACCTCACCATATTGTCAGTGTTCTCTCTCACCTCACCATATTGTCAGTGTTCTCTCTCACCATATTGTCAGTGTTCTCTCTCACCATATTGTCAGTGTTCTCTCTCACCATATTGTCAGTGCTCTCTCTCACCATATTGTCAGTGCTCTCTCTCACCATATTGTCAGTGTTCTCTCTCACCATATTGTCAGTGTTCTCTCTCACCATATTGTCAGTGTTATCTCTCACCACATTGTCAGTGTTTTGTTAGCGTGTTCTCTCTCACCATATTGTCAGTGTTCTCTCTCACCATATTGTCAGTGTTCTCTCTCACCATATTGTCAGTGTTCTCTCTCACCATATTGTCAGTGATCTGTTAGCGTGTTCTCTCTCACCATATTGTCAGTGATCTGTTAGCGTGTTCTCTCTCACCATATTGTCAGTGTTCTCTCTCACCATATTGTCAGTGATCTGTTAGCGTGTTCTCTCTCACCATATTGTCAGTGATCTGTTAGCGTGTTCTCTCTCACCATATTGTCAGTGTTCTCTCTCACCATATTGTCAGTGTTCTCTCTCACCATATTGTCAGTGATCTGTTAGCGTGTTCTCTCTCACCATATTGTCAGTGTTCTCTCTCACCATATTGTCAGTGTTCTCTCTCACCATATTGTCAGTGTTCTCTCTCACCATATTGTCAGTGTTCTCTCTCACCATATTGTCAGTGTTCTCTCTCACCATATTGCCAGTGTTCTTTTGCAGTGTTCGTTGTCAAGCAATTGTCAATGTTCTATTATTGTGTTCTCGGTCACCACACACACACACACACACACACACATACACACACACATACACACACTTGCAGACATTTGAACACACATACGCATGTGTAGACACTTCCTCCTCTTCTTTCATTCGCCTGAAATATGTTTATAACTGTAATGTTGTCTCTTGTATGAATCTAACAGTCTTTTTTAGTTCACTCAGCGATTGTAGACACTTGAAAACAGAAATGTACATTCATTTGAACACACCCGCACACACATGTACACGCAAACTAGCACACACACGTGAACACACAAGCGCATACACGCATGGTGAAATTGAGTGACAAACTGTAACTTCAGGTGAGGTATTACGTACACACACTACATCCCACAGTAAATACACAGAAGCTGTCTGGACATTAAGTAAAGATACACTAACAACTCACACACACAGCAGACACACACACCACAAACACAGCGCGCGCACACAGCAAACACACACACACACACACACACACACACACGCGCACAAACATGTATTCACTATGTTTGTGGCTCTCCCTGCAGGCGAGCTGTTCATCACAGGGCCGCTAACTCCCGCAGATTATCCCAGATTAGTCCAGCTCGCCACGGACTCCCTGGTCCGCTCCAGCCTGCCAGGTACAGTTGTCTCCCCCTGACTCTTGGAAACTGTCAATGTATTGATGTTGGTGTCTGTATATCAGTATGTTACTGTTGGTGTCTGTATATCAGTATGTTACTGTTGGTGTCTGTATGTCAGTATGTTACTGTTGGTGTCTGTATGTCAGTATGTTACTGTTGGTGTCTGTATGTCAGTATGTTACTGTTGGTGTCTGTATGTCAGTATGTTACTGTTGGTGTCTGTATGTCAGTATGTTACTGTTGGTGTCTGTATGTCAGTATGTTACTGTTGGTGTCTGTATGTCAGTATGTTACTGTTGGTGTCTGTATGTCAGTATGTTACTGTTGGTGTCTGTATATCAGTATGTTACTGTTGGTGTCTGTATGTCAGTATGTTACTGTTGGTGTCTGTATGTCAGTATGTTACTGTTGGTGTCTGTATGTCAGTATGTTACTGTTGGTGTCTGTATGTCAGTATGTTACTGTTGGTGTCTGTATATCAGTATGTTACTGTTGGTGTCTGTATGTCAGTATGTTACTGTTGGTGTCTGTATATCAGTATGTTACTGTTGGTGTCTGTATGTCAGTATGTTACTGTTGGTGTCTGTATATCAGTATGTTACTGTTGGTGTCTGTATATCAGTATGTTACTGTTGGTGTCTGTATGTCAGTATGTTACTGTTGGTGTCTGTATGTCAGTATGTTACTGTTGGTGTCTGTATGTCAGTATGTTACTGTTGGGCACTGTATGTCAGTATGTTACTGTTGGGCACTGTATGTCAGTATGTTACTGTTGGGCACTGTATGTCAGTATGTTACTGTTGGGCACTGTATATCAGTATATTACTGTTGGTGAGTGTATGTCAGTATATTACTGTTGGTGTCTGTATATCAGTATGTTACTGTTGGTGTCTGTATGTCAGTATGTTACTGTTGGTGTCTGTATATCAGTATGTTACTGTTGGTGTCTGTATGTCAGTATGTTACTGTTGGTGTCTGTATATCAGTATGTTACTGTTGGTGTCTGTATGTCAGTATGTTACTGTTGGTGTCTGTATGTCAGTATGTTACTGTTGGTGTCTGTATGTCAGTATGTTACTGTTGGTGTCTGTATGTCAGTATGTTACTGTTGGTGTCTGTATATCAGTATGTTACTGTTGGTGTCTGTATGTCAGTATGTTACTGTTGGTGTCTGTATATCAGTATGTTACTGTTGGTGTCTGTATGTCAGTATGTTACTGTTGGTGTCTGTATATCAGTATGTTACTGTTGGTGTCTGTATATCAGTATGTTACTGTTGGTGTCTGTATGTCAGTATGTTACTGTTGGTGTCTGTATGTCAGTATGTTACTGTTGGTGTCTGTATGTCAGTATGTTACTGTTGGGCACTGTATGTCAGTATGTTACTGTTGGGCACTGTATGTCAGTATGTTACTGTTGGGCACTGTATGTCAGTATGTTACTGTTGGGCACTGTATATCAGTATATTACTGTTGGTGAGTGTATGTCAGTATATTACAGTTGTTGGCTGCCAGAGACGCGGTGTAGAATCACACTACACGTTAAATTGAGAACATGTTTTGTGTTCATTCTTCTAAATCTGTGAATACAGAACCAAACATCAAGTCGACTCTTGCTCCGATTGTTCAGAGACAACATGATCCTTGATCTCCGGCAGTGATGCATGTGTCATCAGTGGAGGCATGTGTCATCAGTGGAGGCATCTGTCATCAGTGGAGGCATGTGTCATCAGTGGAGGCATGTGTCATCAGTGGAGGCATGTGTCATCAGTGGAGGCATGTGTCATCAGTGGAGGCATGTGTCATCAGTGGAGGCATGTGTCATCAGTGGAGGCATGTGTCATCAGTGGAAGCAGACTGAGGTTCTTGTGGAGATAACGCTGCCCAGTGAACCAAACCAACATTCTGAGAATAAACGACGAGTTATATCAAAAGTATATATTGCTGTCCATCTCACTTGTCAGTCAGCACATATTGCTGTCCACGTGGACAAACAGTCAGTGAATAAATAATGTCGACCACATCACAACGCAGTAGTCGTGCAACTGTCTTACGCAAACCAGTCAAGTTACCTGTGTTACCTGTGTGTAGCCAGTCCTGGTTTCTTAAATAGATTTCCTGATTGGTTAAAGAGCACAGTTGAAATGGAAGTCAGTTCTAACTTTTAACAAATGTTTGCCATCATTTGTGCAGTTTTTAGCCACGAATTGTCCCTCCCCCCGTCCCCCAGATCCTATTGCTTTCTGAGTATTTGCACTGTGATATATTCAGTTTGCTTTGCACTGTGATATATTCTGTTTACTTGTGCACTGTGATATATTCTGTTTGCTTTGCACTGTGATATATTCTGTTTACTTGTGCACTGTGATATATTCTGTTTACTTGTGCACCATGTTATATTATGTCTCCCTGTACACTGCGTTACATTCTGTCTCCATGTGCACTGTGATATATCCTGTCTCCTTGTGCACTGTGATTTATTATATCTCTTTGTGCACTGTGATATATTATGTTTGCTTGTGCACTGTGATATATTCTGTTTAATTGTGCACTGTGATATATTCTGTCTCTTTGTGCACTGTGATATATTATGTCTCCTTGTGCACTGTGTTATATTCTGTTTGCCTGTGCGCTCAAACAATGCATCGTGTATTCACAGCGGTGCCCTGCTGTCACTGGGTCAGTGTAGATGACAGTGACGAGTACTTTGATGGCGATGGGTAAGTCTTAGCTCTCAAATGTTGGTGTATGTGATAGAGAACTGGACCACTCATCTCTCAAATGTTGGTGTATGATATAGAGAAATGGACCACTCATCTCTCAAATGGAGTATTTGATAGAGAACTGGACCACTCATCTCTCAAATGTTGGTTTATGTGATAGAGAACTGGACCACTCATCTCTCAAATGTTGGTTTATGTGATAGAGAACTGGGCCACTCATCTCTCAAATGTTGGAGTATGTGATAGAGAACTGGACCACTCATCTCTCAAATGTTGGAGTATGTGATAGAGAACTGGACCACTCATCTCTCAAATGTTGGTTTATGTGATAGAGAACTGGGCCACTCATCTCTCAAATGTTGGAGTATGTGATAGAGAACTGGGCCACTCATCTCTCAAATGTTGGTGTATGTGATAGAGAACTGGACCACTCATCTCTCAAATGTTGGTGTATGATATAGAGAAATGGACCACTCATCTCTCAAATGTTGGTGTATGTGATAGAGAACTGGACCACTCATCTCTTAAATGTTGGTGTATGTGTTAGAGAACTGGACCACTCATCTCTCAAATGATGGGGTATGTGATAGAGAACTGGACCACTCATCTCTTAAATGTTGGTGTATGTGATAGAGAACTGGACCACTCATCTCTCAAATGATGGAGTATGTGATAGAGAACTGGACCACTCATCTCTTAAATGTTGGTGTATGTGATAGAGAACTGGACCACTCATCTCTCAAATGATGGAGTATGTGATAGAGAACTGGACCACTCATCTCTCAAATGTTGGTTTATGTGATAGAGAACTGGACCACTCATCTCTCAAATGTTAGTGTATGTGATAGAGAACTGGACCACTCATCTCTCAAATGATGGAGTATGTGATCGAGAATTGGACCACTCATCTCTCAAATGTTGGAGTGTTTTATAGAGAACTGGACCACTCATCTCTCAAATGTTGGTTTATGTGATAGAGAACTGGACCACTCATCTCTCAAATGATGGAGTATGTGATCGAGAATTGGACCACTCATCTCTCAAATGTTGGTTTATGTGATAGAGAACTGGACCACTCATCTCTTAAATGTTGGTGTATGTGATAGAGAACTGGACCACTCATCTCTCAAATGTTGGTGTATGTGATAGAGAACTGGACCACTCATCTCTCAAATGATGGAGTATGTGATCGAGAATTGGACCACTCATCTCTCAAATGTTGGTTTATGTGATCGAGAATTGGACAGCTCATCTCTCAAATGTTGGTGTATGATATAGAGAAATGGACCACTCATCTCTCAAATGTTGGTGTATGTGATAGAGAACTGGACCACGCATCTCTCAAATGTTGGTGTATGTGATAGAGAACTGGACCACTCATCTCTTAAATGTTGGTGTATGTGATAGAGAACTGGACCACTCATCTCTCAAATATTGGTGTATGTGATAGAGAACTGGACCACTCATCTCTCAAATGTTGGAGTATGTGATAGAGAACTGGACCACTCATCTCTCAAATGTTGGAGTATGTGATAGAGAACTGGACCACTCATCTCTCAAATGTTGGAGTATGTGATAGAGAACTGTACCACTCATCTCTCAAATGATGGAGTATGTGATCGAGAATTGGACCACTCATCTCTTAAATGTTGGTTTATGTGATAGAGAACTGGACCACTCATCTCTCAAATGATGGAGTATGTGATCGAGAATTGGACCACTCATCTCTCAAATGTTGGAGTATGTGATAGAGAACTGGACCACTCATCTCTCAAATGTTGGTTTATGTGATAGAGAACTGGACCACTCATCTCTCAAATGTTGGTGTATGTGATAGAGAACTGGGCCACTCATCTCTCAAATGTTGGAGTATGTGATAGAGAACTGGACTACTCATCTCTTAAATGTTGGTGTATGTGATAGAGAACTGGACCACTCATCTCTCAAATGATGGAGTATGTGATAGAGAACTGGACCACTCATCTCTCAAATGATGGAGTATGTGAAAGAGAACTGGGCCACTCATCTCTCAAATGTTGGAGTATGTGATCGAGAACTGGACCACTCATCTCTCAAATGATGGAGTTTGTGATCGAGAATTGGACCACTCATCTCTCAAATGTTGGTTTATGTGATAGAGAACTGGACCACTCATCTCTCAAATGATGGAGTATGTGATAGAAAACTGGACCACTCATCTCTCAAATGTTGGTTTATGTGATAGAGAATTGGACCACTCATCTCCCAAATGTTGGACTTGACCTCTCGGGTCTCCAGTCCGTGCCCTGTTGTACGGAGCTGTGAACTGTAAATACTGGAAGCATTGATTACACCAACACTGATACCAGAAAGGTTGCTGTGGTAATGGTGGATATATTACTAGATGGGTTGGTACATCACTTAAAGAATTGATACATGGCTTGACAGGTTGGTATGACACTTCCAGAACTGATATATGACTAGACGGGTTGGTATGCCATTTACATAACTGACATATGACTAGTTGCGTTGGTATGACACTTAAATAACTGATATGTGTCTAGAGGGGTTGGTATGCCACTTGCATAATTGATATATAACTAAACGGGTTGATATAACACTTACCGAACTGATATATAACTAGACGGGTTGGTATGACACTTACATAACTGATATATGACTAGACGGGTTGGTATGACACTTACACAACTGATATATGACTACACGGGTTGGTATGACACTTACACAACTGATATATGACTACACGGGTTGGTATGACACTTACACAACTGATATATGACTACACGGGTTGGTATGACACTTACATAACTGATATATGACTAGACGGGTTGGTATGACACTTACATAACTGATACGTGACTACACGGGTTGGTATGACACTTACAAACTGATATATGACTAGACGGGTTGGTATGACACTTACACAACTGATATATGACTAGACGGGTTGGTATGACACTTACATAACTGATACATGACTACACGGGTTGGTATGACACTTACACAACTGAAATATGACTAGACGGGTTGGTATGACGCTTACATAACTGATATATGACTAGACGGGTTGGTATGACACTTACATAACTGATATATGACTACACGCGTTGGTATGACACTTACATAACTGATACATGACTACACGGGTTGGTATGACACTTACATAACTGATATATGACTACACGGGTTGGTATGACACTTACACAACTGATATATGACTACACGGGTTGGTATGACACTTACATAACTGATATATGACTACACGGGTTGGTATGACACTTACATCACTGATATATGACTAGACGGGTTGGTATGACACTTACATAACTGATATATGACTAGACGGGTTGGTATGACACTTACATAACTGATACATGACTACACGGGTTGGTATGACACTTACATAACTGATATATGACTAGACGGGTTGGTATGCCACTTACATAACTGATATATGACTAGACGGGTTGGTATGCCACTTACACAACTGATATATGACTACACGGGTTGGTATGCCACTTACAGAATTGATATATGACTAGACGGGTTGGTATGACACTTACACAACTGATATATTACTAGACGGGTTGGTATGCCACTTACAGAATTGATATATGACTAGACGGGTTGGTATGACACTTACACAACTGATATATGACTAGACGGGTTGGTATGACACTTACACAACTGATATATTACTAGACGGGTTGGTATGCCACTTACAGAATTGATATATGACTAGACGGGTTGGTATGACACTTACACAACTGATATATTACTAGACGGGTTGGTATGACACTTACATAACTGATATATGAATACACGGTTTGGTATGACACTTACATAACTGATATATGACTAGACGGGTTGGTATGACACTTACATAACTGATATATGACTAGACGGGTTGGTATGACACTTACATAACTGATATATGACTACACGGGTTGGTATGACACTTACACAACTGATATATGACTAGACGGGTTGGTATGACACTTACACAATTGATATATGACTAGACGGGTTGGTAACCGCCCGTGCTCTAAGATGGTGCTTGTCAGTGCATGCCACACAAAGATAATCTGTATATATTAGCGCATGGAGACAATTTATGTTAGCACATGAAGACAATATGTCTATGTTAGCACATGGCGGCAATCTGTCTATGTTAGCACATGGAGACAATCTGTCTATGTTAGCTTTGAACACATGTAATCGTGGACTTCAGCGTGTACAAAGAATATTCATTTACATATTCCTGTATCCCACACAGAAATCCACTTGTGAGGCTGGATTACATCTTCTCACTTGCCACACAACTGTCCAGCCCAACAGTGGACAGAGACGCAATGGTGGAGCTGATAGACAGACAGCTCAACTCCACGCCAGAGTTTAGAGTCAACAACAATCATTTTTATCGTGGAGCAATTGCGGGTCCCGATGTTGTGTTTGACCTAGATCTGATTGGAGACTTGTCAGCACAGACTTTCCCACAACTTGCTGACATCGTCACCTCAGCCTGGATGAGAAAATACCCAAGTAAGACTGATTACTAGCGAAGAAACACGCAGGGTGGTTGACTGTTTGTTACTGTTATTATCACATTGTCACACAGTAACCATATGTTACATTGATTGTTTGTTACTGTTATTATCACATTGTCACACAGTAACCATGTGTTACACTGACTGTTTGTTACTGCTATTATCACATTGTCACACAGTAACCATATGTTACATTGATTGTTTGTTACTGTTATTATCACATTGTCACACAGTAACCATATGTTACACTGACTGTTTGTTACTGCTATTATCACATTGTCACACAGTAATTATATGTTACACTGACTGTTTGTTACTGCTATTATCACATTGTCACACAGTAACCATATGTTACATTGATTGTTTGTTACTGCTATTATCACATTGTCACACAGTAACCATATGTTACGCTGACTGTTTGTTACTGCTATTATCACATTGTCACACAGTAACCATATGTTACACTGACTGTTTGTTACTGCTATTATCACATTGTCACACAGTAACCATATGTTACACTGACTGTTTGTTACTGCTATTATCACATTGTCACACAGTAACCATATGTTACACTGACTGTTTGTTACTGCTATTATCACATTGTCACACAGTAACCATATGTTACACTGACTGTTTGTTACTGCTATTATCACATTGTCACACAGTAACCATATGTTACACTGACTGTTTGTTACTGCTATTATCACATTGTCACACAGTAACCATATGTTACACTGACTGTTTGTTACTGCTATTATCACATTGTCACACAGTAACCATATGTTACATTGATTGTTTGTTACTGCTATTATCACATTGTCACACAGTAACCATATGTTACATTGACTGTTTGTTACAGTTATTATCACATTGTAACACAGTCACCACTTGTTACGTTGACTGTTGATTGGTTATATTATCAACTGCCCACACAGAAAGTTAGTGCCGGAATTGGTAGTTCATTGCTTGAATTATCAACTCCATACACAGTTACAGTGTGTAGTTGATTGTGTGATTAATATGTGTGATGTGTGATCAATATTTGTGATGTGTGATCAATATTTGTGATGTGTGATCTATATGTGCAATGTGTGATCAATATGTGTGATGTGTGATCAATATTTCTGATGGGTGATCAATATTTCTGATGGGTGATCAAAATTTGTGATGTGTTATCAATAGTCGTGCGGATTATCAATAATTCGCTTTGTGATTGCAGCAAATACTTCTCAATCAGACACATGTTAGTTGTGTATCTGCCATCTGGTTGAACCACACATCATGTATTGTACATCTGGTTGAACCACACATCCATGTAATGTACATCTGGTTGAATCACACATCCATGTAATGTACATCTGGTTGAACCACACATCATGTATTGTACATCTTCCATCAACCGTGTCGCCTTTTATCTTCTCTTGTATTCAGCTTGTGGGTGCAAGTACGTGGTCAAGTTACAGCACGGACGGCCGTACACTGGACGCTATGGGTATGTTTGTTTGTGCTCTGTGCCAACAAACCAGTGCTCATAGAGTAGATGTGAACTGTAAACTGAACAACTTCACAGATGTCATAGTTGATTGCATCATTCTTAACTTTAATTTTGTTTGACCAATTCCAAAATGTACTCAGTTTAGTTTAGTTTAGTCGACGGATCAACATCAGGGCACACGGGTGTAACCCATAAATTCTACGTTCTACTCCTAACTCAAACCTGTGTCCGGATAATCTCAGATTAGTGCACGAACTCCGTAGCTCCGGCGAGGATGCTGAAATACTTTAGGTAGATTTTTAACTGGAAATTTTGCCCGGGCATCATCGTTAGGCTATTCTTTTTCGGTTTCCAATCGCCAAGGGATTTTTTATGTGCGCAACAATACACACGGGCGTCCGATCTCACTACCCAGAGACCAGGGGACATTTTGTTACTAGAAGTCCACGTGACAAAATCCCGGTCCTCACCGGGGTTTGAACCCGGGACCTCCAGCACTCGAGGCGGACACCATACCTCGAGACCACTCAGCCCTCCAAAATATATTAAATCTTAACTAACATTAATTCCACTTAAATGTGTATATTAATTCAACGTTGCATTTAAAGTCAACAGTGAGTTTGTGAGAACAAAATAGAACACAAAAGTCAGACTACATGTCCCGCGGGGAGACATTGAGATCAGATAGCCAGTGATGATGATTGTTGATTGTTACATTCACACTATCAAATAGCCGTGATGGTGATTGTTGATTGTTACATTCACACTATCATATAGCCATTGATGGTGATTGTTGATTGTTACATTCACACTATCAAATAGCCATTGATGGTGATTGTTGATTTTTACATTCACACTATCAAATAGCCAGTGACGGTGATTGTTGATTGTTACATTCACACTATCAAATAGTCAGTGACGGTGATTGTTGATTGTTACATTCACACTATCAAATAGCCATTGATGGTGATTGTTGATTGTTACATTCACACTATCAAATAGCCATTGATGGTGATTGTTGATTGTTACATTCACACTATCAAATAGCCAGTGATGGTGATTGTTGATTGTTACATTCACACTATCAAATAGCCATTGATGGTGATTGTTGATTGTTACATTCACACTATCAAATAGCCATTGATGGTGATTGTTGATTGTTACATTCACACTATCAAATAGCCATTGATGGTGATTGTTGATAGTTACATTCACACTATCAAATAGCCATTGATAGTGATTGTTGATTGTTACATTCACACTATCAAATAGCCAGTGATGATGATTGTTGATTGTTACATTCACACTATCAAATAGCCGTGATGGTGATTGTTGATTGTTACATTCACACTATCATATAGCCATTGATGGTGATTGTTGATTGTTACATTCACACTATCAAATAGCCATTGATGGTGATTGTTGATTGTTACATTCACACTATCAAATAGCCAGTGACGGTGATTGTTGATTGTTACATTCACATTATCAAATAACCAGTGACGGTGATTGTTGATTGTTACATTCACACTATCAAATAACCAGTGACGGTGATTGTTGATTGTTACATTCACACTGTCAAATAGCCATTGATGGTGATTGTTGATTGTTACATTCACACTATCAAATAGCCAGTGACGGTGATTGTTGATTGTTACATTCATATTATCAAATAACCAGTGACGGTGATTGTTGATTGTTACATTCACACTATCAAATAGCCATTGATGGTGATTGTTGATTGTTACATTCACACTATCAAATAGCCATTGATGGTGATTTTTGATTGTTACATTCACACTATCAAATAGCCATTGATGGTGATTGTTGATTGTTACATTCACACTATCAAATAGCCATTGATGGTGATTGTTGATTGTTACATTCACACTATCAAATAGCCATTGATGGTGATTGTTGATTGTTACATTCACACTATCAAATAGCCATTGATGGTGATTGTTGATTGGTACATTCACACTATCAAATAGCCATTGATGGTGATTGTTGATTGTTACATTCACACTATCAAATAGCCAGTGATGGTGATTGTTGATTGTTACATTCACACTATCAAATAGCCAGTGAGGGTGATTGTTGATTGTTACATTCACATTATCAAATAACCAGTGACGGTGATTGTTGATTGTTACATTCACACTATCAAATAGCCATTGATGGTGATTGTTGATTGTTACATTCACACTATCAAATAGCCATTGACGGTGATTGTTGATTGTTACATTCACATTATCAAATAGCCAGTGACGGTGATTGTTGATTGTTACATTCACACTTTCAAATAGCCATTGATGGTGATTGTTGATTGTTACATTCACACTATCAAATAGCCAGTGATGGTGATTGTTGATTGCTACATTCACACTATCATATAGCCATTGATGGTGATTGTTGATTGTTACATTCACACTATCAAATAGCCATTGATGGTGATTGTTGATTGTTACATTCACACTATCATATAGCCATTGATGGTGATTGTTGATTGTTACATTCACACTATCATATAGCCATTGATGGTGATTGTTGATTGTTACATTCACACTATCATATAGCCATTGATGGTGATTGTTGATTGTTACATTCACACTATCAAATAGCCATTAATAGTGATTGTTGATTGTTACATTCACACTATCAAATAGCCAGTGACGGTGATTGTTGATTGTTACATTCACACTATCAAATAGCCAATGACGGTGATTGTTGATTGTTACATTCACACTATCAAATAGTCAGTGACGGTGATTGTTGATTGTTACATTCACATTATCAAATAGCCAGTGACGGTGATTGTTAATTGTTACATTCACACTATAATATAGCCATTGATGGTGATTGCTGATTGTTACATTCACACTATCAAATAGCCATTGATGGTGATTGATGATTGTTACATTCACACTATCATATAGCCATTGATGGTGATTGTTGATTGTTACATTCACACTATCAAATAGCCATTAATAGTGATTGTTGATTGTTACATTCACACTATCAAATAGCCATTGATAGTGATTGTTGATTATTACATTCACACTATCAAATAGCCATTGATGGTGATTGTTGATTGTTACATTCACATTATCAAATAGCCAGTGACGGTGATTGTTAATTGTTACATTCATATTATCAAATAACCAGTGACGGTGATTGTTGATTGTTACATTCACACTATAATATAGCCATTGATGGTGATTGTTGATTGTTACATTCACATTATCAAATAGCCAGTGACGGTGATTGTTAATTGTTACATTCACACTATAATATAGCCATTGATGGTGATTGCTGATTGTTACATTCACACTATCAAATAGCCATTGATGGTGATTGATGATTGTTACATTCACACTATCATATAGCCATTGATGGTGATTGTTGATTGTTACATTCACACTATCAAATAGCCATTAATAGTGATTGTTGATTGTTACATTCACACTATCAAATAGCCATTGATAGTGATTGTTGATTATTACATTCACACTATCAAATAGCCATTGATGGTGATTGTTGATTGTTACATTCACATTATCAAATAGCCAGTGACGGTGATTGTTAATTGTTACATTCACACTATCATATAGCCATTGATGGTGATTGTTGATTGTTACATTCACACTATCAAATAGCCATTGATTGTGATTGTTGATTGTTACATTCACACTATCAAATAGCCAGTGACGATGATTGTTGATTGTTACATTCACACTATCAAATAGCCATTGATGGTGATTGTTGATTGTTACATCCACAGAACTCGGCTGACCAAGGTTTACTACACTCTGTCCAAAGATGGAGTCCCTCAGACTGTGAATTCACACAATAGACCAACTGTCCGAGAGTTGCAGCAAGAATTCAACACAACTCTCTACCGGCCGTACACACACACGGATTCATTAGATGACCGGCTTCATTACGAGGCGCTGCTGGCCAGAACAATCTCTCTGACATCTGAGGCTGGGACTAGAGTCAAACAACAACTTGCCAGCACCTGGCAACGTTATCTTCAGGGTACAGATTGTCTACTCAGTCCAGATAAATATTACTATAGACAGACTTTCTCAGTAAAGATAAATATTTCTATAGACAGGTTTTATCATTACAGATAAATATTGTTATTGACGTTTTTTTCCAATAAATTTGAATAATGAGGACACAAACAATAGATTGCACGACTTATTGCTTGACATATTTCGCTGCATCTCATGAGGTTCATACTTCAGAATTCACACAACATAAAGTAAAATAACTAGATACATCCTTCTAGTTGAGATGTACACATGTTCGCACAGTAATTTCAATTGTCTACCACGGTAATTTTAAACTGACTATCGTGTCTTTCTATTTGCATAAAACTAGCTATGCACATTAGTCATGATGGCTTCTGCGACCTTAAACAAAGGACTATTTTTTTGTGTTAAACAACACACGAAACGCATTGTCACTATTAATCTGGTTGCGTTTCATGTGTTGTTTAACACAAACAATAGTCGCGTGTTAAAATGAACGTTTGAAAAAAAAATGAGTGACATTTATCAAATAGATCACCTTTCATTGTATCTGTTAAAATGTTTCAGACGCTGGCCGTTGCGATACAGGCTCATGTGATGTCATGATCAGAACTGTCAGGCCCATACAGCACTACACAAATGCCAGGTGTGTGGTCATCATTGTTAAACATCATCATTGTTTAACATTATCATTGTTCAACACCATCATTGTTGAACACCATCATTGTAAAACACCATCATTGTTGAACATCATAATTGTTGACCATCATAATTGTTAAACATCATCATTGTTTGAACACAATAATTATTGACCATTTACATTGTTAAACACCATCATTGTTGAACATCATTATTGTTGCATGCCATCATTGTTAAAGACCATAATTGTTGACCATTTAAATTGTTAAACATCATCTTTGTTGAACACCATCATTGTTCAACACCATCATTGTTCAACACCATCATTGTTCAACATCATCATTGTTCAACATCATCATTGTTCAACACCATCATTGTTCAACACCATCATTGTTCAACATCATCATTGTTGAACATTTTTATTGATGTACATCGTCATTGGTCAACATCGTCATTATTATTTAACACCATCACGACTGACGAGTATAATTATTGAACATCAAACATCGCTAATTTATTTGCTGACATGATTTCAGCAATGAGGTCTCCAACTTTGTCTACTTCGTCTTGCTGAATGGGCACCCTGTCAAACCACAGACAGTCAGTGCACAATCTCTGGCACAAATACAAGGGCATGTGGCTTTGTGTGGCTGCAGACATCATCCTGCATTGTCTGTCTATCTGCCCGGATATGCCCGGTACTCACAGATCAAGTCTGTCATGGCAGGGATGATCGGAAACGGTATGTACCATGCTCACTTCCGTTCACCGTAGAATTATTGTCAACACTAAATGTACCGACATGCTCACCGACCACAATCCGATAACATTTGTCACCTCAGTTTTATACAATTATCTCCTCAATCCTATAAAATTGATCACCACAGACCTATAACATTGATCACCCCAGTTCTATAACATTTGTCACCTCACTCCTATAACATTGATCATCTCAGTCATATAACCTCGGTCACCTCAGTCCTATAACATTGATCACCTCAGTCCTATAACATTGATCACCTCAGTCCTATAACATTGATCACCTCAGTCCTATAACATTGATCACCTCAGTCCTATAACATTGGTCACCTCAGTCCTATAACATTGATCACCTCAGTCCTATAACATTGATCACCTCAGTCCTATAACGTTGATCACCTCAGTCCTATAACATTGATCACCTCAGTCTTATAACATTGGTCACCTCAGTCCTATAACATTGGTCACCTCAGTCCTTTAACATTGATCACCTCAGTCCTATAACATTGATCACCTCAGTTCTATAACATTGATCACCTCAGTCCTATAACATTGGTCACCTCAATCCTATAACCTTGATCACCTCAGTCCTATAACATTGATCACCTCAGTCCTATTACCTCGATCACCTCAGTCCTATAACATTGATCACCTCAGTCCTATAACATTGTTCACCTCAATCCTATAACATTGATCACCTCAGTCCTATTACCTCGGTCACCTCAGTCCTATAACATTGATCACCTCAGTCCTATAACATTGTTCACCTCAATCCTATAACATTGATCACCTCAGTCCTATTACCTCGGTCACCTCAGTCCTATAACATTGATCACCTCAGTCCTATTACCTCGGTCACCTCAGTCCTATAACATCCATGAGACTTAAGTATGCCACCGTGTATTTGTCGGAGGCGGTCAACTAATTATTGTTCTACCTGTCTTGTTTTACAGAAGCAGAACTGATTCGGCGCGAGTTTTACACTGATGCTGACAGGTAAGCATGGATTATGTTCAGCTAATTCTGCCATTGACAGCATGTCCACCCGCGAGTTGCCCAGCATCATTTCTCCTTGTCTGTTGTCAATTAGTCATCTCTCCTTGTCTGTTGTCAATTAGTCATCTCTCTTTGTCTGTTGTCAATTAGTCATCTCCCTTTGTCTGTTGTCAATTAGTCATCTCTCTTTGTCTGTTGTCAATTAGTCATCTCCCTTTGTCTGTTGTCAACCAGTCATCAATTCTTCTAGTAAGTCCACTGTAATCAGTCAGTTGGGCTGAGTTGAGTTGAGCTAAGAACCCACAACACTCAGGACATTCCAAGACGTGCTCTGTCCCCTCGTTCAGCAGCCAGCGAAGAGTCATATTACTAATCGTTCCCATCACTCTCTGATTGAAAGTTCTCCTTGTCTACCCTCTCAGTTTTGATATTCTTCCAGAACCCCCGCCGATTCCCCGCAATTATTTCCACATACAGTTAGTTAGTTAGTTAGTTAGTCGACAGATCATCCTCATTGCACATCGAACCATTCAGTCCATAAGTGCTCGGATCCCCTCCTCAGCAAATCCCGCAGCGTGTAGCGGCTAACGACGCCAGTTCTGTGTGGGTTTATCAATCTTCTTTGGCTTCCTGCGTAGTGTTCTTGTTTGGCCACACCTCTTTTAATTTGCTGCTCTCGCAGTCTGGCCATTGTTGTAGATTCACCAAGTGGGTTCTCGCAAAAGTCTTACTTCTCGTAGAGCATTCAGAATGTCGGCCTGGTCCATGGCGCGTCCGCCCTCCACAGTAGCCTCACCTGCGAGCTTGTCAGCCCGCTCATTTCCTTGTACTCCCGCATGCCCTGGCACGAAGATGAAACTAATCTTTGCCAGTCGAGACCGCCCCAGAGGCAGCAACCATTCTCTTCGGATCGACCCCTCCTCTATCCTCTTGATCATGTTCATTGAGTCGCTAAGGAAACAAGCCCTAGTGAATGTCTGTGTCTCGAGCCATGTTATTGATTTACTTACTGCCATGACTTCCATGGTCAGGCTACTTGTGGTTTCAGTAAAAGCACCAGAGTCCTCCTTCACAATTCTCCCTCCGGCCCGAGCTGTAAAGGCCCATGAGCTTCTCACATGTCGGACGACCGACCCATCTGTGTAGATGACCGCGTCACCGTCTAGCGAATTCTCGAAAATCAACGCTTGTACTTCAGCCTCAACAGCAGCCGGATTTTCTTGTCTGCATTTTCTGTCAAGTTGGATGCAAACTGAAAAGGATGTGCAGAAGTCTGTTGGCACTTGCACCCACTCCTCGCCAGGTTCTAAGTCCTCAAGTGAACACACCTGTTGAAGAATGTCTTCGGCTTGACCCATCCACGACCGTCCTCTTTTTAACCTGCTGCCCTTCACCTTCCTAATTTCACTATGCAGTGGATGTTGTGTGTTTGCGTTAATTCTGAGGTAGGCGCGTGCCCTGCAATCTTGTATTCTCTCTTCAATGGTTGGAAACCCAAGAAGGTAGCGCATCGCCCTGCATGCTGTATCTCTTGTACATCCAAGAATAATGCGCATAGCTTCATTCTGTATCCTTTCCATCCGTTCTATCTGCTTATGGCTGAGAGTCAGGATTGCCATTGCATACTCCAAAACAGACATGACCAGCCCCTCGTACAGAAGACATAGATGGCGCTGCTCACAGTTTGCTGCCGCCATCACCCGCATCGCTGCCAAACCCCGCTTGGCCTTTGTTATCACCTGGTCTATGTGCACATTATAAGCAAGGCTTCGATCAAACCGTATCCCCAGGTAATTCATTGCCCGCGTTCTTTCCACCGTCTCTGAACACAGCATTACAGTTGGTGTTGGAGTGTTGACAATATGATTATTCAACGAGAACCAAGTCACTGTTGCCTTTGTTGGGTTGACCATTGCCCCAGCTTCATCACACCAAGTACTTATGCGATTGAGTTCGGTTTGTAGTTCCACAGCAACCTCCTCTCTATCCTTCCCCTGACGATACACTAAAACATCATCGGCATATGACAATGTCCTGCCAGGTCCAGTGATCTGCTCACTGGTGATTCTCACTGTGTAGGCGTTGAACAGTACCGGAGATAATGGTGATCCCTGTGGTAGGCCAGGATATATTGTTGTTGGTTCCGAAGTCCAACTGCCACATCTAAAAACTACTTTACGTTGGAAGAGGGCTGCAGCGATCCAACTAAGGGGGAATGGACTTATGTTTAGTTCGAGAAGCTGAAACATTAAAAAATCCAGTGGTACTCTGTTGTATGCGTCCTCAAGATCAATCGCTGCAGCAACGGTTTCAGTGCCTGAGTGGAAACCTTCATAGACATCCTGGGCAAAGACTGCTGCATTGGTCCAGGTTTCCCTTTTTGGACGGTACCCACCCAGGGTGGGTGGGAAAACACCTTGCCTCTCTAGTTGGCTTGATATTTTCCTGGCAATTACCTTCTCCAGCAGCTTGCCTATTGTATTCTGCATGGTTATAATTCGATATCCCTGAATTTTTTTGTGGTCTTTGTCAGGCTTCGGCAAGGGAATCAGATAGCTGTGTAACCATTCCTCCTTGATGCTAGCACCCCCTATACTGTTGTTGTACATGTCTGCTAGTTTCTCTAGCTCATTGTCGGTACACCTATTAATGTCGTCGTATTTTATACCATCAGGACCTGGAGCACTGTTTTTTGATCGTCGAAGCACAGCCTTGATTTCTTTCACTGTCACAGTGTCTTCATCCGAAGTGTCCTGGGCCTTGCATCTGTCTGAGGTGACCTCCTTGGCCAGATTTCGGCCTCCCATGTCTGTCTGGTTGCTTTCCTCAAGGTAGCGTTCAAAGAGGGCTTTGCCCTTGTCCTCGTCAGTCCTCTGCCAGATGAGGTCAGCACCTTGGAAGTCAGAAATGCTCTTATTCTTGACTACACCACTCATGCTTTTATGTAGTCGCCAGAACAATTTCAGTGACTTGTCTGTGCTTACTCTTTGACACACCTCTGCCCATTTTTCGCTTTTAACAACCTTGACCAGTTTTTTGAAGTAGCTTACTTTTGTGTGCATCTCTCTTTCTAAGTGCAAGCAGGGACTAGGATGACCAGCTCTGTTCTTCTTGGCATTTTGCCATCTCCTTACAGCACTACGCTTATCCACCCAAGCCTTCTCCACCTCGAAACTCCACCACGGTGGCTGCTCCCAGCTTTTTTTCCTGCCCTGAAACGTTCTGCGCTTGTCACGTCTTATTTTACTCACTACATCTTGCCCTGTACTGTCATACTGGAACGTCTTTACCTTTAGCTTGTGCTGCCTGGTTCTGCCTTTCTCCACCAGTATGCTGCACGGGTGGTGGTCGCTGCCATGGTGTCCTAGGACACCCCATCTACACACTGTAGTGAGTGAAGGTGAAACTAGCGCCAGATCAATAGCACTGTCCTCATCGCCCGGACGGCTTGCTGTCCTGGTGACACAGCCACTGTTGATACAAACCAGGTCGATGGTTTCCAGTGCAGTCTCGAGCTCCTCCCCCTGTGTATTGGATGAAGTGTTTCCCCATGATCTGCCTTTAGCGTTGAAATCACCACAGAAAATAACATTTCTCTCGTGGCCTAATATGCCACTTAAGCACTGCCACTTCTGGGCGTCCACACTGGCATTGCGGGCATAAACATTAACCACCACGAATGGTATACTGGAATGAACTCTCAACGCCTGTATTTGTATATCGTCACTGTCCCAACTGGACATGTCTAGCTCTGACGCCACCATGCTGTCGCGAACGAGAATCGCCATTCCCAGATGTCGTCTGTTGTAGAAACATTTGAAGCCGGCAATCTGGAGTAGCTGATCGCCCAGTCTCGTCTCCTGGTGTGCTACAATGTCGTTCCTGTAAACTAGGGTTTCTAAAATAGAGCCCCGTTGTTTTACACTGGCACAGTTCCAATATAGAATACGGATATTCCTGAGTCCTAGACGGTGACACTTGAGTCTAAAACGCCTCAAACCTCTACGCATACCTTGCTTCTTTTTCCCTGCGCGGCTACCCCGCCGCTTCGGTATGTTGACTGCAGACCGCACGAAGAACACACGTTGTTCCGCCATGTTGAAAAAACGTAAACACAGACTTTGAAAACCACACACGCTGCTGAAAATTCACTCAAGGATGGCTTCGCTCGATGCACGAACTCCGTAGCACCCGCGCAGATCTTGAGTAGAAACTCCTGGTTTTACATCCTGGCACACCAATTACACGCAAGAGATGAATAAATCCATCCCCTACGCGAAAAAGTTAACGAACACAAAACAACACGACCGTCCGTCGCCATCTTGAAACCGGAAACATACAGTCTGTTCCACCGCCTTCTCCACTTGGTCCCACAGACATGCTCAATCTCTCCCTTGCCCATAGGTTAAGAGGTGTATTCCCTGCCAGCCTATCAGCCTGTTCATTCCTCACGCACTCCTTTATGGCCAGGGCAAAAAAATCCATACAATTCTCACAATCGGTGACCTCTGAAGCGAGGTGAGCCATTCCACACGAAACATTCATTTCTCCACCTTACTAAGCATACTCCTTGAGTCCATGATGTAGACAATGTGTGTTGCAGTCTCTAGCCAACGGGATGCCGCTGTGACTGCTTCCACCTCCATTCTCATCCCGGAGGTCGTATTCTCATATCCCAGACTTTCCTTTTGGAAGTATCGTCCATTAGCCTTCGCGATGAAACCCCAACCACTGAGTCTATTCCTCACCACTGACCCATCGGTGTAGATGACTATGTCACCTTGATGTGTGTTACTCTGGATCAGCTGTTGCACCTCAAACTCTGTGCAGCCTGCTGCCCATTCTCTGCACTGAAGACCCAGTATTACTATTACATTGTGCCAGTTGTAATCAATCATTAACACATGAACATATCATTAGTGTTGATACTCTCCGGACATGGGAATACATTAAAAGACGACACATTGGTAATTCCAGTCACATATGTACCAAACAATCAAATAAACATTTCCTCATGGACAAATATACTCGTATATAACTTAGTGTACGATGGAGCTGAGTCTCAGCTGAAAGTCAAGCAGGCATATTGCAAATCTGCAGCATATGAACACACTGCAACAACAACTCACTTAAGCCTCATGAAGACAAAACTATAATATTTATCGGAAATGATTTTTATTGCAGGAATTTGGTAACTAAGGTGATTTTCAAGCCAGCGTCCTTTAGCGTGGATGCACCAACTTTGAGGTCAGATGAGGAAATGAGAGATATCATGAGTGGCCTGGTGAGGAGGGTAGATTCTGGGATGCCTCTAACTCGCAGATATCAAGTGGTCATCAATGGGCGCATCTCCAGGGACAGGTTGTCACAGATAGAAGCTGCTCTCAGACAGTCATGGATGGAGACTAACAGTGGTAATGTCGTTGTGTCATGGTCTGGGGTGTTCTTGATGTCGTTGTGTCATGGTCTGGGGTGTTCTTCATGTCGTTGTGTCATGGTCTGGGGTGTTCTTGATGTCGTTGTGTCATTGTCTGGGGTGTTCTTGATGTCGTTGTGTCATTGTATGGGGTGTTCTTGATGTCGTTGTGTCATTGTATGGGGTGTTCTTGATGTCGTTGTGTCATTGTCTGGGGTGTTCTTGATGTCGTTGTCTGGGGTGTTCTTGATGTCGTTGTGTCATGGTCTGGGGTGTTCTTGATGTCGTTGTGTCATAGTCTGGGGTGTTCTTGATGTCGTTGTGTCATGGTCTGGGGTGTTCTTGATGTCGTTGTGTCATGGTCTGGGGTGTTCTTGATGTTGTTGTGTCATGGTCTGGGGTGTTCTTGATGTCGTTGTGTCATGGTCTGTGGTGTTCTTGATGAGGGTGACCTCAATCTGCTTGTTGTTGTTTACATTATTGCTGCTGTTCTTGTTGTTTCTGTTCTTGTTGCTGTTGTAGTTGTTATTATTGCTGTTGCAATTGTTGTTGTTGTTGATGTGTTGTTGATGTGTTCTTGCGGCTATTGTTGTTGATGCCTTTATGGTTGTTACTGTTGCTGCTGCAGTTGTTGTTGGTGCTGTTGATGCTGTTCTTGTTGTTGCAGCAACTCAAGCATTAGCCTGGTTTTGTTACAGAAATCAGCCCAGAAGACATTTATCTGTTTGTTGCAAACATGGATTCCAGCAGTTCTGTCAGATCAGAGTAAGTGTTCACAATGTCAGAACAGAGTAAGTGTTCACAATGCCAGATCAGATAAGTGTTGACATTGTCAGAACAGAGTAAGTGTTCACAATGTCAGAACAGACTAAGTGTTCAGAATGTCAGAACAGACTAAGTGTTCACAATGTCAGATCCTAGTAAGTGTTCACAATGTCAAAACAGAGTAAGTGTTCAAAATGTCAGAACAGAGTAAGTGTTCGCAATGTCAGATCCGAGTAAGTGTTCACAATGTCAGAACAGAGTAAGTGTTCACAATGTCAGAACAGAGTAAGTGTTCAAAATTTCAGAACAGAGTAAGTGTTCACAATGTCAGAACAGAGTAAGTGTTCACATTGTCAGAACAGAGTTTTAAAAAAAAAGTCGCTTAAAAGTCTACACGTTCGACTTCATTGCACCGGGTTTTATCCCATATGGCTCGGTCTCTTTCCGCAGCGCGGAAAGCGTCGCACAAAGCACGAACTCCGTAGCTCTAGCGACGACCCACAGGAGTCTCCAAAACATTTAACTCGTAAACCGAAGACGCGGCCCGGAATTGAACCCACAACCTTCGGTGCACGAGTCAAATGGCTTGACCACTTCGTCACAGAGACTCCCATCAGAACAGAGTAAGTATTCACAATGTCAGAACAGAGTAAGTGTTCACAATGTCAGATTCGAGTAAGTGTTAACATTGTCAGAACAGAGTAAGTGTTCACAATGTCAGAACAGACTAAGTGTTCACAATGTCAGAACAGAGTAAGTGTTCACAATGTCAGATCCGAGTAAGTGTTCACAATGTCAGAACAGAGTAAGTGTTCACAATGCCAGATTAGATAAGTGTTGACATTGTGAGAGCAGAGTAAGTGTTCACTATGTCAGAACAGATTAAGTGTTCACAATGCCAGATTAGATAAGTGTTGACATTATCAGAACAGAGTAAGTGTTCACACGTCAGAACAGAGTAAGTGTTCACATTGTCAGAACAGAGTAAGTGTTCACATGTCAGAACAGATAAGCGTTGACATTGTCACATTCATGTGAGTGGCACATTGCAGTCTTGTCAGACCAAAGTATGTGAGTTGGAATGTGGCCAATATTTCATCACAATGCCTGGGCAGAGCTTCAGAGAAACATGTGATGCCCAAACGACATGTTCCCTCTCTCGGCCTCGCCCTGTGTTTTCCAGAGGAATGGGTAACCAATACGTCTGGCACAAGGTAGGCTGCAGACGCTGGCGGCTAAGCGTCAAACCTCCGAGACCTCGCCTCCACGAACAGGTGGCGAGTGATGGCCAGACCCTGGAACCCAAGGGACCCGGCTTCACATTCATGTAAATGTTCACATACATAGTATGTGGTTTGTTAATCATTGGTGATACATGGTACGTTCGAAACGCAGCTGCGGGCGATTTGGAAGCAAATCGTTTTACGTTTGTTTCCATACAGTGGTATGAGTGCCGATCGTTCAGAAAGCAATGGCAAACTACTGAGCGTAAACTTGTCCAGGAATCACAAACAGCCACCAAATACAAAAATGCTGGAGCTGACTGCTAAGTCCTGTATAGGATATGCAACTAACTCTAACTTATGTCGGACTATAAATCTCTGTCTTAGGTTTGTGTATCCTAACTTAGGCTGTCTTATCTCTCAAACATAGGCTGTCTTATCTCTCAAACTTAGGCTGTCTTATATCCCAAACATAGGATGTCTCATCTCCCAAACTTAGGCTGTCTTTTCTCTCAAACTTAGGCCGCCTTGTATCCCAAAGGTAGGCCGTTTTGTATCTCAAACTTAGACTGTCTTATCTCTCAAACTTAGGCTGCCTTATCCCCCAAACTTAGGCTGTCTTATATCCCAAACTTAGGCTGTCTTATCTCCCAAACTTAGGCTGTCTTTTCCTCAAACTTAGGCCTCCTTGTATCCCAAAGGTAGGCCATTTTGTATTTCAAACTTAGGCTGTCTTATCTCTCAAACTTAGGCTGATTTATCTCTCAAACTTAGGCTGCCTTGTCCCCCAAACTTAGGCTGTCTTATACCCAAACTTAGGCTGTCTTATCTCCCAAACTTAGGCTGTATTATCTCTCAAACTTAGGCCGCCTTGTATCCCAAAGGTATGCAGTTTTGTATCTCAAACTTAGGCTGTCTTATCTCTCAAACTTAGGCTGTCTTATCTCTCAAACTTAGGCTGCCTTATCCCCCAAACTTAGGCTGTCTTATATCCCAAACTTACGCTGTATTATCTCTCAAACTTAGGCCGCCTTGTATCCCAAAGGTAGGCAGTTTTGTATCTCAAACTTAGGCTGTCTTATCTCTCAAACTTAGGCTGTCTTATCTCTCAAACTTAGGCTGCCTTATCCCCCAAACTTAGGCTGTCTTATATCCCAAACTTACGCTGTATTATCTCTGAAACTTAGGCCGCCTTGTATCCCAATGGTAGGCCGTTTTGTATCTCAAAATTAGGCTGTCTTATCTCTAAAGCTTAGGCTGTCTTATCTCTCAAACTTAGGCTGCCTTATCCCCCAAACTTAGGCTGTCTTATCTCTCAAACTTAGGCTGTACTATCTCTCAAACTTAGGCCGCCTTGTATCCCAAAGGTAGGCCGTTTTGTATCTCAGACTTAGGCTGTCTTATCTCTCAGACTTAGGCTGCCTTATCCCCCAAACTTAGGCTGTCTTATATCCCAAACTTAGGCTGTATTATTTCCCAGACTTAGGCTGTCTTATCTCCAAAACTTGGGCTGTCTTATCTCTTAAACTTAGGCTGTCTTATCTCTCAAACTTAGGCTGTCTTATCTCTCAAACTTAGGCTGTCTTATCTCTCAAACTTAGGCTGTCTTATCTCCCAAACTTAGGTTGTATTATCTCTTAAACTTAGGCTGTCTTATCTCTCAAATGTAGGCCGTCTTGTATCTTAAACTAAACCTGTCTTATCACTCAAACGTAGGCTGCCTTATCTCCCAAAGATAGGCTGTCTTATCTCTCAAACTTAGACTGTCTTGTATCCCAAACTGAGGTCTGTCTGTATGATCCTATACCCTTCAGACTACTATCTCCACTTCTTTCCTTGAGGCCACACAGCTGCATCTGGGTTTACTCACAAACTTATGCTGACATTGTTTGTGACCTGCTCGTCCACAGTACATCGCCGGTCACTCTAGTGGACTACCAGGTCACCATAGACCAGGCAGACTCCAGCTTGACCACCGCTGAAGAGCCGTCCGTGCAGACTGTCCAGCAGACACTCCGTGACCAGACCTCTCTGACTGTCTGTGACTGTCCAACCAGGACAGTTCTCAACATCTCCACGCAGGGTCACGTGGACACCAACAACTCCAGTAATCTCGAGGCCGTTAGGAAATCGTTGGCAGATTCCTGGACAGAAGCTAACAGAAGTAAATATTCAGAATCTGTATACGAGATATCACATGAAAGCATCTATGTACCTGGCAGGTTTCACATGAAGTCATCCACACAACTGTCAGGTTTCACATGAATTCATCCACTCGACTGCCAGATTTCACATGGAATCTTCCACTCGACTGCCAAGTTTCACATGATATCATCCACATGATTGCCAGGTTTCACATGAAATCATCCACACATCTGCCAGGTTTCACATGAAATCATCCACACAACTGCCAGGTTTCACATGAAACCATCCACTCATCTGCCAGCTTGCGCAATCTAACTAACCATCCCTACACCTTCTACTGCTATGTTCACAACATTCCCACAACATCACCACAATATTTCCCCCAGCACCAGAAACTACCATCACAACATTTCCCCAAGATCCAACAACTACCACCACAACATTCCCCCACCTCCAACAATTACCCCCACAACATTCCCCAAGTTCCAACAACTACCACCACAACATTCCTCCAGCTCCAACAACTACCACCACAAAATTCACCCAGCTCCAACAACTACCACCACAAAATTCACCCAGCTCCAACAACTACCACCACAAAATTCACCCAGCTCCAACAACTACCACCACAACATCCCCCCCAGCTCCAACAACTACCACTACAACATTCCTCCAGCTCCAACAACTACCACCACAACATTCCCCCAGCTCTAACAACTACCACCACAATATTCGCCCAGCTCCAACACCTACCACTATAAAATACCCCCAGCTCCAACAACTACCACCACAACATTGCTCCAGCTCCAACAACTACCACCACAAGATCCCCCCAGCTCCAACAACTACCACTACAACATTCCTCCAGCTCCAACAACTACCACCACAACATTCCTCCAGCTCCAACAACTACCACTATAACATTCCTCCAGCTCCAACAACTAACACCACAATATTGCTCCAGCTCCAACAACTACCACTACAACATTCCTCCAGCTCCAACAACTACCACCACAACATCCCCCCAGCGCCAACAACTACCACCACAATATTCGCCCAGCTCCAACAACTAACACCACAATATTGCTCCAGCTCCAACAACTACCACTATAACATTCCTCCAGCTCCATCAACTACAACCAAACATTCCCCCAGCTCCATCAACTACCACCACAATATTCCCCAAGCTCTAACAACTACCACCACAATATTCGCCCAGCTCCAACACCTACCACTATAAAATACCCCCAGCTCCAACAACTACCACCACAACATTGCTCCAGTTCCAAAACCTACCACCCCAACATTCGCCCTCAGCTCCAACAACTACCACTATAACATTCCTCCAGCTCCATCAACTACAACCAAACATTCCCCCAGCTCCATCAACTACCACCACAATATTCCCCCAGCTCTAACAACTACCACCACAATATTCGCCCAGCTCCAACACCTACCACTATAAAATACCCCCAGCTCCAACAACTACCACCACAACATTGCTCCAGCTCCAACAACTACCACCACAAGATCCCCCCAGCTCCAACAACTACCACTACAACATTCCTCCAGCTCCAACAACTACCACCACAACATTCCTCCAGCTCCAACAACTACCACTATAACATTCCTCCAGCTCCAACAACTAACACCACAATATTGCTCCAGCTCCAACAACTACCACTACAACATTCCTCCAGCTCCAACAACTACCACCACAACATCCCCCCAGCGCCAACAACTACCACCACAATATTCGCCCAGCTCCAACAACTAACACCACAATATTGCTCCAGCTCCAACAACTACCACTATAACATTCCTCCAGCTCCATCAACTACAACCAAACATTCCCCCAGCTCCATCAACTACCACCACAATATTCCCCAAGCTCTAACAACTACCACCACAATATTCGCCCAGCTCCAACACCTACCACTATAAAATACCCCCAGCTCCAACAACTACCACCACAACATTGCTCCAGTTCCAAAACCTACCACCCCAACATTCGCCCTCAGCTCCAACAACTACCACCACAACATTCCTCCAGCTCCAAGAACTACCACCACAACATTCCCCCAGCTCCAACAACTACCACCACAACATTCCCCCAGCTCCAACAACTACCACCACAACATTCCTCCAGCTCCAAGAACTACCACCACAACATTCCCCCAGCTCCAACAACTACCACCACAACATTCCCCCAGCTCCAACAACTACCACCACAACATTCCCCCAGCTCCAACAACTACCACCACAACATTCCCCCAGCTCCAACAACTACCACCACAACATTCCCTCAGCTCCAACAACTACCACCACAACATTCCCCCAGCTCCAACAACTACCACCACAACATTCCCCCAGCTCCAACAACTACCACCACAACATTCCCCCAGCTCCAACAACTACCACCACAACATTCCCCCAGCTCCAACAACTACCACCACAACATTCCCCCAGCTCCAACAACTACCACCACAACATTCCCCCAGCTCCAACAACTACCACCACAACATTCCCCCAGCTCCAACAACTACCACCACAACATTCCCCCAGCTCCAACAACTACCACCACAACATTCCCCCAGCTCCAACAACTACCACCACAACATTCCCCCAGCTCCAACAACTACCACCACAACATTCCCTCCAGCTCCAACATCAACTATCTCTGCCTTAGTTAACTTCATATTATTCCCTGTAGACTCAACAACAGAGAAAGAACTGTTGTACAAACTGATAGAGACAGAACTTGCAGAGATTGAACTGACAGATAGTATTTAATAGAAACAGAACTTATAGACATAACTGACAAAGAAAGAACTGACACAGATACACTGACAGAGAGATAAACTGACAGAGGTATACTGACAGAGATACGCTGAAAGACTTACACTGACAGAGATACACTGACAAAGATAGACTGACAGAGGTACACTGACAAAGGTAAACTGACAGAGGTACACTGACAGAGATACACTGACAGAGATACACTGACAGACTTACACTGACAAAGGTAAACTGACAAAGGTACACTGACAAAGATAAACTGACAAAGGTACACTGACAGAGATACACTGGCAGACTTACACTGACAGAGATACACTTACAGAGATACACTGGCAGACTTACACTGACAGAGATACACAGACAGAGATACACTGGCAGACTTACACTGACAGAGATACACAGTCAGAGATACACTGACAGAGACAAATATTCGCACGTGTACAGGCTTGCTTCCATCTATTTCAGATGACACTGGCAATGTCAAGGTCAATATACTCTCCATACTTCCGCTAGAAACCAGCACAACAGACCAGCTGACCAGGTGGGGCTGGGCTTGATGTCACACGTAACTGTCTGTCTTTTTCTTGTCATTACCCAGATGTGTGGGACATGAGCCCCATGGAAATGTGTGGGACATTGTCCCATAGAGATGTGTGGGACATGCACCCCATAGAGATGTGTAGTACATGTGCACCATAGAGATGTGTGAGACATGTGCCCCATAGAGATGTGTAGGACATGCACAACTTCCAGCAGATGTAATATACCCACAAATACGAGGTCTCTTGAACAAGTCTCTGACCTGGATATCGTGAAGCAAGTGAGCTGCAGGGACCTTCATGTGCATGTGTGTCTGTTTGCCTCCGTGCAGAGAGTATCACTGGCTGGAAGCAGCCTGTTAGGGAGAGAGCAAGAGGGAGACAGAGACAGAGACAGACAGACAGAGAGTATCACTGGCTGGAAGCAGCCTGTTAGGGAGAGAGCAAGAGGGAGACAGAGACAGAGACAGACAGACAGAGAGAGCGAGCCAGCGAGGGAGAGAGAAAGAGAGACAGACAGAGAAAGAGAGAGAGAGAGAGAGAGCTAGAGTGAGAGCGGGAGAGAGATAACGAGAGAGAACGAACGAACGAACAAACTTTATTTTCGAAGGGTAACAAATTGGGCACGCAGGCGCGTCTTACATTCGGCCCTTCCAATCACTCATCTTTCATTCATTAGTGCATTCACATAGGAAAAAAAACTTTGTCAAATGAATGTAAGCATAAACAATGAATGTTACTATGTTATGAGACAAATCCCCCGCCCACGCACCCATCCCCTATACATCCGCGTGTCTCCCACACACACACATCCACCACCCAACCACGCACATCCGCACAGAGATCATGACCCTATCGATCCACCCATCCCCCAACCCACACATCCCACACACATCCGCACATACACCATCTCCCACTCACACACACACACACAACACCCACCCACCACACATCCCCCCACCACACATCCCCCACCCACCCACACTCAAACCCAGGCACACATGCATGCAATCACCCATCCATACCCACCCACATACCCCCCACCTTCACACATCTCCCCACTAAGTAACTCCATCTAGAAGTCTGGACTGGACAAATAGCGACTTTGATTTCCTGAACACCGCGATCACTGACGTCTGTCCGTGCGACCTCAAAACCAAAGTTCACAGATCTCAATGGAAACATTCATCATTCCTGGGGTCAAAGAAGCAAGTCAGATGCTCAGCAATATCAAAGTCGTGTTAACCGTTTTCTTTGACTCCCGTGGAGTGTTGCCTTACTAGTACGCCTCACACGGCCAAAACTTGACCACAGAGTACTACTACCTTGAGGTCGTCCATGGCCTTTGTGACGTGTGACAAACGTGGATCACATGAACTTGGCGGCTCCCTCGTGAAAACTCACCCTCCCATTGCTCACACCTGATCCAGTATTTCTAGGGCGAATCCAATATTTGTCTGCTTCCTCAAGCTCCCTACTCTCCCAGCTCATGGTGGGCTTGTGGCTGCTTCCCAAAAACTTAAGATGCCACTGATGGGGATATGTTTTGGCTGTTTCCCAAACGGCAGATGCCACTGATTAGAAGGGGGGGGGGGTGACTATGTTTCGGCAGTTTCCCAAGTTGAAGATGCCACTGATGGGGGGGGGGGGGGGGGGGGGGGAAGGGAGGGTGAGGGGACAGGTATGTTTCGGCAGTTTCCAAAGTTGAAGATGCCACTGATAGGGGGAGGGGGGATATGTTGTGGCTGTTTCCCAAGCTCAAGATGCCACTGAATAGGATATATTTTGGCTTTTTCCAAAACCGAAGATGCCACTGATGGGGATATGTTTTGGCTGTTTCCCAAGCTGAAGATGCCACTGATGGAGATATGTTTTCGATATTTCGCAAGCTGAATATGCCACTGATATGGATATACTTTGCCTGTTTCCAAGCTGAAGATGCTACTGATAGGGATATATTTTGCCTGTTTCCAAGCTGAAGATGCTACTGATAGGGATATATTTTGCCTGTTTCCAAGCTGAAGATGCTACAGATAGGGATATATTTTGCCTGTTTCCAAGCTGAAGATGCTACTGATAGAGATATGTTTTGGCTGTTTCCCAAGCTGAAGATGCAACTGATAGAGATATGTTTTGAGTCACACGAATATTATGTAGAGTGAGTTTACCATTCTCTACTCCAGAATCCTTCCTGAACGGTTTGAAACAATGGCGGGATTTCTAGCAGAAGTATGTACACTGCCAAGGCGAGCACTTCGGACTGGATTAGAGTTTCAGACCTCACAGTGACTATTGTTCCCGTCCAGAAGTCCGATACACTGAACATACCTCACAGTGACTATTGTTCCCGTCCAGAAGTCCGATACACTGAACAGACCTCACATGTTCCCGACCAGAAATCCGATACACTGAACAGACTTCACATGTTCCCGTCCAGAAGTCCGTTACACTGAACAGACCACATATGTTCACGTTTAGTGTCAGATAGAATTTCAAAATATCCACACATTTAATGATTGCATCAGCCACTGACCAGCACGGTCAGGGAATATCAGACAACCATGTTTATTTTGTCTTGTGGAAAATTGTGTTGTCTTGTGGAAGGATTATGCTGTCTTGTGGAAGATGGTGTTGTCTTGTGGAAGGATTATGTTGTCTTGTGGAAGATGGTGTTGTCTTGTGGAAGGATTATTTTGTCTTGTGGAAGATGGTGTTGTCTTGTGGAAGGATTATGTTGCCTTGTGGAAGACGGTGTTGTCTTGTTATGTTGTCTTGTGGAAGACGGTGTTGTCTTGTGGAAGATCGTATTGTCTTGTGGAAGGATTGTGTTGTCTTTTTAAGATTGTGTTGTTTCGTGGAAGATTATATTGTCTCGTGGCAGATTGTGTTGTCTTTTGGAATATTGTGTTGTCTTGTGAAAGATGTG